>OU342439.1:11580000-12072500 GCA_910589575.2 Carcina quercana | reverse complement strand
CCGTACCCACTGAATTTACCGTTTCGCCTTACAACAACATCAAAAGTTCATAGTTTTGATTGTTTTCAAATACCGATTAGGCGCCTTCAAATATTTACTTTGTGTTTAACTGAATTTACCAATAGTTATTTATAACCACTCCCTCTATGTTAAACAACAGGGTTTGATAATGAAATTTTGTAAACTGATCCTTGGATGCCTACAAATAGGACAAAAGGTGCAAACGGTAGTTACTAGTAGTTCATACTAAAATTTTGATTAATAAGTTGAAGTAGTTGATAATAAAAACTGTTGAGGTGGGCAGAATTTAGAAAACTACGTCATGTATTTACATCGTCGATACCACAATGCCTCAAGACAAAAGTTTTTAACTTGACTTACGGAGCCGAATCTTGGATATTCACAGCACCACTGATCCACAAATTAAAAGTCGCTCAGCGGGCTATAGAAAGGGCTATGCTCAGAGTCTCTCTCATGAACCGCATTTGGAACGAAGTGATCCGTCAGAGAGCCAAAGTGACCGACATACGAGTAGCTCACCGTATTAGCAAGCTGAAGTGGCAGTGGACCGGTCATTTGAAGAAGGACTTGCAACCGCTGGAGCAACCGAGTCCAGGAGTGGAGACCACGTAAGGCGAACGTAGTGTAGGACGTCCCCCGTCTAGGTACAAAGACGACTAACGTAGGGTAGCCGGACGCTATGCCCAGCAGTGGACTGCCGAAAGCTGTTCATGATGATGAATAAAATTAGTTAGTTGTAAATTTTCCGGTCAAATAAGAATAAAACAAAAAGGAAATGTAATTTTAGACTAAATTTTACTTTAATCTTATTTAGAACATAGACCAGCCTTTGCACTTGACTATGCTTGGACGAGAATTCATCTCACGCGAAAAAACAAAGTACTCGTAGTTTATGATTAAAATTAGCATATATCATTTCGCGATCCTTCAATTATTTCTATACGAAAAATCTAATCATTCTGGCTCTCCATTTCGAAGTGAATGAAGGACAAGCAAACAAACCGACCATCAAAGAAACGAACGTTCGCATTTGTTATATACGTATGTACAGACACCACAAACACATTGCCCTCTTTTCATCGCTTCTTTATCAACCGAGCTAGAAACATATTGAATAATAACGTTCGTTATTTTTGTTCAACAGTGCATAAATGTAAGTCCTAGACTCATTCCGTAGCTCTCGGAAAAATACTCCTTCACAAAGACAATGTCCCTAGCCTTCTTTGTGATAAAGCACTTTCAAAGACAATAGGCAGTTTTGTACTGACTTTTACGGACATAAATCATAGAACTTATGATTTACTAGCCAAAGTACCAGTTACTTTCGCATCGAGTTAAATGGACGTAAAACATGAATACCTTGTATTTTTTTGGAAGGATGAAAATTTGTTGGTTCATACCTGCGACTATTCTTAGATTCAATAAATTATTTCGTGGGAACAATGTACCGGGATAATACCCAGAACATAATGTCTGTGGGACAAATCTCATACAAATCTCTTCAGTTTTTATGCTTATGTGCTTCACAAAAATAATATTCTTTTCTGCGATTTTTTCTGCGTGAATTTCAGTTAAAACTACGGAAACCACTGAATACATCGAGTAGCTTATGTCATTTTCCATGGCCTATGTATATAGATGTACATTCCAAACTTCATCACGGATTATGTACTTGTTGTAAGATAGATTAGATTGTGATTGAAAATTTGACCTAATTTCAAAACCCAAAAATTTGAAGGAAAAAAAATAGTTGATAAAAACAAATCACAAAGAAGTGGTTCAAGCTCAATGTCAGTTATCAAACCCAACAAACAGTTGTAATTTACTCGTATCTAAAGAATATATAGTATTACTCATTGCTGAGGACAGAATTACTCGTATCTGAGGATCGAATTACTCGTATCTGAGGATCGAATTACGCGTATCTGAGGATTGAATTACACGTATCTGAGGATCGAAATACTCTTATCTGAGGATCGAATTACTCGTATCTGAGGATCGCAATACTAGTACCTAGAGAAAAGATGTACAATTATTTAACACTCTGCATTTTTTCTAGGTTCCAGTAGACTATCAGCGGAAGCCAGCTAGATTCGAAGGAGGGATTATCATATAGCCAGGTGCCTCTTTCAAGCTAAGCATTGAAGATACAAATGGAATTCAGACGAAATCAATCAGCTCTACATAGACTTTACCCTAACATCATTACCAATTCGATCATAATTAATTTTTTCTCCAATAATTCACCACGAATTTCGCCGAAAATCACAGGAATATCAAATTTACATCGTCGGGAAGCTCTTGCGGGGGACTGGAGTCTCTTGCGTATAAACGGTTGAATTTCTTACGAAGTCATTAATTAAAACAAAGCTACACCGTCGGGAACACAGAGGTTCGACGCCATTGTCGCTGGAACCTTTTCCAAATGGAATGAAAATAAATTTAATTGTAAAACGAGGGTGACGTTCTCAATTGTTTAATTTTTTAAATGAAGCTTTTAGAATTTCTGGGAGTAATCACTACGATTGTGGCAAATCCATGTTAAAATCGGTCAAGTGCGAGTCGGTACCGCGCACTGAGGGCTCCGTACAGAATATTAATAATTAACATACAGAAAATCATTAATAATAGGTAAGGTAATATGCATTCAACAATAATCTACCAAAAATGTAAGTCCGATTGAATAACCAATTTACTTTGCAGCTAAATTACATACCCGATCTATTGCTTTCAACTGCAAAGTTTATTTATACATAAATATATTACTAAATGAATATTATATTAAAAAAAATATTTTTACAGTGTCATTATTTAAAAATCATAGTTTTCAGATTTATTCCTATGGTTGTGCTGTAAGACCTTGCTCTGGCTTGCTGCCAAATTTCAGCATTCTAGGTCAACGAGACGTACCATATAGGTTTTTGATTTCTTGCATTCTCTAAGGAAATCTTGTTATTGCGTTGACCTAGGAGTTTGGCTTGTTGACAGGTCTAAGGGAATGCAGACTTAAGTGTTTAGTATTAATTTCAACTTCATACCTCCTGAGAAACATGGTCTTGACAGGCGGACAGCAAAGTGATTCCTTTTTTAATTTTTTGAGGTAAGGAACCCTAAAAACGTACTCGAATTAATCTGTTCATTACATTTTGAAAGTTTTTAATAAGGTCGAGGACAGATAAACACATTATATTACGTTAACTCAAATATTGTTAAAAGCTTCGTTCATAAATTTTAACGTTACAGCGAAACGTGTAAGGACACAACTCTGGACCGTATGACGATTTTTGCACCGCACGACTAGAATCACTTTTCAACTGTATATATTAGGAAAAATATAAATCTTTGACATATATATTTATATTTTGACATAGTCACTCGAATAAAAGAGAAAGAGAGATTATCCAATGAAACGCTCGATCAGCGATCACCATTATGACGGCCTAAGTTGCAGAGGTGGCTAAAATGTGAATATTATATTTTGAACGCTGAAAATACAACTTTCCACACTCGAGACCTGAATATTAAAAAGAAATCTCAAGAAAATTGCTCACAAAGCCCGAAGATGACAGTGGTGTTACGTACCTATCGCGAGGGGAAAATAAATAAACATGAGAATCAGAATCAGGTCACGTATTTCAACGACCGGTGATATATTACTAAACTGATATTTCAGTGATATCCGTGTTTTAGGGCTCCGTATGTCTGATGAAAACACGTAAATAACTACTCCCATTACCCGTTTCATACATAAAACTTTCTCATTTAATCTCTCTCAATAAAATGAAAATATATCTCAAAATGTCAGATTTAAAAAATCTCAACAATTAAAGGTAACTCGGCATTTTGTTTTGTGACGCACAGTATTTAACTACTAGGTGGAAAAAATATTTGGAAAAAAACTTTCCGCCCCAGGTCCTATAGTTGCAAAGCGAAAATTCTGAAACAATTAAATAGCTTAAAAGGATCCGTGCTAACAGGTTACATATATTATATACTCGTATCCTTCCAGGGAACGGAACCCGGTTTTTTAGAAGAAAATCAGGTGGCTGTTTAAATATTTAGTAGATTATTCGAAGAGGAACATTCACAGAAATAAATTATAGTTTAAAAAAACTAAACGCGCTTTGACAGTAAAGCTGGACGAACCAAACTCGAAGAGTTCAGTAGTATCCATTGGGTCCCTCTATCCACCCGGGGTCAGATCAGCTCAATTGTGCCAAATTACGCAGTTTCAAAGCTATACGACAATCAGAATCACAGAATCAGGTTAAAATTGATTTGCTAGATTTGTTTACATGAAGTGAAATACATACTTAGCTAAATATAAAATAACCTAATAAAAGCAGCCAAGTGCGTGTCGGGCCACGTGCAGTGTAGGGTTCCGTAGTTGAACTGAGTTTATAAAAAGTAATTTTGAATGAAATTTGTACCAATTTTTCCCCCAGATTTTAAAAAGCAATAGTTTAGCAGATAAAAGACGCTCGACTCTGACAAAAATTATCACTTTAAAGCTTAACATTTCGCAAAAAGATTCCTGAATCGTAAAGTGGCGTGGGAGCCACCCTTGTCGGCGTGATTAATATGTATACCCGTACCAAATTACAGATTTCTAGTAGTAAGAGTCTCTGAGCTAAGCAGCGGACGGACAGACGGACAGAGCGAAATGTTTGACTGAGGAACCCTAAAAGCGTGTAAAATAGCGTCCATTCTTTAATAATTGGTATTCCTTAGAATTTAGCACTTACGAATATTTAGAGTAATGATGTCATAATAAATTCAAAGTGACAATTCATTCAACAAGGTCTACGATACGACACAAACGAATTTCAAAACACGCTCTGTGTGCATATAATTTTAGATTCTCCCATTAGAAGGCATAAAAGGAAATCGCCGTTCTGAACTTAAAAAGGTTCTCCGCATCGAATTGAATATGTATTCAGTTTTGAATCCATTGAAGAGAAAACGGCGTGAAATTAATATGCACAGCGTAAAATTTACGGCTCGTGTGAACGTTCCTGAATGGTGCTTGGGCCGAGATGGAATTCCGAGTGGTAATTGGTTTATACGAGTGTATTTCAAGAAATAAGCGCGCTGTTGTTGTCCCGGGCTTGATCAAATCACTCTTCAAAGTGCTGCGATAAATATGCGAGTAGATTTCCGTTCCGTTTACTTTGACGGCGCTTAGATTTATTTATAGCGATTTGCATGAGCTACGATAACACGTAAAGTAAGAATGGGATACGTAGATAATTTGGTAGATGACAAAAAATATGTGCAATATATGTTGAAAGATAAAAACAAACCTGTTAAATATTTTTCTGTATTGTTTATACTTTTCCTAAAGTAATTCTAGCGCTCGGTGTAAAAACGCTTCATACAAATTCGAGATTTTTCGCAACGTCATCTGGCATGTCTAAGCGCCTATATACGTCTCCACGATTGCAGGGGCTCAGGCCTACTCTCCTACAGGGAGTGCATGGGCTGTAGTTCACCACGCGGGAACAGTGTGGATCGGCGGACTTCACATGCCTGTTCAAGGTAGGTAGGTACACGGCTGGATTAGAACCCGGTACCCTCAGACTGAAAGTCCGCGCCTTATCCAATGCGCCACCGACGCTTTCACGCTAAGCGCGCTAAGTGCTTAAAACATTGATCAGTTGATATTAAATATTTTCCATGTACAGTCACGACGGTTCTGCACGACGGTTCAACTAAATAATGCATCACTAAGTTGATTGACATTATTCGAACTTTCGTCTTACGACTGCTATGTCTTTTTACTGTCTACACAGCATAATTATAACGCTTGTGTCTATAGCTTACCTACTCGTATTCTATAAATGAAAAAAAGGACTTAAGAAAAAACCACTCAACGAGACTTTAGCTCTGAAATATAAAAGAGATATGAACAGGCAATTTATGTACAATGCCGAACGATCGCCCACAATAACATTCGACGAAAAGATGAATTAGAGCTTAAATAATATCCCAAACGTCCAATACCAAAGGTGGCACAATGAAACTCACGGTCAGAGCCATCTGTTGACCGGTCATTAATAACATTGGATAGGCAATTGTTTCCAATTTGAATATAGAATCCAATTAATTTGAGCTTTCGAATGTTCCCAAAGCGACCTCTCGTCGTATCAGAGACCTTTCAGTTTTAGAATATTAATATCTGTTTAATTTCTTTAGAAGAGGTGAAGTTTGTTCAGGGTGATTAGCCTGCTGATTGGTAATTTATTGTTGCATACTAAGGGGATTTAAGATCAACTTTTACGAAATTAAAAGATGTTTTGCAAATTTTGAAACTTCTGAAAAGTTTTCATAAACTTAATCTCTTTACTTAAGAATTTTAAGAGCTCGTATTCAATATACAGTACATCTTATGATAACTTGTATATCACTATTATTTTTTAGGGTTCCGTACCAAAAGGGTAAAAAACGGGACCTTATTACTAAGACTCCGCTATCCGTCCGTCTATAATATGTCCGTCTGACACCAGGCTGTATCTCATGAACCGTGATAGTTAGACAGATGAAATTTTCACAGATGATGTATTTTTGGTGCCGCCCATACAACAAAGGTAATTTGTTTAACCGTTTTTGCTCGATATTGATAACGGCAACAGGTAGACGCTTGAAATATTCACAGAATATTTAGTTATATAACTTTAAAAATAATAAAACAAATATTACAAGGGGGGTTCCTATACAACAGACATTTTTTTTTGCAATTTTTATAGATAATGGTACGGAACCCTTAGTGCGCGAATCCGACTCGCTCTTGGCGGGTTTTTCTAAATTGATGTGTCTGATTGAGACGTATCATTTTATTATTCGCAGATACGAATTTAATTCGCTTCTATTGTAGAAGTTCCATTTAGAAATATAATTTTTATTAACATTCAAAAATTACTGACTAAGAAATTGTACTCGACTCAATTAAACTGGAAAGCGAACGCGAACTAATACTAAAACTTCCCTATTGTAGAATGACAACAACAGCGTGCTGCGCGGGAGATTTGGACTATAGATCCATAGATTCCGGGTTAGATTCCCGGTAAGCTACGTTGCTACCTTAGTGTGCCGCCACACAACAGTGTTAATAGCACTTTTGTGTTACGTTAGGAAGGGTGGCAGATTTCGAACGCTTACCATTGAACAGCCTTATTGACCACCAAGTGAGATGGAGAGATAAAAAAATTCCCTCATGGACCATCCGCTGTATGAATCCATGAGGTTCATGTCCAGTAGTGGACTTGCAGATGATGATGAGAAAGAAGGCTCAAACGACTTCGATTTGGATAGAGACTTTGTTAAGCCTCCATAATGAAACAACTTGTATGTATAGGCGTTCAGGATGCTTATTACTTGTTAATTTAGGCGTAAGCCTTCAATTACTATGCTAATACTGTCCCAACATCCGATTAGCCCGGGAGTAACTAACCGTGCTATGTCGAAACACTTAAACATGGGCCAGCCTTTGACGACAGTTTGACATTATGTTTGTATGAACAAACTATAATTACGTCATCATCATCAAGTGTATAATTCAACTGGACATGCATCTCAGATTCAGATTTCCCAAGATTTAGGTTATACATATAGAATATAGAATAAGTAATATATAGAGCGCCTATCGCCAACAAACTGTTCCACAGTTTGGCGATTAATATATATGTAAAAATTGTATTCTTTTATACAGAAATTAAATAAAATAAAAAAACATCACAGCATTCTTGCCCCAAAAGAGCTATGTTCAATCCAAGACTGAAGCATCCGATTGGCTGCCTCGTGACCACGTTCCAGCTGTTATTTTAATTTTTTTCCCCTTACATTATTAAAGCCGTTGTTACTACAGGCAGGGTCACGTCCACCACATTCTCAGCCTGGTTTTTATTCGAATATAACACGAGATATGAAATTGGATCCGACTTAGGCAAGTAGGTCAGACAGATGTTATTCTGGAACGAAATACGGCTAAAATACCTAGATATTGTTTCTGTCAATAAAGGTTGTGTAAACATTTATGAAGGGCCACTGTTCGGGCAACGATAAATTGTTGCTGATATTCTGACTCCAATAAAAGCATTATAGCAACGGTACGCTTAAAGTTAAATTTGACAACCTTTACTCGAATAAACGAAATATATTTACATTGAAAATATTGAAATACGTTTAAATGACAACTGACATTTTTCCTTAGGGATAAACTAGTATAGTGGAGAATAAGATAAAGTGATAGCATATATATAAATAACAAAATGACGAAAAAATTCCTGCAAATCGCCAGAATTTCAACATGTATACAACTTCTGTAAAATAATAACATACCTTGGGCATAATATTTTACAGATCAGATACAGAATAATACAGGTAATATGGTTAGAAAAGGATATAAGTGATTTTGACCCTCTAATAAAGTCAGGTAAACAGTGCGTCAAATTGTAGTTGAATTTCAAATAAAATTCGTTGTAGACTTGTGTTAAATGAATGTGAAAATACTAACCTGTTATAGCCCATAGCTCCTTAAGGCATTCCTCTCTCGACCTCTGGATGGCTGACCTCTTCTGCACCTCAGGTCCTGACTCCAGATACTCAAAGAGAAGAGCACCAAGGAGTACGTAAGCCACCACTAAGACCACCAGGCCGAGCTGCGAGAAGGCGACGCGACCGCACAGATTCATTATGCGGCGGCAGACTCCAGGCCTTTCGCGCTCGTCTAAAGATTCTTCTGACGACATAGTTTCGATTTTCAAATTTCGAATTTTAAAATTCGAAGTATTGTTTTTGTTGGCACTTTCTTTTGCATTTTGTTTCTTTCATTGTTTTTCCGGATACTTATTTGTTTATAAATAGTTTGCTTTTATATATATTGATTTTTTTACTCACTATTATTATAATTTAATAATACGTACGTTATACCTGTAACAATAAAACTATGTTTTATTTATTGAACGAGGGTAAAAAATGTTTTAGAATCACGTAAACAGTTTTTTAAAAATAATTTCAAACAAGTTTTACATCTACAATATATATTTTTACAGAAGCTCGCAACATTCACAAGGTAATATTTATCAGTACCAGTAACTTAATTACATTATGTTCTACTCGTGTTAATATCCTAATGTAGCAATCTGATAGTAATATGTATGTTACAAGGATCTAATTTCATTCCCTGCTTCATCACGCCATGTACGAGAACCTATAATATCAGTCTTTTCAACCGACTTCAAAAAAGGAGGAGGTTCTCAATTCTACGTATGTTTTTTTGCATGTGTGTTACGCGATAACTCCGCCAATAGTAAACCGATTTTGATAATTCTTTTTTGTTTGTTAGAGCATACTTCAGAGGTGGTCCCATATAAATTTTATCGAAATTAATTGATCGCTCTTTGAGAAAATCAACAAAAGCCATATTTTAAGGCAATTGAATTCGGTTTTTTTAATGCGTTGATTATGTGTTAATTCAAGTGCCTTAACACATTTTTCGGAAGAATGATCTGGTCCAAAGAGATTTAATACACTAATAGGTTACAGTGGGACCACCGAGAGGTAGAATATAAAAAGTTTGATCTCGAATATTAATCGTTTGTCTATTCTTTTGTACGTACGTGTGACTGTGACGTGATATGACACTTGACTGAGTGACTTGCTACCAATTGGTAACGAGATTAGGATCAAAATTTTGTTGGCTTTGTACAGCTAATCGCTAGTAATGTTAACTGTTTTTAAAAGCTTTTATTTAACTTGCAATGTTTGTATGTATGTATGTATGTATGTAAGTATGTATGTATGTTCGGGTCAAATCTTGTTTTTATTGAACGCGGATATCTCGGACGGAATGACACGTGTGAACCACTCGGCTAAAGTTTTTGTGTGTCAAAGTGTCAATGTTTGACAGCGTGAAATTTCCCATCATATTTAGCGTCGAATAATGCGAAAGAAAAAGCGCATGAAAACTCGAAAACGCGCGTTTTCCCAGACATGAGACTAATCTAGATCGATTTCCAAATTTCAGCGAAATCGTTGGTGCCGTTTTGGAGATCCGGATTATATATATACAAGAATTGCTCGTTTAAAGGTATAAGATATGGGTTATATTACACATATATTATTTTCTCGATCGTGTTTAAACAATTCAATTCATTTTTTTCTTTATATTCATGCCTTATAATATAAACAAGTAAACATATTCATTGGATTCTTTATATTCAAGGGAGTCCGCTAGCATAAAGTAGATCCGCTACGAGAAAATAGATCAAAACGCTCATTTTTTAAAAAAAGAACAAATTAAAATGAATGCAGTAATAACCTAAAAATGGTGAACACAAAGAAATAAGTACAGAACTCCTCAAACAATTTATGTTGCCAAAAAATATTGCTCCACCCCCCTACCCAATCTTCACTCAATATCACAGAGTACTATATATAATACTGTCGCCAATATGCTCGTATTTGATGGCATGATCAATGCCTCGTCACCTAGCAACCGAGGAAAACTTCAAGGGTCATTGGGTTACTGTCGAAGTACGTAATACTGATATGTTATTGTGTATTTCTCAAGGCGTTGCTATTTTTTCAATATGCCTGAAAGTACATGGGTGTGTGCGGAATGTTTTTATCATATGGCATTTTATTTGTGCCAGGTCTAATTGCCATTAAAATCATGCAACGGGAACGTTTTATTTGGATTAAAAATAACTTAGAGCTGGAGTTATATTTCCGTATTTGTTTATACGAGTGCAATGGGCTGTGGTTTTTCGATGGCGTCAGGGCAGAGAGATTTAAATACGAGTATAGTAATAGGTTATAGAGCGGTCATTGGGAAACGTTTCATATAAACATTTTGATCTCAAAAGTCAATGGTATGTCAAATGTCTTGTGCGACCGCTTGACGTGATGTGACACTATATTGAGTAACTTACCAATTGGTAATAAGTTTAGGATCAAAATGTTTGATTGCTTTGTCCGGTCTATTAATATTAAATGTCTTTGCGTCAGGGCCAATTTTGATGATACTGTAAATGTAGTAAAAACAGGGATTGATACAGTTCCGTTTTCAGGATCTGTTGCTCTTTCGCGGAGGTTTTGTTGGTTTAATTTATAATTTCATATAACTAGTTATACACGGCATTCAACGATGCCAGTCCTGTAAACAGTTTTAAGACTCCAATTCTCCTCTCCAACTTCTTACAACACTTAGAAACCGATTTTTTTTACAATAAAATTCATTTTAGTTACCTGCGTCATAACTAAATCATTGTAAGTCAACCATCACCTTAGCATACATATTTATTTGAAGTTCGAATAAATGTTGAAGTTGCGACTCCATTTTTAAAAGATCAATGAAAGCAAGACCGCCTTAATTAAATATGAGCATGTTACTATCTGTCAGTTAGTTTCCATTTCACGGCTAATCGGTGACCCGATCTTAATGAAACTTGGTATACACGTAGCCTATCGCACGGAGAAAGACACATGTATTAAAGGCTCATGTGATACTACTTTGAAGGAAATTCAGACGAGGTTGCCAGATTTAAAAAATACAGAATTAAATTTCTTTATTTGTCAGTAGTATCAATGTCGCGTCACCTAGCAACCAACAAAAACCTCAAGGGTTGCTCGGATTATTAAATTTTCTCCATTAAGGAAGGTCGGGTTCATTTAATTTGTGCCCCACTCGTGTCGGGAATTTAGAGTGTGCAAGTTTGGTGTAAGTTACCCTAATTCCTAAGATACAGAGGGGAATGCAGTCTGAAGATAAATTAGCTGCCAACTTTTGATTTGGCGCCCACACTACGGCTAATTAAAAGATAAGATAAGATAAGATAAACCTTTATTTGCAATAAATGTGGTACATTTCAGATGTTCAGGAAAATTATTCTAGATCACACATTTAGCCAATGTTTTGACATGCAAACAGTAATTAAAAGTAATAATATCGAGCATTTAAATTATACAATTCTATGATGTCAAGACACGTACCTAATTGATATCTATAACTATGTCAAATAATATTAGTCAAATGTATATACATAATAAAATTATATCCATAAACCAAATTAAAATCCTATCTATTTTGTCCTAGCTCGAAAAATTCCTTAACAGAATAAAAGTTGTTAAGAAGAAGCCACTCATGTAACGCCGTTTTGAATTTGTCAATAGGCTGCTCTTTTATCATTTGAGGTATTTTATTATATATCGATCTACACATCCAGTAGCAATTTTTTTGGAAGCATGTAGACTTCGGTCTTTCTTTACTTATAAGTGTACTTATAAGTGTAAATAGCGCTTGTAATTTATTTCTCCCTGAGTGAAGTTGCAACATTGGTTAAAATTAGTAACTATTATTAAACATACAGCATTGTTGTTAGTGGGCCATGTATTATATTACATTTTTATACCTTTCGAAATCCTAGAAACAAAACACTATCCAGAAAAAGTACCAAATCACACCCTTATTACGAGTATTGTTAAAATTTAAAATCCCAAAATGGAGAAAAACTGATCCTAACTCACTGCTCCAGACTGTTAGACCTACTTCGTAAACGCACCTAATTTAGCTTGCCAGTGCGTATAGTTGTGAAAATTTGTCTCACAAAACCTTTATACATATGATAATGTAAAAAATTACTGAATAATTGCTAGTCCTGCTATAACATGAAAGTATATTTCCCTTTGTTAAAACAACAAGATATGGGTTCCACCCTTACGTAGTTGACATCCTACAATTTCGCACGAAGCGTTTTGCTTCTTCATTTATAACGCGTACGGCTAAGGAGTAGAATTCCCTGCCGGCTTCTGTGCTTTGACATCTTCAAGGCCAGCGTGAATAGTATATTACTAGGCAACCATCGTAGACAACATCGTCGCCTACCATGAAATTATGGTCAAACATAAGTCTGTCTAATATTTTTTTAAAGACGTAGTTGGACAGTTGCTAGTCCTGTAACACTAAAGTATGCTTTCCTTGTATAAGCAATAATATAGTCAATACCCAGTTCCATGCCATACATTCTTGCAAAAATAAATTAAATGAGTGAGACCTCGCGCCGACCGCCTACAACGGAAACCATAGACACGTCTGGACCATCATGTAAGGGTGACACACACGATGATATACGCAACTGGGAGATAGATATCCCTCGGGTCCACCGGTAATATTTTTGGGGCAAACAGATTTATTTTAGGGCTCCGCAATAGAATGGCAAATGGACCTGTTTTGTGGCAGTGAGCGGACCTTCTTCTTTACTGGGTCAATCAAAGCTGCAGATGTGATTTGTTAAATCTTATATGTATGTAAATAGAGAGAAATCTATGCTCAAAAATTCTCTACGCTGCTGTTTGGTGCCAGACTTAGCGTGGTGGTATCTAGCCAGGCGGACAGAAAATTTCCACAATCAAAAACTTTCTTTTTATGTGTGTAGTGACGGAAGCGTCAGTTTTCCTTCAAAAAGTTATTACTGAAGTTTTGTCCAAAATTCAACCTCAACCCTCTTTACTTAGACATGTTGGAACGTCCGAGAAATAACAATTTACTGTTATGGAAATAATTTTCCTGGGAAATATTAAAATGAATTTCGTGTTTTCGTGATTTATTCCGACGTCGGATCTAACCAGGCTAATAAGGGTCTCTTAAAACTTGCGTAAAACCATCAACCTTTTTAGGATGTATTTTATTTGTAAATTAATACATTTGTAATGTACCTCTGAATCCCCACACTATTAATAGAAACTGAGTTTTGTAGACTTTATTAATACATGAAACGTTGATGAAACTTCGATAAGATAGCCACCGATACACGACTCATAATTTTTCACTCGATACAATTATAATCCCAAAATCACCTGCAAAACGGAAGGTAGTAGGCATGTACATGGGTACTGAAAAGAACTTTATTTGCACGCAATGAAACTTAACGAAAATAGGTTGATATTTTGGGAAGATTTTTTTCCACCAGAAAAAGGCAAAGGCAAAACACCATACAGCCAAGTCTTTGATAATGATATTCTATCCTATAACATTGAGTTTATTAACAAGGCAGATTTGTTCAGTTTTCTAAATAAAGTGTATAATGTCTACATTTTATCGCTTGTTTTGGATTTTTGAAGAGAATTTCAAAGGTCAGCCTTGGTTTCAATATATTTCGAAAGAATCCATATTGCGAATTTACTCGATATGTAAACCCTTTCGATCGCGTTAAAACCCTTACAATTTGGCGTAATTTATACTATAACACCGTCAGATCACATCATTAGCTATAACACAATAATCAACGCGTTTAAAAAGAACTAAAAACCTTGGTTTTTGTTGATATTCTCAAAGAAATAAAATTCAATAAAATTTATATGGGACCTCCTATAAAGTATGTTCTACCAAACAAAAAAGGATTAATCAAAATCGGTTCACTATTGGCGGAGTTATCGCGAAATACACATACAAAAAACATACGCGTCGAATTGAGAACGTCCTCCTTTTTTGAAGTCGGTTGAAAAACACACATAACAGTATTATTAACGAATTATTACAATTGAAAATAGGTTGAAAAATTAGTCATAAGTTCTTTTTTATATATAGAAGATAGACCAACGCTTGACCTCAATCTCACCTGATGTTAAGTGACAATGTAACGCGTTGGTCTAAAAGATTCTTATTTACTCTGCTTTTAAAGATTCCTAAGTTTTAGTTTTCCGGGAACACGGACACCGGTAGTGCATTCCATATTTTAGCTGTACGCGAAATATACGTGGAAGCAAAACGCTTAGTGCGAGCTGTAGGAACACCAACAGTATACGAGTGAAGATGCCGTTATACAGTGGAATATATCCTACGGAAATATATATCTTTTTAATTTTACGATGCGAATAAAATATTCCATCGGGAAAAAAATTGGCTGCCTTTTCAGAGACGTGAACAATAAACTTGAACTGAGTAGATCACGACCGATGGATCCAAGTGTAACGAAGGAACGGAAATACTATGTTTGAGATATTGTCGACGAAAGGGAACCGAAAGACAATTTTGCTCTACCCTAATCAAGGGCTATAGGAACTGCCGATTGCTACCTACCCAATGGAACTATACCGTGATCTTAGTATGTGTTTTTCCCTTACTGATAGACCGACGCCCTGGTAAAATTCGGGGGGAGAAGGCGGATGTGAGCAGCTCGGGACCGGTCATTGTCATGGGAGCCTTATGGATGTCGATGTTTCTGATTGAATAAAGGAGTGATGCGGTATAATAAAAGCTCGTTCCATCCTGTGGTGCAATTCACCACGGAAAAACATTCTTACAACTTCACGGCTCACGGATGTCGTTGCCACGATAGCATAATTTCTGACGGCCACGCAAACCAGATTGCGGGCAAACGCTAGTTACACAATGTTTTAGAAGCTTGTTACGTTACAAACTCTACTTTTGCTGAAAACAAATAATATAATCTCGTACCATTCGTGTAGATACTTTATTTAAATTCTATTTGATACTCGTATTTCGGATCAATGTATGGAATTTTATAAATCCGATAATTTTTTTAAATTAAATATACAGCAAAAACTTACCTAAAAGTTATGCTAGAAGAAAAGTTTCACGCAACTATTTTTTTACATCTACCCATTTATGCATAACGTTTCTTTAAATTGAAAAACAGCACACCCATAAATATTATCAACTACGAAAAATACACAAACTTTTTACAAGATGATTAGCTTTTAGAATTTTAGTTTAAACACGATTTCATCACAAAACGCAATATTTTTTATAAGTACTTTAAATTTCACGTTCGAAAACTTGGTCGAGATTGAGTGCAACTCACGCTACAATCCCGCCTTCCATACCGACGCTCAAGGTAGCACTGAAGGCTGAAACATGCCTCTGCTGTAAAACAACCCCGCAAACGGTTTTCGTGTTCCTTTCTTGCGCAAACCTGCGGGGAAAGCTTTTCCACGTGGTTTCATGCGTTTGTTTTGCAAAGCGGCATCTAGCGAGGGGGTGATGCACTAAGGTATGCGTCATCTAGGTAATTTTCTTGAAACTAATTAATACTAGAATATAATAAATAGATGCAGTTTGGATGCAGTTTATTCAATGACAGCACAAATATACGGAAAAGGCTATTTTCGAATGAATATGTTTCGTTTTTATTCTGCTACTAAATTAATAAATAATCTAAATTATTCTACCTATTGAGTTGAATAAAATAAACTACCGTAGCGAGCTTTGTAAACGCGTTTAGTTTGTCAGACTGACGTTTCTGGAAAAAGTAAAACGGGCACGAATGCGAAATAGTGACACGTTTTCGTGCTATTTTTGTATTATAAGCTTAGAATTAGCGAGACTTATTTATCACAACAGTTTATTGGTATAATTTGGGGTTGAAAAAACATCGAAAATGAGTACAATTTTGGAGAAAATCGCCGCTATAGAGGCCGAGGTTTGTATAAGGTTATATTTGTAATTACGATATTTTCTATTCAAATACACTGAAATTGTTGGATTTAATAGCTTTATGCACAATAATTTACTTAATTTTAAAAGAAAAATATACTTGTTGAACTATTTCTTTATGTATTTGTAATTATGAACACAATATTACAGATGGCCCGTACTCAAAAGAACAAGGCAACTGCTCTTCATTTAGGTATTCTTAAAGCTAGGTTAGCTAAATTGAGGCGAGAGTTGATCACTCCCAAAGGTGGCGGCGGTGCTACTGGTGAAGGTAAGCTCAAAATTATAACTAATTTTAGTGCCTCCTTTTATGCACCCCAACCTGTTATTTGATTATCAAGTTCTAATAATTATTTGACTGTTTTGAAAGCAATTCACTGTCTGACAAGTTTGTGTAAAAACCCCTCTAGTTGTGGATGACATGGACTATTAGGGCACAAAGGTATTAAAGACATTCTTCAAATTGATATTTATTTTTTTACAGGGTTTGATGTCGCTAAGACTGGTGATGCCCGTATTGGCTTTGTAGGGTTTCCATCAGTGGGTAAATCAACATTGCTCTCTAACCTGGCAGGGGTGTACTCTGAGGTGGCAGCGTACGAGTTCACAACCCTTACCACTGTGCCAGGGTGTATCAAGTACAAGGGTGCTAAGATACAGGTAAATTTTATGTTTAAAACAAAAAACAGATATAACTTTTCTTACAAAGATAAATGTTTAAAAAGACACCATACCTGCTACAAGGCATCCCTGTGAAACAGATCACATTAATTTACTTTTATTAGGCTAACAGAAATTCTTTAAGAATGTTTCCATATAAAATCTCTGTTACCATAATCTTTTAAAATGCTCTAACAGACATAGTCATTAATTTCCGAAAAACAAAAAGTAATATTATAATGGTGTAAAATGAATTTTACATGTACATGCAACTTAAATGTTACCTACAAAAAACACAGATGTCAAGTCATGTGTTTTTCAGTTTGAAAAATGCAAATATTCTAAAAGTGAGATAGTATGTTTATCCTTCCTATCATAACGAAGGGTCTGAGTGAAATTTTTTTTGTATGAGAATAGTTGAAAGGACGGAAAATGATAAGCTACTTTTTATCTCGATTCAGAATCTTGTTCCGTTGGGATACTTCCCAATGTCCACACAGATGAAGTTACAGGTAAAAGCTAGTATGATACTAGATTAGAGCCCATTACTAAATGAAACAGAAAGTGTATATAATATTAGTATATTTATCAAGTATCTGCTTTTTTTCCCAGTTGCTCGATCTGCCTGGAATCATTGAAGGTGCAAAAGATGGCAAGGGTCGCGGTCGTCAAGTGATAGCTGTAGCCCGGACATGCAGCCTCGTCTTCATAGTCTTGGATGTTTTGAAACCGTTGCAGCACAAGAAACTATTAGAGCATGAATTGGAGGGCTTCGGGTTGCGGTTAAACAAACAGCCACCCAACATACACTTTAGGAAAAAAGATAAGGGTGGCATCAACTTGAATACTACTGTAAGTACTATCTTTTGATTGTAATTTAATGTTATCCTTTGATACTTGAAATATATATAAAGCAGGTACCTTAGTGGCAGCCAGGTAACATTGTAGTAGCTAGCCAGTTGGATATACAAAATGGACATAGGCATCCTTACCACGCTTACCACAGAAGCCACAATGAACAGTCCCGAGCCACTTGCATTTACTAGGTCATCGGTCCATCTTGTTTCATAGCCTGCTGAGTGACTTTGAGCACTATTAAAAAGTCCGCCCGTAGTGTTGCTACTCCTCCGCACTCCAGCAGGACGTGAGCAGATGTCTCCTTGGCCCCCATGCATGCTCTGCACAAAGGGCTGTCAGTGCTACCTAGAGTGAACAGGTGCTTGTTGTAGAGTCAATGTCCTGTAATTGCTCCTATGGTATGTTAACTGATAAACTCTTTGGCATGGTAGGAGAATATCATTTCAAACGCATAGAGGCACGTGATTGGCTGAACCAACAACCTTGCGCCCCTCTCGTCCCCCGCGATGCGAACTCATCGCCGCTATGTCCATTTTTGTCCAAATTGTTTATCGGGAACTAAAAACCGGGTGCTGTGTATGTATTTCAGTGCACGCAATCGGAACTGGACATAGAGGCGGTGAAGCAGATCCTCGGCGAGTACAAGATTCATAACGCTGACATTACACTGCGCTACGACGCGACCAGTGACGACTTGATCGACGTCATCGAAGGCAACAGGATCTACGTGCCTTGTATATATCTGCTTAACAAGATCGGTTGGTAATATATTATACAGCTTTGATATAGTTTTAATGTTAAAATCCATACTAATGTAATAAACGCGAAAGTGTTTTTTGTCCTTTTCGTCGTATGGATCAGAAAGACGCACAACACACGCACAGGTCCCGTGTTCGATTCTCGGTCGGGAAATTAGCT
This sequence comes from Carcina quercana, assembly GCA_910589575.2. Taxonomy (NCBI): domain Eukaryota; kingdom Metazoa; phylum Arthropoda; class Insecta; order Lepidoptera; family Depressariidae; genus Carcina; species Carcina quercana. The sequence goes on along the minus strand of OU342439.1, from coordinate 12,053,590 downwards.
AATATAACTTTGTCAGACTTTCCCGAGTTTGCTTATAACATTGCAGGCGGAATCACCAAATCACTGAATCATTCTGTGCTTCGGAAGGCACGTTAAGCCGTTGTTACCGGTTACTATCTACGACAGGTAGTAGCTACATTAGCCATGTCAGAGGACTATTGCGGCTCAACAACTCTGACACTAGGGTGTGTCAGGTCGGTTATCAAACTTACAGCCTACATGATAAGATAAGAAGATTAAATTAGTATGATATTCGATAACTCATTGTTCATGTTCTGAAATTCTAGACCAAATCAGCATAGAAGAGTTGGATGTCATTTACAAGATACCCCACTGTGTACCGATCTCCGCTCACCATAAATGGAACTTTGATGACCTTCTAGAGAAGATGTGGGAATATCTGAAACTCATCAGGATATATACCAAGCCCAAGGGACAACTGCCGGATTACAATGCCCCAGTTGTACTACATGCTGATAGGACAAGCGTTGAAGATTTCTGTAACAAACTGCATAGGTCTATTGTAAAGGAGTTTAAATAGTAAGTGATTTTTAACTTCGTCATCAGCAGCCAGCGGGGCTGCCTCCATGGTATGACACATTGACCAGTCCCCACTGGATGCAAGTGGCTCAGCCGGTCCATCTGGTAAGGGAACGGCAAACAACATCTGCGATAGCCAAAGTCTGTCAAGTCGCAAATCCCCTCAAAGCTAACTTGTGGACAGTTGTGTGCGATCTTTCACCTGTTTCAGTGTGTGAACAAATGGGCACATTTTCTGACAGCTCAGGAAAAATATCCGTGTCAAATTTCACTGCCATTTAGAATACGTCATTTATAATCACTTCACAAGGTGTGCAATTTTCTTATTTCACCACTTACTAGGTCGATCTATCTAGTAGGGGAACGGAAATTTCTCTTGATTTGCAACTGGTTGTGAACGAAATTGAAAACAAATTACTACAAGTAAAGCAAACATTATAAAATAAATACTACTACACATTCCAAGGATAATATGTTGCTGTGCCCTCGCAGGGTATTACATCTAATATTTTGTTATTTGTAATATGCATCTGTGAGAAAAAGAAAAAAGGAATATTTAAATGATAAATGATAAAACAGATACATACATAAACAATATTTTCCAATTATTATACAATGGTTTCCTCTCTTATATTGCAGTGCCTTCAGACAAGGTCCATACATGGGCCATATCATTCTGAAAACCTATGGAATGCAAAAACAAATTGAGTATTAAATAATTAAAAATTTTTAAAATTGCAAAGTCAGCCGGAGTGTCCGATATGCATATGTTTGTTATATGTTATTCGTTCTTTGAGCGATATGGCCTGCCCATTGAGAGTTCACCTTAATCGACTAGCTATGTCGGTCACTTTCCTCGTTTTGGACTTTATAAAACTAACAATAATTGTGATTGCTTGCAGTGCTCTGGTATGGGGATCATCAGTGAAGCATCAGCCCCAGAAAGTGGGCATCGACCACGTACTCGCCGATGAAGACGTCGTACAAATCGTGAAGAAAGTTTAAAGGGCAGACAACATATTTATAAACAGTGTTTTAATTATCCAGTGAATTTTCTCTTTGATGTGAATTGGAACGGATTCAAATTGTTTTCATACAAAATTTATGGGTATGTCCAAAGACATTTAATATTAATAAACCGGACAATGCAAACATTTTGATCCTAAACTTATTACCAATTGGTAATGAGTTACTCAAATCTAGTGTCACATCACGTCACGCGTCCGTACAAGACATTTGACATACCGTTGACTTTTGAGATCAAAATGTTTATATGATACGTTTCCCAATGACCTATTACTATATTTGAATCTCTCTGGGTATGTCAAAAGAAAAGTAGACACTGTTAATGTATTTATATACATATGTGAAAAATGTACTGTACTAAATGTACTTCTTTTTTCGTTTTCAGTCACTGCTAAATTCCGCTAGATGGCACTTATAAATTTGTAAAAAGTATTCCCAGAATAGACATTCGCAAAATTAGATAAGACAAAATGGACGTAGCAGGAATTGGGCCTAAATATAAAAATAATAGATCAAAGTAAGGGTCAGTGCAGATTGCAGAAGATATGAATTTTTATGAAACTGTTTACATCGAATCGGCATTTCGATGCAGTTGTGCCAACTGCTAATCAAATTAATCGAATCGGCGCTTCGAATGACATATTTGTGTGTAATTCGACATCTCCACAAACTAACCTAATAGACTTCTGAACACAGTAACTAGGTACTTATTGTAGAATTAAAAGATAATGTTATTTAACCATAATTTTGTATGAAACCACTTTGATTCCATTCACTATAGGCAGCTATTACAAACTTATTTCCCATAATATGCAACTAAATACAGTAACGTCATGTTAATCGTAATCCTTAAATAAGTAAACTTATTTTAAAAGCAAATACATTTAACATTACTAGTTATACACTGGTAAAAGCAAACGAAATTTTCATACTAAACTTTTTACCAATTGGTAATAAGTCGCTCAGTTACATTAAGTCACGCGTCCGTTCACTTACCATTGACTTTCGATATCAAAGACATTATGTGAAAAGTTTACCAATGCACCGCTCTATAGCCTACTACTATATTTAAATACGGATGGAATTTGGGCACGCACTAACCAAATTCCATTCTACAGGTCTAAAGCGTAACTGAGTCTTTTCTGAGGTATGGGAGCGGTACGTGTTTACGGAACGTCAAACGATGCCTAACTGAAGTTATGCATTAGACCTGTAATTCTTATGACTTGTGCATTACTTGAGTTATTTTTTAAATTATTTTTTAAAATTAGTTGTAAGGGAAATTTGTTTGTAATAGCCTACTTGATTAACACTGTGACTCGCATTTACTTAATAATTAAGTTTAAAATCTGGTTTTAATCATTTCTACAGAACTTTTTTTGATAATTTTCCTAACCAGTGTTCAAGTTTCTAAAGTTGTCAGACTGTATTTTTGGGATGTTCGTTCCTCAAGAAAGTTAACATTATTGACTATTTTTGTTTCATTTACCTTTGTAATTACTGTGTATATTTTATTTAATACTTTTAATTAAAAACTAGGTGCAAAACCCGGCGTTGCTCGGGTTAAAATACATCGCATGTTTAATGGTATAAAAAATATTTGAGGATGCATTTTTTAACGTAGATAATATAGATTTCTATCTTAGATATTGAAAGACTTAGTCGACCATTAAATATGCGGTGTATAGAAAGTATATTTAATTAATAACTAATTAACTAATTGAAATAATTATAAGTTAGAATAAAAAACACCTTAGTAAATGGAAAATTTATGTTTTGACAAAAAGTCACTGATTTTCGGTTTATATACCGTTGGAAATCGAAATTTCTAGTATCAGAACACTCTAGAATAATCAAATAGTTTTTACTTTTTCATTTGTTCAAATCACTTGAATTTATGTAATCACTGTTCACTCTTGGTTTCAATTGATCTTTTCGCGACTGTAAACACGGTTCAACTGAAAAAAGTCACTGATTTTCGGTTTACATACCGTTGGAAATCAAAATTTCTAGTATCATAAAACTCGAGAACATTCCGATGTACTTAATTACCGTTAAAAAATTAATAATCTGGATCGTCCGGATTAATTTTTAATAGTTGCACACATTTCGGAACTTTCTAGAAGCTTCTAGATTATTCTAGTCATTTATAGAACTATCTAGAGCATTCCATATCGATTTTTACACTTGCACATAATTTTGGAACTTTCTAGTTCATTCCAGAAATTTTTAGAACTTTCGGGAACATTCCATACCGATTTTAGCAGTCACACACAATTTTGGTACTTTCTAGATCATTCTAGAAATTTTTAGAACTTTCTGGAACATTCCATACCGATTTTAGCAGTCACACACAATTTTGGAACTTTCTAGAAATTTTTAGAACTTTCTGGAACATTCCATACCGATTTTAGCAGTCACACACAGTTTTGGAACTTTCTAGATCATTCTAGAAATTTTTAGAACTTTCTGGAACATTCCATACCGATTTTAGCAGTCACACACAATTTTGGTACTTTCTAGATCATTCTAGAAATTTTTAGAACTTTCTGGAACATTCCATACCGATTTTAGCAGTCACACACAATTTTGGAACTTTCTAGAAATTTTTAGAACTTTCTGGAACATTCCATACCGATTTTAGCAGTCACACACAGTTTTGGAACTTTCTAGATCATTCTAGAAATTTTTAGAACTTTCTGGAACATTCCATACCGATTTTAGCAGTCACACATAATTTTGGAACTTTCTAGATCATTCTAGAAATTTTTAGAACTTTCTGGAACATTCCATACCGATTTTAGCAGTCACACACAATTTTGGAACTTTCTAGATCATTCCAGAAATTTTTAGAACTTTCTGGAACATTCCATACCGATTTTAGCAGTCACACACAATTTTGGAACTTTCTAGATCATTCCAGAAATTTTTAGAACTTTCTGGAACATTCCATACCGATTTTAGTAATCACACACAATTTTGGAACTTTCTAGATCATTCTAGAAACTTTTAGAACTTTCTGGAACATTCCATACCGATTTTAGCAGTCACACACAATTTTGGAACTTTCTAGATTATTCTAGAAATTTTTAGAACTTTCTGGAACATTCCATACCGCTTTTAGCAGTCACACACAATTTTGGAACTTTCTAGATCATTCCAGAAATTTTTAGAACTTTCTGGAACATTCCATACCGATTTTAGCAGTCACACACAATTTTGGAACTTTCTAGATCATACTAGAAATTTTTAGAACCTTCTCGAACATTCTAGATCGATTGTTACAGTTGCACACATTCTGGAGTTTTCTAGATTATTCCCGAAATTCCAGAAATTTTTAGAACTTTCTAAAAGTTCCCATGAGTTGGAAAAGGACAGATATATATTTTTTCACATTTTCGCCACCCACAACCACCCACCGTGACAAAACTCCCTTATTCCCACCGGGAGACCAAGGGGTATTTACCACCCCAACAGGAAGTTGATTGGAATTGGTGGTGATAGAGAAAACCCTGTCTTTACTTACGCACATTAGCCTTTCTAAAAGTTCCCATGAGTTGGAAAAGGACAGATATATATTTTTTCACATTTTCGCCACCCACAACCACCCACTTCCACCCACCGCGACCAAACTCCCTTATTCCCACCGGGAGACCAAGGGGTATTTACCACCCCAACAGGAAGTTGATTGGAATTGGTGGTGATAGAGAAAACCGTGTCTTTACTTACGCACATTAGCATTTTATATATATATTAAGATTATACCCTCACCTATCCAGTACAGTGTACATTTTAACAAGTACCTACATACTTTTTCCAGAACTTTCAGCCCCTATTATTATTTTCCAGTAGAGCAACAAATGAGTTGTCATACAAAAGCTACTAATCTTTTTAGGGGATTACTAGAGTTCCTAATAAAAAAATAAAATATGATTAACGTTTTTACTTTTAGTCGTTAAAAAAAGTTAATACAGAAGATAATACGCCTGATGAAATCGCACTAAAATATGTAAAGCACCTTTATACTTTTCGAACTACTGCTGCACTTCTCTAGTGTTCATTCATAATTTAAGTTTTTTTGTCAACTTCATATATTCTTCCAAAATCAATGACGCTAATAGCTTTTCTGTCCACACCTATTGAAACAGTGAAAGCGAAACGAAATATAAGGTTCAATGTAGTACCCGCCAAACTCAGTCCGGATAGTTATTTTGACAAAGTCACACCATGACTCGAACTTTCGTTAACTATATCAGTCAAGGTAACTTGATGTTTAGTTTCCATACAAATAATTCTATCTAGCACAATTTGTGTAAAATCTGTTTAGGGTAAACGTACAGTATTAGCTAACCTGTCATTGTATGAAAAGCCTGTAAAATGCGAGATAAATTTATATAGAACTAGCTTCCGCCCGCGACTTTGTCCGCGTATACTTCAGGATTTATTCTACTTGTTCGATAGGCATAGAAGGCATCTATCTCCATTTCCAGCATAAGGTACAAAATAGTGTTTATTCTGTTACGTAGGCTAATAGTTTAAAGAAACAAAAGAAATTTCAATATCTGACGTAGTACATTCAAATAGTCTTCACACTAATATTATGAACGCGAAAGTTTGTATATACGAATTACATATTCTATGGTCGGTTGCTAGGCAACGCGTTTTTGTTATGCCAAAATTGCCCATGTAATCCCACTAATATGATAAGTGTTATTTTGTACAATTAACACAATATGTCTTTATAAATTATAGCCTATATGTTATTCTGATGTATAAGCTATATTATTGTAAAGTTTCATTCAAATCCATTCAGTAGTTTTTCCGTGAAAGCGTCACAAACATCCAAACTTTCACACTTATAATATTAGTAGGATGAATAGTTTTAGGTGTAGTCATGCCTACTAATGTTATAAAAGTGGGCCATGATGGGGACGTGATTTTTGTATCTATCCTACACAGTTGTATATAAACAGCCTCAGGCACGTAACTTTTTATGAACTTTAAAAAACTACAACGTTATAAACTATAGACGTGGATGAATGCGTCAACCTTTGCTTAAATACTATGTGGAAGAAAAAAACACGAAAATCAGCCACAGAGTATCTACCTTGTCAATACCTTGTCAATCAGCTGTTTTTTATTGTTTGTATTTAGAGGTTATTATTTTACATAGACTTGATACACATAGTTACTATTCATTAACTTTCATTCGCTTGTAGTTTGAAATATTTCTGCTACGAAAATTATAAAAGGTTACTATATTATATGCCCCCAAAACTAGATTAACTTCTATGATAAAATAAGCTAGATATATTTTAAAAGTCCGGTAATATTATAATACCGGTAAAAAATGACGACATATGATAATTTAACAGCATCGCAGGTGAGTAAAAACTTACTGCTGGATATTTTATTTAATAAAGGTTGCAAATAATATTTTAATGGATATACATGAAATTTTGTTTTTTGCGATTAACCGCCATCTCTAAACACAGTAGGAAGCTGCTGCTGTGCTGTCTATTCTTCGTAGTAATGTTACAGATAACTAGATGGCGCTTCATCCATAACTACAAAAATTCACGTTATTTCGATTAGAACACCACAGATGGTAGTATTTCAGTGTTTTCATTTCAGAAAATTCGCGCGTCGTTGCATCGTGACTGCCGCGGTATTTGCACGGAAACATGTCATCTTCTTGGATTAGAAATTACAAAGCCGGCAATGGAAATAATTGCGGAATTAGTATACAAAAAGATGTCAGTCTACGGTTCCGATTTGGAAGCTTTTGCAAAGTAAGCATACTCAAAAATTATCAGTTGCATTTTCACATTGAGCTGTGTGGTCTCGGCTTTATAAGAGGCGTTGGCTCTGCTACTTTTCATACCGGAACACAACAGTGCTAGTAGCATTGGTGTTTGACGGCAGAATTAGGTAGTAGCTACACAGGTGAACATAGAAAATGTCCTACCACCAACCAAACCGAGTACCGATAGGTACCCCACTGGGAACCTAACCCGGGAGCTCTGGAATGCAAGTTCAAGCATGTAGCCACTTAGGCCACGGAGGCGATTACAACAATGTCAACTCGCGGGTTTTGTAAAAGGCGACAAAGAGAAAAAATTAGTATCTGTGATTACCAATCCGCCTGCCGCCTGCGTAGTGGTTGTAGCAAATTTTAATCTCCTCACGGAAAGTCCGGCGTGGCGATCCATGGGGGAGGCTCATGGCCAGCATCAGATTTATGTAGCTCATTATGATAAAATATATTTTTAAGTTCATTAATTGGTTTTTATTGTTTATAGACACGCCAAACGTACAACGATAAATTCTGAAGATGTTAAATTGTTAGCTAGAAGAAACCCTTCCTTGGTAAGTATGTAATTTGCACGCTTTAATAATGCATAATCACAACGCAGTGAATTTGCCCTCATTTCATCTGAAAACTATCTAGTTGCTTGAATAAACACAAAAATTGCTAGAAAAATATGAATTACATTTCAAATTACAAAAACCACCTTTAACACAGCCTTTAATATAAATTCGATGGTGAATTTTTGAATCCTCGCGCGTTGTCATTTTTATTTATGCATTTCACTGATTCCGAATCAATGAAAGTTTATTAACTTTTGCCTTTATATTCATGCCATGTCAGGTTTATTCGAGGTACTTTCAAAGTTAATAAATTGGTACAAATCAGACAACTATATTGGTGCTGCTTTACTAAGTATTTCATTTACTATATATACTCAGTCATATATTTTACCAAAATCTCCCAGTTATTTATAGTAATATCTAGTGAAAACATTTTCTATTGGCTTTTGCACGCGACTTCGTCCGCGAGGGCTTTAGAAAGGTACTATATCTCAGATAGGGGTAAAAAAGTTGCCTATATCTTTTACCGACGCTTTCGCTATCCCTATACAAAAATCAAGTTTTTTGAACTCTATTACGATCCCTATATGAAGGAAGAACAAAGAAACAGACAAATAAACACATTTTCGCAACCACAATATTGTTTACCAAACCAAAGTGTAAATTATTATTTGTCTACTTAGACTAATAGAAATTTCCCGTCGTATAATTTTGGAAGTCAACGCAAAATCGCAAGAAGTTTATCTTGTTATTATTATAATATAACGGTTTCTATTTCTATCGGTTATTGTCGACAGTTTTATCTATTTTTGTCTGTTAATTTTAGATAATCATGCAACTTGTACAACTTTATGATTTTTACAGAAATCCCACCTAAACTCCATAGCACCATCAATTCAACCTGCGGCAAAAGAAAAGCGACGAAAAACTATTTTACCCGTTGCCAAGCAACAAGAGACTGCGAATGCTAAGGGTAACGATAGCCCTCGCACGGATAGCCCCAAGGGCAAAGATATCCCAAAGGTCAAGGATCACCTCAAGGATAAGGATGAAATTGAAAAGAATAGAACTAAAATTGCAGATTTTGTGGAGGATATGGTTCTCGATGATCCGATTGATTTGACTTTTGATTAATTACATGAAAATAAGTTTGAAAAATGTTTTATTTGTGGTTAATCCCTTCGGAAATTCAAAGTCTATAAGATTCTTCTTTTTTTGTTTTACCTTGGGGCCCTACAACTTGTAGAGGATAGTAATCTCCAGCGAAAACAAGGTAAATAAGCTGGAACATGGGAAAGTCAAGCTAGATGGATTTACTTATCACTGCTATCAGGTATAAAAAGCACGAAACGAGCATAGCACGCGATGCAGAGGATGACCGCGGCCCGAGCGGTACGGACGCGCGCCAAAAAACTCGTTAAAAACGAAACACAATTACCGGTGGCTTGAGTCGTCAATGGAGCACCCTGCATAAATAAAAATCTTCAATCCTTATCGTTTCTTGAATTTTTTTAAATAGTATAATGGCAATGTTTCTAACGGACTCCGTGTCGCAGTTTTCTGAGCGTTGGACTCGGACGCGGAAGATCCTGGGTACGATTTCAGGTGGGGACACTGTCAAAAATCTCTTTGTGAGACTTTCACTTGGTTAGGACATAGCAGGCTGAATCACCTAATGTCTAAAAAGGAAGATGACTCCGTGCTTTGGAACGCACGTAAATCTGTGGATCTCTGTTGCTGTAGACAGCAGCCGAAATCCAAACAGCCCAACTGTAGGGTCTAAATTCCCCTGTGGGTTGCAGGGTCAGATGGCAGCCGCTCCCGTAAAAATTACCTTCGTCATATATGCAGTTAATAATACATTTGAATACGAGGGGCATACCGAAATGATCGGGAATATAAAACAATACATACAGGAAATAACTAAATTTATTTTTATTGCTTTTCGAAGTATTCTCCGTTGCAGTTAATGCACTTTTGCATTCGTTCGAACCAATTATTATAGCAGCAATTCCAGTCCGAAGTTGACATGGTCAAAATCGTCGATTTGTATGCTTCCACTGCTTCTTCTGGACCTTGAAACCGCTGACCACGCAATAAATCTTTGATTCTAGGGAATGTAAAGTAATCATTGGGACTCAGATCAGGGCTGTATGGAGGATGATCCATTAATTCAACGTTTTCCTGCTTCAAAAACTCGCTTGTTTTCTGAGCGGTGTGAGAGCTCGCATTATCGTGATGGAGGATTATGCGTCGTTTCGGGTTACCTCTACGGAGTTCGGATATCATCTGTGGCAAACAAACCGTTGTATACCAATCAGCGGTAACCGTTCTCCGTTCCTCTAAGGGAACTGTGACTACATGTCCTGTTTTCGCGACAAACGAAGCGACCATTTTCTTCGATACGCTGCGAGAGCGGACAACTTTTGTTGGCTTGATCTCACCTGCGAAGACCCAGACAGCCGACTGATGCTTTCTTTCTGGCTCATATGAATAGATCCATGATTCATCACCAGAGGCAATGTTATAAACTGCTTTTGACTTTCCTCCGTTGAAGCGTTGCAGAGTAGACCGGCACCAATTGACACGAGCCGCCTTTTGCTCTTCGGACAAATTATGGGGCACCCAGCGGGAAACTAGCTTTCTCACTCCCAGTTCACCATGTAAAACAGTTTGTATCGCAGTCATACCTATCCCTAAAGTAGCCCGAATCTGCTCATATGTAATATGTCGGTCATCCTGTATCATTCGGCGCACAACAGCGACATTTTCTGGTGTAACCGCTGTTTTTGGCCGGCCTGTGGAAGGTACGGTGCCAAGAGAAGCACGTCCACGCCGGAATTCAGAATACCAGCGATATATTGTCGTCTGGCTAGGCGCTTCACTCTTGAATATAGATATAAGCTCAGCGAGACATTGTCCCTGAGATAATCCTCGTCGAAAGTTGTAAAAAATTATGGCACGGAAACTTTTTCTTGTAAGCTCCATTTTTTTATCGACCTATCAATTTCAAACTGATATTGTTCTTTAAAAAAAATTTTTTTTTTAATTCTGTCAATTGTATTCGATTTTCAACTAACCAGTGTTTATTCATCAAAAAGAGTTTTTAATCTAATTAAATCGAAAGTACTCGATTACCGATCTTTTCGGTATGCCCCTCGTATATGTCGTTGCAAAAAGTTTTTGGTTGCTGTGGAGATTAAAATGTACAGTCTTCAATTTGAAAAGGGTAAACAACAACAAAGTTTCTTCACGAGCAAAACGTCTCCACCCGTTTCTCTGTTCGCAGCAGTTAATTACTCCTATAACGACAGTTAGAGGATAATGAGATTTTTGCAATTCAACAGTAGCACATTACAGGGTGCTGTTTGTCAACCCGCCACCCTTGACCCCTCACCTGACCCCCTCCTGTAAAGGGGAGGTTATTAGGCTGCTTTGTTAATGAATTTCACCTACAGACATGGTTGGGTTAACAGTTTTGTTGATTGACGTCAATCAAAAGAAATGTCCACGTAGGTATTCGGTTTTTAAAAATGCATAATTGGCTTTCACTTGGCCTTTCCAGTAACTGGTGAGTGACGGCATGTGACGGTAAAGCCGAAAAATAGAAGCGTCAAGTTAGTAAGGCGCTAGCTATTCTATCATTCATCACCGTAACACAAAAGTGCTATTAATTGCAGATGTTTGGCAGCAGAATTAGGTAAAATGGTAGCTAGCCAGGCGGACGTAGAAACCTAAACTAACCTAACCTTTTTTTGTAGAGGGGAAATCTTTCAAAGGTATTAGGGGCTTCGGGGAAAAACGCAGAATCATGCTGGATTTCCACCAGCGAAAACTCCACCGGTGTCCCTCTATAGCCATGTTTGTCAAGTCCCGGGAACATGCGATTCTTCCGCGCCATATGGGGTTGCCAGCCTCTTCTCTGTAAACTAACCTAAGCGACAGTGTGAATCGAACCCGAGGCTTCCTGATTGTTAATCCAACATTGGCGGTTACGATTATTCATTGAACAGAATATGTGTGACACAGTGTAAATGTAAGCTTTTTCCTGCGTATCCAAACAGATCTACTTACTAAAATATACTTTTTACAATCTTCCAACAATATCCAAATCTCACAAGCTTGGTATCATTCCACCATGCATTGTAATAACATTATGGCGGCACCAGTATAAGTTCGGTAAAGCATTAGTCCGTGCTTTGTACAAGGCAGTAGAGTCGGTCCTGTCGTGCATATTCATTGGCACAGTCTGGCAGGACACGTCGGTAATTAGAGGACTCTAATTGATGGTAAGACTTCTAGCCGGCTAGTGACTGCGTATTCTGGGGAAGGTTGGTTCAATCATGGGGTAGAATTCTATGTGTAATGAGGGGGTCTCATATGACATAACAGGTTTTAGATATTGTATAAGTACTTTTTTGTTAAACTGAATAGTAAAACATCTATTTGTATTTTCATCTAAATAAATTCTCTCTCAGAGCGTTATCCCTCTCATAATGCTTCCGTACTAAATTTATGTTGCCACAATCTTTTAAAATAGAATAACTGGCTTTGATAAGTAATTACCTACAGGTAGGAAATTGAATCATAGTGTCGCGAAATGAATATCGTTAACGTACAGCTTTATAGTTAGCTACAATAGCCGTTATATTACTCGCAAACTAAGTTTGCCCCTCTGAAGTTAGCTACAAAAGACCGCGAAGTATTAATGATTAACGTATAAATGGGAGACAAGGCAAGTTAGCGGGTGGAAAGAAATTTCCTAGTGTTGTATGTCATCTAGGGATAGTTATTATCGAAAATAATACACACACATTCTGTCTATGCATGTTTCAAATTGCGGAGAGCTAACTTCAGAGGGGCAAACATAGCGTGCGAGTACTGTACGTGGCTAATGGACCCTAGAAGGCGCTTTTTTGGCGCGAACCCAAACGCAGCCACGTTAATGTTTGCAATCAATCAATGTGCATACTCATAAAGCATAAAATTGATTACAAAGTAAATATATTCCTTTTAAACTATAACATGTGCCAATTTGAACAAAACATACGTCATGTGTACTCACGACACGGCCAATCTAGGGTACCTAGACTCCTGCCTCGGTACCTGCTTGCTAGGTAATGCTACCGCGCGGGAGATAGGCCGCCAGGGCTCATTAAAATATGTAAATTCAGCCGAGACATTACGCAGATAGGTGCTTCTGACTTATTGACTGGACTAGGTTGAACTGGATGCACTCATTCTATTAGTGCTACTAAAAATAATGTTATTAAATACGCTTACCATGAAATTAATGATCACATTTTTAAAAAGAACGCTTTATCATCCAAGTAATACTGGTTCTTTATTTCCTCGTAAATTACTATACTATATGATGTTCTTGTATATCTGAAACGTGCTCCTTTACTATTGGCGGAATAAACAAGCACCAAAGTCGGATATGCAATGGAATCGTAATTTCTTAACGTGATAATGCGAAGGGCACATCGCTCGAAGAACGGGTAACCGATGGGGGGTAGGAATTCTCGAGTGGTGACAAAGTGTCGGGAAACGTCTACCGGGTCCAGTCGTCTTTGTTGCGTACCACGGGGGAGGCATTCAGTAGTAGACGCTTCCCGGCTGATGTAAACCAAATTAACTGATATATTGACCAACAAAAGTGAAGATGGACTGGACATATGACGTGTGACAACCAAGGAAACTGATGCAAGGCAGTTTCATAGTAGTTATTATTATTTAAGACAAGGGGGGTTGTCCATCGAGCCTAACCACTCATTGTGACCTTGATAGATCTATTGTGTCCCCTGTGTGGTTAAATCACTTCCCCGAGGCCCGCTCCAATCATATATCGGACGATATCTCTAAGGGTGGAGACCTTAATATCGTCTGGTGTGACGATATGGCCTCCAAGGTACTTTTGTCCACTGTGATGGAGTGCATCGCAGTGACAGGATGTGGATGGGTGTCTCCTCTTCCTTCCTTCCTTGGATGACAGTGTTTAAGATAGGAGGGATGAAGCCATGGTAGCTCAGATATAGCGTCAGTCCTTGAACAATCGGGGTTTGGGTTCGATTCTGGCTCGCACCAATGAATTCCAATTTGTGTTTTGGAATTTATGTACGAATGATAAAAATCATTACCATTGGCTTTTCGGTGAAGGAAAACATCGTGAGAAAACCTGCACAATCCTGAGAAGAAATTGAAAGGTGTTTGTGAAGTCTACCAATCAGCACTGGCTCGCGTGGTAGCCCATACACTCTGTGCGAGATTAGGCCTGGGCCCTGCAGTGGGTACATACATACATATTTAAGCTGTTGATGAAGATGGGAGGATGACATCAAAATGGCTGCTGGACCAGGGTGGAGACGAGTAACTCAGGACAGACACCAGTGGGAACTGTTAGAGAAGGTCTATCACAAGAGGCACATTGCGATTAGAGAACTCTTTAAGGTATGATACTAATTGAGTAATCTATTATTATGCAAAGACAGACTCGCGAGGTCTACAGCTCGGAGTATCAGCTCCCAGCACAGAGACACTAGTTATTAAATAAATGTGTAAAAAAGTGGTAAAAGTACTAACGTGTACAATAAATAATGTTGCCACACTGCATGCGGTCGTTCAGAGTAGGGAACGCGTTACCAGCTCGCGGGCACCTACCGCGCGCTTCTATTTAGTATCATTACAAATGTCTCCTTGTCTGTCTGTCTGTCTGTGTGCCTCGCTCGCTACCGTTCTTATTAATAAGGAGTATCGGGAGAGCAGCATTGTGAGGAGACCACTTTGCTATTAATGAGAATTATTTCAGATTCGAAGGGCCATGTAAAATTCCCGATGAAACGCCCAAGTAGAACCCCGTTTTATTGAGATTAATGCTGGTTGATATATAAGATGATGGTCATTGTTTGGTGTGAACACCTCTATATCGCCATTTAGAGTATCACTAGTGCCATCTTTCGGCAAATGATCGGAAGACATTTTCTTCGTATGGAAGTATCTACAGTGTCGCGACAGATCCCTCCATACAATATATGTTACTACAATCTTTTGAAGTAGAATAGCTGACTTGATAAGTATAGGTCATCATCATCATCATCAGCCGGGAAACGTCCACTGCTGAACATAGGCCTCCCTCATGGTACGCCACATCGACCGGTCCCGAGCCACCCGCATCCAGCGACTCCCCGCGACTCTAACCAGGTCGTCGGTCCATCTAGTGGGGGGACGGCCTGGTAGACGTTTCCCGGTACGTGGTCGCCACTCGAGAACCTTTACTCCCCACCGGTTATCGGTTCTTCGAGCGATGTGGCCTGCCCATTGCCACTTCAGCTCACTGACTCGTCGAGCTATGTCGGTGACCTTCGTTCGTCTACGGATTTCCTCATTCCGGACCTTATCACGTAGAGAAATTCCGAGCATAGCTCGTTCCATTGCTGGCTGAGTGACTTTGAGCTTGTTTATTCGGCCCACAGTAAGTATAGGTAATTACCTAAAAATGTGACATCGGATTGTAATGGCGGAAAATTAATATGATAGCCGTCCTTTTAAATTTAACTTTGTAATTTATTCCATCCTAATTTTTATTAAATTATTGAGCTATTTTCTGCTTTGGGTAAACTGTTAGTAAGTTAAGCATGAAAGAATAAATAAATTGAAATAAATTATGAAATCTGCAATAGCTGTTACGCAGTTAATAGTCCATTACAAAGATATGCACCATATGAACCATACTGTTTTAGTGAAAATCGACAATCAAATGGTGCGACACTGTACCATCAAAAATACAGCTGCCTAAAAAGTCTGAGAAAGAAAAATTAAAGAGCCGCCTCCACATAAATGATCCTTACTTCGTTACAATATGCTGGGGTTAGCCAGCGTTGTTTTGTTCCATCAAGGTTCCATCCCAGTCGCAGTCATTACGTACCTTTTAGCTCATTACCGATGGGACCTACTACCTAAATGTTCTTCTCGGCGATTGTTGCTTGTTTACAAAGTCTGGGGGTAGCGAGAGACGCACGACGCCGGTAAAAGTATTTGTGAGTTTTTTACATCAAATCGCATAGACTTTTGACGTCTTAATATGACATATCTCAGACTACCCTCTCTCATGCGTCTCATGCTCTCTGTTGTGAATAAGTTCGCCGTGCGTGCGTTCCATAAATATCACACTAAACTTCTTTCACACTTAATGATAATATAATGTAAGTTCAACTATCTCGATCAGTCTGTCTCTGTTTGGTGTCTAATTTCACGGCCAAACCGCTGAACCTGTTTAGATGAAGTTTGGTACGAACGGTCTGCACTTTGTATCCCAGTAAAAGTAGAACGGGATTTCTTAAGTTCGCTTAGACGAAATCGCTTGGATACGTATTACAGTCAGCGTAATAAAAGTGAAGCCACTAATATTTTGAATTTCGACACGTTCGGGATTCGAACTTGCGTATCTCGAAAGCCCAGGGCGAACGCTTCGCCAACTAGCTATCAGATGGTTCGTATAATGAAGAAAATTTTCGACACTAGCGGCATACGACTCGAAAGCTGAGAAAAGCGTTTCGCCGCGGACTGGCGAGTTTCTCGAGCGAGAATTTCTTCAAATTACATATTCTCTGATCTCTGGTACACTTCACTAAGTCGACATATTTCACAATTGGACCCCAGATCGCTCGCTTAATTTGTGCATTTCCGATCTACTGATATTCAAATTTCAACCCTAATGACGCACTGGGAAATGTTAATAAAATGTTAATGCGGCGAAAGCGGTTGTCCCGGGGAATAAGTGACAGATTTGCTTGACAGACATACCTTGTTTGTTCCTTATGAATAAGTCACGATTGGTTTTTTGCTGGGATCGTAAATATCTTAGTTTATGTATTGATTTTCATACTTTTGGTCGTAAATATCATTAACCAGGGAATGTCCACTGCTGGGCATAGGCCTCCCATGGTGCGCCTCAATGGTCTTGAGCCACTTACATCTAGAGGCTCCTCGCGACCTTTACCTTGCTGTCGGTTAAACATATTCTATCCAAAAAATGTGGACTAAAAATTGCCCTTTTGCAGCGTTTATTATAGTAGAATTTCTTCCTAGGTACGAGCCCCTTAACGCGCGATTGTGACTCGCACTTGGCCGGTTATTTTTATATATTCTATTTCTAATTAACGATAGATTCCTGCAAGAATAACATATTCAAGTTCTGAGATAACTAATACTTATGTATAAATCTGAATACGATTTAGACTGAACTAAAAATTAGACACGCCACCGTGTGTACGTTTTTGACTAGAAAAGTAGGTCCCCTATATTTGAAGGTACTGACGCTTGAGAATTTTTCAAGTTGAAAATGGTCAACACTTGATTACATTCTCACCTGATGGTGCGAGACGATGTGGTGAATGATGGTACATTTTCGCCCCGAAATCTATTTACACTAATCTTAAAATCGTGTTTTAAAAGGTGATTCAGTCTGCAATGTCCTAAAGAAACCAGGGAAAGTCTCACAAAGTGTCAATTTTTGACAATGTGTAGAGTCTAACGCTCAGACAACTGCTCCACGGAGACCGCATAGTACCTTCGCTAACGCGAGCATATCATTGCTTCGGGGCACCGAATTCAAACAAGCAACTATTATAATTTTACTCACAAATTAGTCAATTATTACCATAAGCACAAACAATTAAAAAATTCTAAGGCTTATTGGGTGCAAGAAGACAAGACAAGGCAGGATCCACAATGGACTGTGGGAAATACAACATTGATCCACTACCACTGCTTTCGGGTTTTACAGGCCGAAGCTCATAGAAACCTACAGCGGTAGCTCCAGGCTCATTCCCACCAGAATTTTTGTTGAACGTGGACTAGAAGTTATCCGGAAGGCGTGCCAGTAACGTGTCTATACTTTACAGTTAATCTAAATAATTCAGTCCCACGCATAGCCGGCTATGCCACGATATTCGCGTATTGAATTATTCATTCTAATCAGTGCACTTACCTAGTGGACTAAACTGGCTCATTACTCGATGTAAAAGGTAATTAACGATAGAAACTAATGGAAATACTCGGTCTCTTTATACGATAGTGTTATAAAATTAGTGCAAGTCTACATCGGTCCTTAATACACAAGTACTTTTCAACGTTATGGTCGAGGCTTTAAGACAACATCACCCATGCCATAGTAGCTGTATTTCAAGCGACCAAGGACAAAATTTAAGGGATTTGTAGCAGCATTATATCAACGACATCTTATTGCGTTCACTCTGAATAGCGTGGTGATTATAACAAATCCCTTCAGTGAAGTCTGTCATGGTGATTTGTAGGAAAAGGTCTTGCCCAACAGTGGACTTGCGCTGTTTTCCATGAATAGAGAGTAAGAATATTAGCAATATGTATTTTGTATATTATGTAGGTTTCGAAATGTGGACATTTTGGGTATTTTTACAGTTGGACATTTATACAGCTTGGCATAATTTTGGGGGGCATTTTCGTATTTATAAATGAGCTTGCATTTGGCCTTCATCTCACCCGATGGTAAGTGACGGTAAGGCCGTTCGACAGTAAGGCGCTGTTTTTTACCTGTTTCTTCTCCACTCATTACCGAAGCACAAAGTGGAGGCGAACATAGAAACCGAGAACCGGCAAGCACCCCAGTTGGGATCCGAACCTGAGATCCCCACGAAGACAAGAGAGTGTGTCTTATTTTAGCCACTAATTGCTATTAACACTTGCGTTTAGCGTCAGATGAAGATTTATTGAACATCGAACTGACTGTGAATAACATCATCCCCCAGCTTTCCCAAAAATCATTTACAAATGATGCGTGTCAGTTAATTGTTAAGTAATTCTCGTTTTACAATCAATCGTAGAGCGATCATGGCGGCCCGTGTCGACTGCCCCTGACGTTTGGTTTCATACTTAATTGTATTTACGTACCCTGCTGCAAAAATACCCTGCACATTGTCAGAGCATTGCTTGGCTTTTTATTGTGTGCTTGGGTTTGATTCTCTGGCGCTTTCGAGCTTTTATAACATTCAGGAGGCACTCAATTTATCTTTCAACCACTCTTTAAACAAATAAACAGCCACTAATTCCGTAGAGTCTGGAAACAGAAGAAATGTTAACGACTCTGTGAAAAGGCTACATAATAACTACATACATACATTTATCGTCAAATGAAGCCGTGAAACACGAAAGACACATTGTCGTTTTATAGAAGTCCGTTGCCTTTTTGACATGAGAGACTTATTTTTGACAAAAGTTGTTGCTGCATCAGTAAGAATTTCGTCAGTAATTATTATGTTGCAGTGTTTAACGTTATCCCTCTCCTAATGCTTCCATACTAAATTTCTGTTGCCATAATCTTTTAATATAGAATCTTTGATATGTACTTACCTATAAATAGGAGACGAAATTATAGTGTCGCAAGATATCATTAATTTACAACTTTTTAGTTAGCTACAATAGCCATTTCATAGATGGCGCTTTGAACAATAATCGAAAAAAGTGTTTAAAATGAGAATTATGATTCACTGTAAAGTATTTTAATGATACTCATTTCGCGACATCACAATCTAATGTCCTATTTTTAGATAGTTACTACACAAATACAGCTATTATATTTTCAAAGATTATGGCAACATAAATTTAGTATGAAACTTTGATGGAGGTGGATCGCCTGGATATCCTGGAACGTAAAAAACCTAAGTTAGTTAAAGCAAGACACCATATATGATTTTTTTAGTGCATTAAAGGTATTATAATTTGACATTCCTTCACGTCGTAACGGAGAATTCGAAATTCTTGTATAGGGACTGCTGAAGGACGGTTTACTTTTGTATCCAGATCGAACAGTAGTTCCCGTTGCATATTAATGCATAATAAAAAAATCCATAAAAAATTTCTCTCCGTTGCTATCTATTCTGGAACTATCCATCCCTTTAAGTGAAGCTACCAGCAGATAAACATGCACAAACACAAATGAATAATATTTATTTTACTGCCGATCGTTCTGCGGTCCATCGCCCATCGCTGTACAAGAATTAATAACTGTGCTCCGAGTCCAAACCGCGACAATCTGCGCTCTTTTTGAACGTCAATGTGATTTTTGCAGTTTTTTTTTCTATTCAGCTTTCAGATAGTTTTTTGCGGTCGATGACCGATGCTTGTCAGAGTGTGTAAAAGAATTTTAAATGGAGTTTGAAGGGGATGTGTTTTGGACATTGAAGTTATGCATAAACAGTCTGCTCTCTTTGTTGTACTCGTACCTTTACTGGCATTGTTATATTTTACGATCGGTTTGCTTTTGGCCTTCATCTCACGTGATAGTAAGAGATGATAAGGCCGTTGGAAGATAAGAAAACAGAAGCCTCAAGCTACTGATGCGCTGGGTTTGCTACGTTTCATACCGGAACACAACAGTGCTATTAACATTGTTGTTTAGCGGCGGCAGACTTTTGGTAACCAACCAAACTGAGTACCGATAGCAGTCTAAGCATTAGGCCACCGAGGCGATTAAACTGGATTGGTATTAGATGCAGAAGCGAGTCCAAACATAGTTTTTAGGGTTCCATACTAAAAATATTCTCAACACGATCTCTATGCTCCTGTAGGATATCTAATAAATTCCCATCCGCTCGACAGCCGTCCAAAAATAGATAACCAAAGATACGCTTTTGATTACGACGAAAATCATCCACCAATGCAAACGGAACAGTTCAAAATAGCATTAAAATTCCGCCACAGTTCAGTTTTGTTCACAATAATCGATTCACTGAGTACCATCACGGATGCGACGGGATGCGAGTCCGATGTTTGTCACTTAGTGGCTGCCCTCCGCCTAATGAATATACGATATCTGCAGATGTGGATTTACAATTGAAACGGAGAGTTCCTGCGTCGACATTCGTTGAAAATGCGCTATCTGGCTGTCTTGATTATAACTGCTTCATACTCGAATACTTTACAAGTATTTTTGCATTGTTAATGGAAGCGCGGGAAAATTACAATTCAAAGTGAATGTTTTTTATATAGCTAAATATCCATCCACTGCCAATCATTTACATATGAACACATACTGGTTTTAGCAAAGCCTGACAAATTTTGCTTCATGCAAACTGCATGAACGGGAGCCCCGGTAAAATAATGACAAGAATCTGATTTGCTGCATCAATTTTTGCCATTGAGAAAAAATTACTCGACATAATTCCACCAATCGTTCTCCCAGAAGAACGGCTGAGTTCCACCCCTACATAATTATCAATTCGACGGGTATGTTTTTTATTTATGTTTGTTACCTCAGAATTTTTGACTGGGTGAACCGATTTGGATGATTGTTTTTTATTTGAAAGCTGGTGCTTTCTGTGTGATCCAGTTCTGATAATGGAATCAAAGAGAAAACTATAAAAATCTTAAATTAGACTTAGTAAAAGTAGACTTTTAGGGCAATTGAAGTCGGTTTCCAGTTCTTTTTGATCACCTTTACTTGTTATGCGTACAACTAAGGAGTGAAATTGGCTGTTTACTTATGTGTGTCTCGAGCGCTTCAACCTGGATGTCTTCAAGGCCAGAGTGAATAGGCTGGTTTTAGGCCACCGTGAACCGTGAGATCGTGATCAAACGAAGCCTATCCCATAGTTTAAAAATTTCTTACAAAGTCATTCCACAACCAATACAGCATGTATTGGTTGTAGAATTCTTGTGGATTGCATATCGGATTGTACTAACAAAATATAAACAATGAAATAATTAAAAGTGGAACGATTGCATTTCTTTCTGTTAGTTCGGAAGATGAGTTCATTTCATGGCGAGTACGAATGCATGTGGCGTGAAAAAGCAACACACATTGACTTTTGATTTGCATCTGCCTAAAGGGCTCAACTACTTTCGCAATTTATTAACGTTAATTGAATTTAAATCAATTACAGCATAGCATCAATGGATTCAGCTACCAGGGCACCATATCTCTTAGCGGGTAAGGCGAATTAACTTCAAGATTAGCATACGTAATTACAGAACTCTTATCGCTCCCTTAATTGCGCTGTAATGAACCAAATGTTACCGTATTGATGTTTAAGTATAGCTGCTTTAATTTAAATGTGTTTTTGTTGATCCGTTTGGTATTCCTGGTAATAGTAGCTTCGTAATGAGATATTTTGCTAAAATCTTGAGGCATTTTGGTTTGATGATTTGACAAAGTTAATATAATAATAATAATAAAAGTTAAGAGGCTATGTTGGTTAGACCACGTGGCCGCGTTCAAGCTTGCATTGTTTTGTAGCTGTCCCTATCTGAGCCCTATCCTACCCGAGCGCGTACGGTGAGACAGCATACACTACGCGAAGTTATCCACCCGTTATTTGGATGTTTCGTAGTCCAGGGATCATTTGAAGGATACAGTATATTATATAACCATTTTTTTAATACAGTATACTAATGAAATTTCAAATGTCGGTGGTTTTTCCAAATTGTTCTATGAGTATGAGAGTATTCCAAAGAGTATGAATCAAACTCTTGTAAATCAGGTTCAAAGTTGGGGCTTTTTATTACCGTAAAATACAATTATTTGACACCCTGTCGTAACTCTGGAAGTATATATTTACGAAAATCTGACTCACCACCGACCCAGATATTTGTTTCTAGATTGTGTCTTGAAAATTTCATAGATTTTCATAGCTTAATACTCAAAATATGACTGGACTACGTTTGTATGGGTGCTTTGACAACAGCATACCCTCTGTACCTAATGATACAGTTATAATATTGGTCAAAAGTTATGTCGCTACGCTTGTAGACAATTTGTAGCATGCTGTCAAGCGTCGCCCCCGCACCACCCCTATTTTTAATATTATGACTTTTGTACACTCGAGTACCAAAATATGTATCCACTTTTTAAACATGAATTCAACCTTTGTCATTTCCTTCAACACACTACATAGAAATTAGCGAGAGTGAATGTGACATGGTACAAAAGTGTAAACATATTTTTGTACTCGAGTGTACATAACGGAGCCTGCACACATACATCATTGGTCAATGTTTTAATAATTAACGCGATCAAAAAGAACTAAAAACCGACTTCATTTGCCTTAAAAGTTTCGTTTTTGTTGATTTTCTCAACGAGCGATCAATCAGTTTCGATAAAATTTATACGGGACCACCTCTGAAGTATGCTCTACCAAACCAACAAAAAATTATCAAAATCAGTTCACTATTGGCGGAGTTATCGTTTAACATACATACCAAAAACATACGCATCGAATTGAGAACCTCCTCCTATCTTGAAGTCGGTTGAAAAGCCATACGATATTAAGAAAGAGTACCACATCACACTTGCAAATAGTTGAAGACAAATGTGTTAAAAACAGTAAATATTGTCAGCGGCTGCCGTACCCCGGTAAACTCTGCATCGTCTAACAATTAATTTATTTAATTTGCTCCGGTGTGTATGCGGTGTTCTAATTGCCGAGCGCGCGCCCACTTATCATAATGTCTCGCAAATCATGGCGTCCACTGAATAAATCTAGTGTCGACAGAACTTAAATGCTGGTAGGGCTGAGGTGAAGGGAATCGGCGGAGATATGAAACAGAAACAGAAAAATATTTTTTTAACTAAAACACACACAACACAATACAAAAATACAATTAATACATACATTGCGTACAATTACAAATAGTACATTATTGATGTCAGTACATAGGCCTCCCTCATGGTACGCCACATCGACCGGTCCCGAGCCACCTGCATCCAGCGGCTCCCTGCGACTCTAACCAGGTCGTCGGTCCATCTAGTAGGGGGACGGCCTGGTAGACGTTTCCCGGTACGTTTTCGCCACACGAGAACCTTTACTCCCCACCGATTATCGGTTCTTCGAGCGATGTGGCCTGCCCATTGCCATTTCAGCTTACTGACTCGTCGAGCTATGTCGGTGACCTTTGTTCGTCTACGGATTACCTAATTCCGGATTTTATAACGTAGAGAAACTCCGAGCATAGCTCGTTCCATTGCTCGCTGAGTGACTTTAAGCTTGTTTATTCGGCCCACAGTAAAATACTGTGCTGTAATGTGTCGTCAAAAAGGACTAATCTCAGCATCTGCTACGGCAGTAGCCATAGCGCTGGTTTTCAGATAAGCCCTCTAATATGTAAAACATTAAATATATGTGTAAAAGAAGTGTATGTGTAAGTGTATATGGATGTGTTAACATATAGATACGTGTGTTTGTATGTACAGTGAAAGTTGAGCAAGTGTGCAGTGTAGGTGACGTGGCGGCAGTTAGAGACCTTGCAGGTGTGTTGGAACAACACGGCGACCGGGAGGGTACTGCTTCTGATAATCAATTAGATATTTTTAAGTTTCATTTTTCCATTTGATCCAATAAATTTGAATTAAATTGGAATTGTAACAACTACGTCAACCCTACAAAGTCCAGTTAATTTCAAAAATGCAACTGGCTGCACGCGAATTTCTAACATAAATCTATAGCGACGTCCCGCCGGCCGGCGCGCGCGCACTCTCGCAGCACGCCCAACGTGGCGAGCTTTATAATGTATCGGACACGAATTATTGCAATTAAACACTGCTTTATTAAGAACTAACTCAGAGTTATTGGCAAAGTGAGGCTGTTGCAAGGAAGTAATGGTTGTTTTAGCTTGGATGATGAAGATAGCATTGAGATGGGACATGATAGGCGTCAATGGTAAACAGCTTGTTTATTAGTCGACAGTTTTATTCCATATTCAAGTTATTTTTTGCCCAATTAGCATATTTGGCTTAGATCAAGATAATATCGCCTCATATTATTCCTGAAAATTTTTCGACTACATTGAAAAAAATTCATGATATACTCGAAATTAGTTTCGCAAATACAGCAGAACTTTCTGGACCCTGGTGTGAAATGAACAGGTCAATACGAAATATTAAATGAAATTTCATTTCGTACTCGGTTAGGTTCTTTATAAGGTACGGTTGTCCAGAGAAGCGAAATTATTTCGCGGCTCCATTATTGGCAGAATGATACTGGCCAGTTATAAATGCCGGCCGATAGACCGGCGCGCAACATCATATGAGATGAAGACGAGGTTTTTAGGGTACCCGAAGGGTAACCCTCGGAACCCTGTTACTAAGCCTCCGCTGTCCATCCGTGCGTGCGTGTGGTGTCAGCTTTAGAATAGGTTCACCCCATAACATCCCATGGGTGTCGTACAAGGCGACTTTGGGGAAAATCATGGCGATTACGTCAAATCCTCAAATACGTCCCTCTTAATCTATGAGTGAAGCTCATATCCAACTTTGGACCTAGGATGATGCTGTGCTTACAATTTAAGCACACGGAATGCATTCTGAAGTCATCGTTTATCATGGAGTACTGCAACATAACCAACGCTAGTTAGTAAGATAGTTCGAAGCTCATCCATTTGAATTAGCCCATCATTTCCACACAAAACACCCTGCCTTGTAGACTAAAATCTATGCCTACGGAGGCTAGACCGAAAATTATTGGGGGGTGGTAGCCCCCTGGCTAGTGAAGGCAAGGGGGGCGTCACTGGCTGATATGTGACCAGAGAGTCTTGTTCAACAAACGATGACGATGATTTAAGCTCAGTCGTTTTAAGTGTATTACGGAGGCAGGCTTTTGGGCCTAGGCGTAGATTTGACCCCCTGCCCTCTCCAGTATGGCTGCCTTCTCGATTTATGGCGGACCTGTACGATTGACCGCCGCTTTCAGTCTCTAGTTTAGTCTGTTAGCTTGTATTTATTTGGACACGTCTGGTTAGGTGATGGAGCCCCGGGATTGTACCCGGGACTTCCTGATTATGAGTCGTATCTTGAAGCCACTCTATGGAGGCGGCTAGAGGAATATAAATGTGTCATAGCAATAGTCATTTATTAGGACTGAGATTTGGTGGCTTAAAACGGTCGTATTCACTTTACTCAGCAATGACTTTCCCGATTGATCAAAAACCATAACTTAAATTTCTCTTTCAATAAAAATAGAGTTACAGAATGAAATATAATTAATACGCTCGTATTTAATGTAAATGTCATTAGCAATTTTGAAAAGCTTATCCTAAGAAACCTAAGTATGTAATGCAATGTCCAAGAAACTAAATAATACCGTTCATAATTTAATTATATAATCCATAATAAATCCGTTCAAACAAATCACACCGAGCCGCGACAAAGTAAATTCGCAATCCGAAACGTTTCCAACTTAATCTTGTATTCAAATTTTAATTATATCATTCTGGCGTTTGAATAAAAACGAATTCATTTGGTTCCGTCGGTGAATGATAATGTGTTCGGACGAACCGGCTCTCGAATTACAACTGACCGCCTGTCACACCGTAGCGTAATATGAAAATATGATATGTAATACAATAAATAACCATATTATATGGTTTAAGAGGTAAAACATGTGTATTTAGATTTTCATCAAAAGCCACATTTTGCTTATAAAAGCTACGCAACTCTTGTCATTTCCTCATTAACATCGCACCACATTTATTATTTTTCGGCAAAAATATTGAAACCATTGTATATCTTCATCATGTGTTTTCTTAAACAACTAATATATACTGTTAGAAAAAGTTAAACCACATTCCCACCTCCTCTCCGCTACCACTGTTATTCCTGATTTTTATTTTAGCCAGGATCTACAGCGGTACACTTGAAACGCGTCCACTTAAGGGGGATGAATTTCCTACGGACTCTAAAGCTATCTTGGGACCCCAGACTCGTTTAGAATAAAGAAATAGGGTGGAGTGGTAAAGACGTTCCCACTTCCCCCCATGGTAAATGGGAGATAGCGCAAAATCGAAAAATCAACCATAAGGTCACCTACTTATGGGAGGACGGCCGAGTGAAGCCCGACCGCCCGGTTTTGGAATACACCACGGACAGCGCCATGCAGTGAGTGCGGGTAGCTGAGAAATACTTTACATTCCCACAAGATATGATGCGCGATGCGACGCTGATTTCTTTCTTAGGATAGCACTAAAACCATGTGTTCGCGCCTCCGCAAACATAGTAGAGGCGCTGCAAAACCGAGGAAGCCGTAAAAGTCTTGAAGGCGATTTTGAATTGGACTCGCAGAGTATTGTTGGACTTTTGGGAATTGGGAATATCGGACACATAAGCTGCCGGTATACAGTGATGTACAGTAAAAAACGATTTAGACTGTGTCCGTGCACCGGGCAAACCTGCGAGACAGTATGTTCGGTCGCCCTCACTGACAAGCATGTAGGTTTTGTATGACGGTTTATCGCATTGTCTTTTCGTGTGATATGACATAAAAATTAGCGTTCTTCACAGCATTCAGGTAACTTACGCTGCGGTGTAAAAGCAATGCTCAGCTATGGAGATCAACAATTTATTAATTCCTATTCCTGTATCTGGAAAAGCACTTTTCGTGACCTGATATGCATACTGAAGTGTGGCGGCGACTACCATGTTGACTTAGACTATTTTTGTCTCGAAATTACGTAATTTCGTTCCATTTATACTATTTGGGTTATTATTATTATTCCGTATTTATCTATTTTCACTTCATTTATACACACATTACAAACACATTTGCCTTGAAGCTTATTCACTCTGGCCTATAACACATTCTGATTATATAGCCCAGGAGACAAGTAAATAGAATATATTGTTTTTGATTGTCATTCTTTTTTTTAACATGAGTTTTGTGTAAGCTGTGGATACCTATAATTAAGTTAACATTTTTAGTAATTAGCTATGTAAGTTTGTATTTGGAATGTAACTTATTGGTCTCTAAATAAATAAATAAAATAATTTTTTTAAATGTCAATCATTTAACCGATTCAGTGGCTATACACTAGGAATAACAATCCAGAGGTTCCGGGCTCGGTTCCCAGTTGGGGTGCCTATTTGTATTCGGTTTGGTTGGAGTAGGACATTTTATAATTATGTCCGCCTGGCTAGCTACAACCATGCTACCTAAGTCTGTCGCAAACAGTATTTTTAATTGCACCATTGTGTTCCGGCACAGGTTCCGGTATGAAATGAAAGGTAGTAGAGCCAGCGCCTTGAGCGCCTAGTGTGAGGCTTCTGCGCACGCTTACCGTCAAACTGTCCTGTCGTAACTTACCATGAGGTAAGACAAACCAGTTCAAACCACCTACATTTAAAAAGTTATGAATGAGTGAATGATGTTACGCGAGCGGCATCTCTTGATGATGAAAAGCTAAACATACAATGCCTATTGGAAAACAGTTCATTGCTACAGGTCTAATGAATAATCGAATCTGTTCTTGAGGTATGGGAACGGTATGGGAGGGTGTGTTTACGGAACGTCAAACGACGCATACCTGCAGTTAAAACCAATCGACCTCTCCCTGGACAATCGTCTCCCTATAACAAAGCGTATCACCGCCTGTACTGAACATCTGAACACCGCTCCGCTACAAGCGCAATCCCTACAAAAGGACCCCATTTCGTATAATACTCGTCAATAATAATTTCATTAAAATGTAGATCTAGTTAAAAGCATTTTTTCTGATTAATTTTCAGTCGC
This sequence comes from Carcina quercana, assembly GCA_910589575.2. NCBI lineage: Eukaryota > Metazoa > Arthropoda > Insecta > Lepidoptera > Depressariidae > Carcina > Carcina quercana. The sequence continues at coordinate 12,025,124 of OU342439.1, read as the reverse complement.
GGGCCGGCCTCTTCTTTTTTTAATTGAATATCAGGCCACTTTGATGGCGCGACGAGAGAAAGGGTTGAAAAAAGTTCGTCCTCATTTGAATAAAATAACAGCACTCGCACTTTGCATTTACGGAGATATTTCAAATTATATCTGGACTCTTTTTTGTTTTAATTTTTTTTTGTTCGTCGTATTTATTTTATTTTTCCATCAGCGCTCCCGTCTAATTGAGTTAGCCCTCCAAATCGAAAATGTCGATCGAGTTGTAATTCAATTTATTTTTGTTTCTAATGGAGTTCGGAGCTTTTTTATTTTTTCTTGCTGTAATTTAAAATTATTCCGCCATTGAAGGGTTCTACTTGCCTACGCGGGAGAAAAAGTTTCCTTCTCTAGTTTGGTTGTATTAACTGGCTTTATGAATTAATTTCCTTGATTTAATAGAGAAGAGAAACCGACTGAGTGACTTACCATAATAACTACTGAGCTGATTTAGCCATAGCACTTATTATTTATCTGAGAATCAAGCTATATAAACACAACCAAAACCACGAAAAGCTGAAGTGGCAATGGGCAGAGCAGATCACATCGCCCGGAAAACGGATAGCCAATGGAGAGCAAGAACTCTAGAGTGTGACTACGTACCGAAAAAGTACTAGACCGGTTCCTACGAGTAAAGTAACACACGCCGCAACCATGCCTTGAGTTGCCACTAGCACTAGAGCTACACTTGTCGCACAAGCAAGCTATCTTGATTCTCTGCAAACACGCTTATCACTAGCCCTTTACTTCCACTTGCTGCGCAAAACGCCATGAAAAAGACCCTATTAATCTTTCCTCTTCTTTATGTAACGGTTATTTTTGAACAAACTATAGGCTTGCATAGTATAATGACACTGAAGACTTACTAACTACGTTAAATTAATTTAAGTAAAACCTACTTCTTGAAGAATGGTCACAATCATAATGTTGGTTTATTACGCTCCTGTTCACACTTAACTCTCAACTCACCTCACACATGATTGTTAAGTGAAAGCTGTCACTTGGTGGCAGCCCCCTAAATACACACACACTCACACACTTACACACACTCACACACTCACACTCACCCTACTTGTAAAGCATGTTTTAAAAAATGTTAAAAATATTGTACATAACAAAGGAAAATGTCATCCATAGAGAGAGCCTACACCTGTCGCACAGGGCTTCCCCTATGACAGACTGTATGGCTATACTATTGTTACTCAATTGTTTATCCAATAAATATTTTTGTATTTGTATTTTGTATTTGTATAGCCTGTATCTTACCTCACTGTAAGAGAAAGTGCTGTGTATGTTAAAAGGCCTTTACTTTATACTGTTTTTTAAAACATCTAGGTCATGCTCAGGTATTCATAATGCATAGCTACGTATATATATATATATGCATTATTGTATTATTAGTAACACACGCCGGAACAATGCCGTGTCTCGCGACCACCTCTAGAGCGACACTTGTCGCACGAGCCAAGACTGACTACTCTTGATACTTTATAAATATGTTCTAACAATCCAAAAGGTCCTACCCTTTGGATATACTTCACTTTATGTCAATGTCTCATATCGATAATGTTGTAGGATTTAAACATGGTCAGAGAAAAGCTTGCGAGTCTATGCTTGTATTTAAATGGAAAAGGGATACGTGCTCGTACGTTTTACTTGAGAGCAAGAAGAATTTTACTGTTTTCCTCTGGCCAGGAGATGCACTGGCTCGTTTATATTCTTCTCACTTTACAGCCGTATCAAATTATACACTTGTTTTGAATTAAATTTATTACATATTTATTTGTTTCACACGATTTGTGCGTGCGATGCAGTAGTAGCGTCTCAAACTGACATCTCGTTCAAACGACGCGGATAGGTAAAAAGGTAGGTAGGTAATTTGGGTAGGAAGTTAATATTTGTATCACTTGCTAATCTTATATATGTATCACTTGTTTTTTAAAATCATGCCCGCTTGCTTCGGACCCGACTTCAATTGGCCTAAAAGTCTAAAAAAATTAATACTTTTACAGTTTTCTCATGGATGCCATTGTTAGAACTAGACTAAACCACACAAAAAGTTTCAAATAACAAAGGATCATCAAAATCGGTTCTCCCAGTCGAAAGTTTTGAGGTAGCTAACTCCTTTTTGAAGTCGGTTGAAAATGAAGACAATGGTGTGTAACGATGTCTTCTTTAATAGTTTATTTAGTTAGAGCTCTATCCTCACGACAGTGCATGTTGATTACATTTTCAAAATTTAACATTTTTGTTATGTTTTTCACACGCCTCTATTCAAGTGTTCATGCTTGTTTGTTTTTAGACTGATTTCTTGTGCACATAATCTTTCATTTGTATTTTTTTTTCGTAAAGTTTTTATTATTAAAATTATTTAAATATAAAAAAAACAATTGAAATTAAATAAAGCAAGATATATCAAGCAGGGAGCGAGTGGATGAAGAGGACCGAGGACCAGATGGAGTGGCGCAAGTTGGGAGAGGCCTATATTAAACAGTGAAGAGACACGCGATGATAAGTCAAGTCAAATCAAAATATATTGTAGCTGCAATCTACAGTACAGACAAAATATCTGTAGAGTTTTCAATGTCAATACACCATCTCCTCTTTTTTAGGGGTGTAAAATATCGTTTTTTAATGATAAGTACCAAACACTGCTGGTTGTAGTGCACGAGGCGAGAGCGTTTAAGAGAGTGAGAAAAGCTTGCCGCCCCAGCCTATTCGTTTCATGGAGGGCGCCCACCTACTTTTGTTTTATGCAGCCTCAAACAAACTGCGTATCTGCAGATTTTTTATTCTTTGACGGTTATAAAACAAAAGGTTTTAATCAGTGCTTACCGGTCAAGAAATGCACACACTTTATGAATACATTCTTAGAGGAGCATACATCTGGAGAACTTTACTTTGCAGTTAAATTACCTACTCGATGTATGACTTTCAACTGCAAAGTTAAATTTGTAAACACAAAAATTGTATTTTTACTATGTTATAATTACAAATCCTGGTTTTCAGATTTATTCCTATAGTTGTGCTGTAAGACCTTGCTTCTCGCCAAATTTCAAGAGTCTAGGTCAACGGGAAGTTACTCCTATAGGTTTTGGTTCCCTTGGATTCTCTATGGTAATGGTATCTTAAATAGCCATTTATTTTCATTGCCTGGAAGTTTGACTTTTTCACAGATACAAGCAACTGCAAATTTGAGTATTGTATATTAATTTTAACTTCACACCTCAACGCGTTCCTGAGAAAAAAGGTCTTACACACAGACCGAGGGACAACAAAGTGAACCTATAAGGGTTCCTTTTTTCTATTTGAGGTACGAAACCTGAAAAATATCACAAAGAAAACAAGTAAATATTCCGACTGAAGGACTTAAATATTTAGTTAATTAAGTCCTAAATTATTCCCGAAATTCTGAAACTTGACATACACCTCTTTTCATTCACAGTAAAAATCTCAGAAGAATCTCGGGGTAAGGTGAAGAAGTGAGTGGCCCTCGGTAGGGGAGGGGGCTGCCCCAGTGAAAGGGGAGGACTTGACACTCATTTAAGTAGCATATAATTCAGTTTGTTTAGACGAATTGAGTCCGGAAGGGTTGACGAAAGAATAACAGGGAAAATAGATCTGTCGCTTCAGTAAGATGGTTTCTTGGGAAACGTATACCTGATAGATAAAATAGAGAATTTCTATTCTACGTCATCGACGAAAGTATCTTTAGAATAATAATATGTAACGCTATTAAATTTCTTAGTTTTCATTTTACAACAATCCCAAATATCTAACAGAATTAGGCTTTAGAGACTAAGCCCTTAAAAACTAGAAGAAACTTTCTCTTCTAGAAGTTGATAGTGTGCGAATAATTCTAGGATGTTACCTTCTAAGATACGGATCCGTTGGTACACGAGTCAGACTCGCACTTAATAAGTTTACTCATATGTTTATCGGCGTATGTAGTTCTCCACGCCAAAGGCAATTTGCGAGCCAAATTTCATTACGATTGGCTGATCCTTATGCAACCGAGTCATAATATTACTAGTATATATAGTAATTAATCATTTCAGAAGCATCTAATTTAAATTAAGTGTCCAACTTCTTGCACCTGATCGTCTGACAAGTAAATGCATTCAAAAAGAACTGGAAACCGACTTCAATTGCCCTAAAAGTCTACTTTTTCTAAGGCAAATTTAAATTTATATATTGTTTCATTATGGATGCCGTTGTCAGAACTGGACCTTATTGAAATAGGACCACACGAGAAGCACCACCTTTCAAATAAAAAAAGAATCATCCAAATCGGTTCACCCAGTCAAAAGTTCTGAGGTAACAAACATATTAAAAAAACATAACCGTCGAATTGATAACTTCCTCCTTTTTTGAAGTCGGTTAAAAAGTATGATGATTCCGTTCTTCGGAAGGCACGTTAAGCCGTTGGTCCCGGTTACTATCTACGACAGGTAGTAGCTATATGAGCTATGCCAGAGGACTATGGCGGCTCAACAACTCTGACAACTAGGATTTATGATTAGATATTTATACGATAAACGACCTTACAACCTGCACGACAAGAAGAAGAGTGAACTTAATGGTTTGTTATGGTTCTTCTGAAGCCAAAATACAGTAAATTCGCTGCCCAAACACAGGTGGCGCTGGATAGCCCACATGAATTAAGCACCTACTTAATATCAGGTACTTGCAAAACGTAACATTAAATCTCATCGGAATCCTCATCAACGGCCCCGCTGTAACAGCTGTCTACAAAGCTAGATATTTTATCGTAACAACAATCAAAACGAACGTCCCAACCACAAGTTTAATTATGCAAACATCAAGCCGCTGCCAGATTTCTCATTAGAGCCAAGATAATGACGGTACACACTGTCGCAAAATTAGATAGCAAGCACGCACCCAAACAGATATACGCGGCACATTAACATAAACCGAATTTGCATGTAAATTACATTTTACAGCATCTTAATTAAAACATTTTGGCATTATAAATGATCGGGGTGGCGGGTGTGCCCCGAGCCTTAGCTCCCCCTCGCCTGCGATAGTTTACTATTTTGAATTTAGAATCAGTCGATTCGGATTTTGAATTTCGATAGTTGGTGATATTTGGCTGTTTAGAAGTTTGTATTGTTATTGTACTTACGTGGTACTTACGAACCAGGCGTAATATTAAATTTGTAGAAAGGCTGTTAAAACACGGCAAGTGCCACTCAGACTCGCGCTGCGGTGGTTCTGTACATATGAGTAAGTAATTTAAAATCGTATTTTATAAGAATTAGTTGCGCCTCGCAAAAAAAACAAGCAAAGCGACAGGCGCTGGAACAGTTTCTAATCGAAAAATTTTTATGAGCTATAATTAAAAAATTATACTTTTCACATTTATCCTGAAATTATTTTTGTATTTGTGCTATAAGACCTTAATTATTGCTAAATTTCATGATTTTAGGTCAATGGGAAGTACCCTATAGTTTTGATTCCATCTTCGTCGTAATAAATGGCCGAACCTTTTTATTGCGTTCACTTATAACATTGATTTTTTTCACAGCTTTAAGAGATTGCACACTTGAGCATTTGATACCTCCACGCGTTCCTGAGAAAAAGGGTTTTGACAGACAGACAGAAAGAGGGACAACAAAGTGATCCTATTATGGTTACTTTTTGCCTTCAGGTACGGAACCCAAATTTTTTAAAAACATGGACTGCCAGCCCGACATCAAGATAAATGTCATACCTACTTAGCACTCAACAAACCCCATTTAATTAAACAGCACTCAGATAATTAGAATTTTTATGGCACTCCCCGTTTCCCCCTTCCTGCTAACCCCATCGATAATTTCCTCTACGTAATAGCATCTACATGTAATTTGAAGAAAAGAAAATCTTTTCTTTACAAAAGTCCTCCCCACTTGGTGACCAAGTATTGAGGTTTTATCGAGATAGTTCCCAAGCATCATCACCAAGACTCATTTGATGACCTTGAATTTCTAAGTGTCAGTTGAACGTCTTTGACATCTTGGTCATTGAGGTAGTTTGATTTTCTTCTCTTTCTTATATATTTAAAAAGTTAGCGCCAACATAATTATGATTACGATAATGCGAGAGGCAATCTCTTCCACTCCCGCAAGTGGTTTTGGTTGGTCGTGGATGAAATTTTATCACTTTATTCTGTTTTCTTAGTATTATGTTCAGACAATAAAAATTTTGTGTGTTTAACTATTGGCAAACTTAGTTTAATTTTAACCAAAATGTACAATCTCAGTGCAATATTAATCGCTATGACGTCATCAGATATGAATATTATTCAGTGAAATGGATATGTCTGCATGAAATTTAAAAAAATGAAACACAGCTTGAGTCATTACTTGAGAAAAACAGACTACTTTGACTAGTTTACTTTTACAGCTGTTGTGTCGAAAATTTTAAACGTAATTATTTTGATATAAACAAACAATATTTCTGTTGGATTATTTTATATTTTCTCCCTTCCATACAAAGTAAATCACTGTTCGCCAACTAGCAACCGCCTAGCATAAAAAAGAGCCGAAAAGGGTATATGCCGTTCAAATTTAAGACAATCTGAAATCATTTTCATATACAAATACGGGGCCCTGTACTTGTAACATATGAACTTTACTTTTCCCAAGCTTTTAAACTGCTGTTAATTTTAAAAGAGAACCCTAGCAAAATTAACTTTTAAAATAACAAAGCTCTCGACAACGTAATCCGTCTTATTGTGCACACCAAAATGAACTGATAATAAAAAAAGTCCTAATTAAAATTTTAAATATGGCCACCTCTCTCCCTTAAGGGGGAGGAAATTAACAAACCTCTTTAAATAAGTTGGCAATTAGGGGTAACATAAAATTTGCATAATTGTGTAAATTGTGCACTGTTTATGTTTTCACAATAGGATTTGTCTCGGGGGTTATTTTCTGTATCTAATGTTAATGTCATTTATACTTTGGAAGTCTTTAATGTTCCTTGTGGAGCTACAAGCAACGTGGATACGAAACCATATAAACGGAATAATATTTGTATGTATAACTACATGGCGTCAAGGTCACTCTCACTGGATTTGTTTTAAATTTAATTATAATTCAATTCCAAAAATCAAGACTGGTTCTTTGAGTCATTGCTGATTGTATCGGAATGAAATACCACGTTGTATCGGCTCGTAATTATAGTGCTTTTTGACAGTCTGTAAAGCAGTTTATTTTATTTTTCCAATTTTCAAGTCACCAAAACACGTCAGTCGATTGTTTTTTTTTCTTTTTCTTATAATGATGACATTTGTTGCCGCGGAGTTTGCACTCCACGGAGATTTTATATGGATTTATATTTCGATTATTTGCATAATTATAATCCTTAGATACTAACATTATAAATGCGGAAGTGATTTTTTTAAAATTTGTTTGCTTGTTTGTCCTGCCATTCCGTGGTAACGGAGAATGAGAATGACTCGATTTTTTGACCGGGTTTGACAATGGGAAAGCATCAATAAAAAATACTTATTGCTTACATGATAAATTAAAATAAAACAAAGAGATTTGCTACTTTATTCAAGTTTGGCTATTGTTTCACAAACTACATCAGGCAGAGCATAATGTGAAGACTATAAGTCTGAAAGAATAAGTCATGAGGGACCTTCCAAAGGAATCCTGTTTTAGAGAATGTAACGAGAATCACCGCGGGGCATAGCTAGCTAGCAAGAGCTTTGTCTCTTTGACCTATTTTATAGAAGTTTTCTTCTCCGTAGTTAATTTTAAAGATACAACAGAACAGACTATGTTTAAGTAGAAAAACTGTTAGAGTCATAATAATTTTTGGTTAAAAATGCCTTTTTTTAATACAAGCTTTTTTTTGCTGGCGGTAATTTATTATTGTCGTCGGATATACATAATACCTATCCATACAAACAAAACGAGCCCAAACACGAAGGGTTTATCATGGTTAGTTAAAGAGTCTATGACTACTTTCAGTCTCCAGCATCAGACCCTGGTCACTTCACAGGTTTTTAGTGCTTGTCATGACAAATAAACGAGTCCAAACACGAAGGGTTTATCATGGTTAGTTAAAGAGTCTATGACTACTTTCAGTCTCCAGCATCAGACCCTGGTCACTTCACAGGTTTTTAGTGCTTGTCATGACAAATAAACGAGTCCAAACACGAAGGGTTTATCGTGTATGTCCGTCTTCAGCATCAGATCAGTTTTGTGTTCCGGCAAGGAATAATAATGTTCTTAATTCATGCTTCACTAAATTGAGTCTTCTAAGTACGGGTTGAACCCCGTGAAAATACGTAATTGGCGTACATCTATAAAAGTGTATGTGTGTATATGAATGTATGTATGTATGAATCGTATGTACACGAAAGTTGGCAAGGCCCGGTGAACGATTCCCGGTACGTGGTCGCCACTCGAGAAATCTTACTCCCCATCGGTTATCGGTTCTTCGAGCGATGTGGCCTGCCCATTGCCACTTTAGCTCAATGACTCGTCAAGCTATTTCAGTGACCTTAGTTCATCTATGTATTTCCTCATTACGGATTTTATCACGTAGAGAAATTCCGAGCATACCTCGTTTAGCTTCGTTTACCTCGTCGAGCTTGTTTATTCGGTCCACAGTAAAGGACTACGTTTCGGTTCCGTATGTCATCACTGGTAATCAGAACTGAGACTTGTCATAAACGGCCTTATCGTCGCACAGATGAAGGCCAAGTGCAAATCCATCATAAAAGAAAAGAACGAAAAAGAGTAGACTTTATGTTTTATTGTATCCGACTGTACGAAAGTAGTGCAAAAACACATGTCTAGTGTCAAGTGTAAATCGCCTTGTTAATTTCACATGGCCCGCGGCGAATTTCGTCGAGGACGCATTGTGTGCCCCGGCTTTATGTCGCGTCTTCCGTTGTCTGTACACGGGTTTAATTGCGCGCGTCATTGGCGCGCTTTTTCAAAAAAGAATGACGTGTAATTAACGCGAATATGGAACGTGACAAGCGCGTTCTGAGGGAGCGTTCTCTTTTTAATTTTTTTTAATTAGGCAAGGGAAGGGTTCGGATATGCCTTGTTGGTTGCTTTGTTTTTCTTTCATTGTAGCTGTGGATCTCTCCAGCCAGTATCACCTTTCCATGAAATATTTCTCAATGTTTTATTAAATACTTTCTTCGGACTATGTGCCTCGTTCTTCATCTCGAAATTAAGTTGATTCCGCATAATATTTGTAGAAATATTAATTGTTTTTCCGTCTGCGTGTATTTCAGAATTTGTTACATCTATGACATACGTCATCGACCAGTTTTAAAGACCGTTTTAACCGTAGACTTATTAACACAAGAGTTACAACAAAATTAATTCAATAGTTTTTGTGTTATTCTCAAACAAATAGACAGACACACATTTAAAAAGCAGTAATATGGAGCTAGGGTAACCTATTCATATTCCTAGGCTACCTATCTAACCTACCTAAAACATATTGGAAATTTTCTTTTAAAAAATTTCACTTCGTTTTAAGTTATTTAATAGAAATGGGTAACTGCTAAGGTCAAAAATTAAAGGCGCTGAATTAGTTCAATACATTGAAAGGACTCATTTAAGTTAGCCCTAAGTTTGAACAAGGGCAAAAACAAGGGCATGCTCTTGTTGAAATTTGATACAAATATATAAATATTTAATAAACAATGCATGCCGTTAATGACATCTAGAATTTTATATATATTTATTGAAATGTTATAAACGTACATATATCTATAGAAACGCACTCTTTTTTTTATCTGGGTAGATTATCAAAGGGATAATTCCAGAGGTTGACGAAGAGGCAGGAAAAAGTTAGTCTAAGATAAAAAATACAATCGTCAGTGCCTTATTGGTTTGAGGCTTGAGGGTAGGCACGGCATCATAAAAACAGCACTGACCACGATACAGTGCGGTCTGATAATATGAGAAACAGAGGTGTGAGAAATACGAATGTTGTTTTAAACAAAACAGGAAAGTCGAACATAAAGTGACGGTAAACTATTCCGCATTCAACCGGCATCCTCAAACAGAATATCCGTTATTCCGTATTTGTACACAAGGTAATTAATTTGATATATACTTTCGCTTTCCCGTTTCCCGGTAAATAAATAATAAAAAAAAGAATATATATAATTTTTCCGAGGACAATGACTGGCCGAAAAAACGATGATACATGATCCTCGTTTGGCGCGCTCGCGTTATATTTTTTTTTATTAAAAAATCACATTAACAGCCTTCATTGGGGCGGCGATAAATAATGCCCTCCTTATTCAAATTTTTGTTTTTGTTCAGCCCCCGCCGTTATAAATGAGCTTATTTGGAAACCGGCGAAATGATAGGGCGCGATAAAAATACTCAATTATAAATGTGGATACCTATAGGCCGGGGCGCGATGGAAAATTTGCATGTCATCGTGTCGATCAGTAAACATTAAACGAACTCTTTTCTAATGGAAGCTTAAATGTTGTTTTGCAAAGCGGCAATGTTAATTGATTTATGCTGCGACTTCCGGAAAAATCATCGACGAGGACCATACGACTGTTAGGAATAAACTAGAACCTCGTCAAGAACACGTGTATTGCTATTCAGGTTAACACAATAATACCATGGAAAATACATCACCGAGCATCTCCAACGTTAATTGCTGTTCAATCAGACTTAAAATTTCAAGTAAATACGATGTGAAACCCTAAGAATACTATATTTTAGCTAGAGTTCGAAGGCCGGCCCCAAAACAGGTTAATTCCTTCGTCCGAGACGCTAATGTCACTCTGCCGCTTGACAGTTGACGTTTTACACTACGTTTTGAAACTTCTAACACAACAAAGCTACTGCAAAGAAATATGATATCATGTATACTATAAACAATTCGAACTATAGCAGCCTGATGCAGCATTGAGTACTTAACTGTCAAAAGTCCATAAAAAAGTTCTTACATAAGCACGAGTTCGTTTTGTTACAAAAAGATGTGTCACATCCTGTACTATCTACGATTTGTATTTTGGAATTTTCACATTTGGAATGTAGATACGGTATAAAGGATAAAATTAAATGATGAATCTTTTTTTTGTTTTGAATATTTTAGAATTGACCTGAATCCAGAAGCTGATCAACAAATATACTAATTACTTGATAAATTCTGCACTTAAAAAACTTTACACCAAACCAGACAAAACCTTTTGAGAAAGTGTAATTAGTGAATTAAAAAAAGTTTTAGTGATTATTGCTTTAGTGAAAGAACACATGAAAAAAGTGAATCTTTAATGGTTTGACATCTTTATTAAGTTAAATAAAAATTACTGATTAGCTATGTAAGCTAGATTGTATATATCTCGTTCAAAAGCGTCTAAGGTCTAATTTTTAATCAGTGTGTGTTGCCAGAGATTACATACGGAACCGAAACGTGGTCCTCTAATGTTGGTCGAATAAACAAGCTCAAAGTCACTCAGCAAGCTAAGGAACGAGTTGTGCTCGGAATTTCTCTGATAAAATCCGGAATAAGGAAATCAGTTGACGAACTAAGGTATGCTAAGATCACCGAAATATCTCGAAGAGTCATTGACCTGAGGTGGCATTGGGCAGGCCACATCGCTCCAAGAAAGGATATATGGTGGTATAAGTTCTCGAGTGGCGACCACGGACGATAGACCGACGCCTAGTAAATTATTTTATTATTTTTTATTATTATCAGGTAACAAGGACCCATACTATATATAAAGTACAATGCAATAAATTAAGATACAATTATTACACACAAAATAATTATAAAAACTTATATCCTACAGTACAGGCCACATCGCTCGAAGAACCGATAACCGGTGTGAGTAAAGGTTCTCGAGTGGCGACCACGTACCGGGAAACGTCTACCAGGCCGTCCCCCTACTAGATGGACCGACGACCTGGTTAGAGTCGCAGGGAGTCGCTGGATGCAGGAGGCTCGGGACCAGTCACTGTGGCGTACAATGGAGGAGGCCTATGTCCAGCGGTGATGTTTCCCGGCTGAGGATGATGATCAAGCTAAATTGTATTAAATCAATGATTTATATAGAAAGTTAACCTTTTTTTTCTATCAAAACGAATCAATCATAACATAAAAGATCTTAACAACAACAATAAATGTTATATCAGTAGCTGTGCAGCGAATCATGTGAAACCAAATTACTGTTATCAAATACTACCATCTCTATAACCATGATTTCATGCAAATAAAGACTATACTATACTACTATATTAAAAACCACCCGCTAATTAAAAAGTCGTCAAAATGTAATCTAAACATTCGCCTTGCTTTGCATAGCAATAGATAACAACTAAGTTTACAAAAGGACACTTGTCAATAGGAAGCGGACATCGTCGCAAGCGCAGCCGGGAGTAGTTTAAATCATAATAATAATGACTGATGAAGGTTGCGTCCATTCCGCGACCTTCAGCTGGCAGGCGGGATGCAACCAGCACTCCTGGTGTCTCACTCTTACGAGGTCTACTCCTATCTGGTTGGTTAATCTGTGACCAGTAGTGGGCGGTGTGGATGATGGGTTGGTTTTGAAACATAAAAAAATAAGTTTGCATTTGTCCTTCATCCCACCTGGTGGTAAGTGAAGATAAGGCCAATGGTGGTAGTGTTCAGATCGACCCCGGTACCTTCGATTTGTAAGTCAAAGCGTGTAGCCATTGCGCCATTTAGACGGTTCAAAATACATAATGAGTTTGCACTTGGGGTTTATATCACCTAAGTGTAAGTGATGATAAGACCTTTGGATGAAAAGCGTGCTCATTAATAAGCCTCAAGCTTATAAGGGAGTAGGTACTAGTTTTTAATTTGTTAATTGACTAGTGTGTTTGATTTAAAAATCCTAATGTCAAATTGGACGGACCAGAGAGAGATTATAAATGCATGTTAAAATACTTCTAGCTAGGTTCTCGAGTGGCGACCACGTACCGGGAAACGTCTACCAGGCCGTCCCCCTACTAGATGGACCGACGACCTGGTTACAGTCGCAGGGAGTCGCTGGATGCAGGTGGCTCGGGACCGGTCGATATGGCGGTCGATGTGGCGGTCGATGTGGCGGAGGCCTATGTCCAGCAGTGGACGTATCTCGGCTGATGATAGTGATGATGAAAGTACTTAATTCGTAGCAAATTTTGCAGATTCTTGTGGGTAGGAATACTTACCAGGGAAGTTGTGAACAGCTCCACACATGCTACGATACTGGACCTACAGTAATTCCCAACCGAAAGACAAAGCGCGAATACACCACCTCAATGCTCCATACATTATGTATGAAACTTTTAGAAATGCAACGAAATGATAAAATGATCGTCCCATTGTAGAATAAACGGGCGGTTTCCAGTGGCACAATTGAATGATGACCCTCCATTGTGACTATGTTTAGAGATCCTGCATATAATGCCAGGATAGGTGCTCTCCTGTGCGACTATTTGGTCCACTTATGCGATGTATTATTGCTTATTGGCAGGAGTGCACTCAGGCAGGGGAAGGTCAGATGAGCCGGACCCACGTACACAGTAAAATAAAACAAGCGACGTCCTTTTATGGCCCTTCACTTCAATACTCAATCCTCATTATTATCTACCTAATTCATACCCACCTACAACCGTCCCGAACGTTTCTTGCTTCTCCGGATCGGTAGGTGTTTGTCGATCAGTACATTTTGCATTGCATTCTAGCCTTCCGGTTTCAATTCTACTTAGATTAGAACAGAAAAGAATCGGTAGGGACGTGGCTAACAGTGAAAACATTATCAGAATTCATGCTATGGTATTAAAGTAGAGCAGATAGCTCGAAAAGTAACTCCATAATATGATCCATTCAGTCATTCTCATTCGGATTTAATTAGCTGAACGCTTGTTCCTACCTTGTGCAACTCACATTAGCTGGCGACCCCCATGTAAATGCCCTTCAACCGGCCCTGCATTATTGCTTATTGGGTCATACGCGAATGTTGATATGATAAGTGGTTTATTATATACTTACGTTTAATATTAAGGAGACAGGTACTTTAGTTTAAAGCGTCGGTGGCGCAGTGGATAAGGCGCGGACTCTCAATCTGAGGGTACCGGGTTCGAATCCAGCCGTGTACCTATGAGTTGTTTTTCAATTCAAGTACATTATCCGATTGCTTAACGGTGAAGGAAAACATCGTGAGGAAACCTGCATGTCTTGAACAGGCATGTGAAGTCCGCCGATCCGCACTGGGCCCGCGTGGTGGACTATGGCCCATACACTCTCTGTAGGAGAGTAGGCCTGAGCCCCTGCAGTGGGGACGTATATAGGCTGTTGATGATGATGATGAGGTACTTTAGTTTATCCTGTCTGGTTTCTAATAGAAGCTATGTGAACGCGGCTTTATTTAACTTATATGATTTTATTTTTATTTTGTCGGTACACGTTTTGGTTGTTGCTATTTGAACAGCGTTCGTAGCCTAATTAATAGCTACACGCCTGGACTAAATTAAGAGGTCCCGGGTTCGATTCCCAGTTGAGGTGTGTATCGATACCCGGGTTGGTGGGTTGGCTAACGTCGTTTAAGGACTGCTGTCGAAGACAACAACCGGGATCCACTGATTTTCGTGCCTTCCAAAGCAAGGAATCGTCTTGCTTTTCTGACTATTAAGTAATTCAGCCAGCAATGTCTTAATTTAACTAGGAAAAGTCTCACAAAGTGATTATGACAATGTCTCTACCGGCAACCGAAACCGGGACCTTCCACGTGTGAGTTAACGCTCAGACAACCGCGCCACGGAGGCAGTTGATCTACTAGTTCTATACATTCAGATATGGACTGGTTCGACGCTTAAATTACGAACGACTCTTTTTGTCTTTTTAATCCCCCCCAAGCGTAGGGGTGGCGCGCAGTCCACTTTTTTCTTTTTTCGTTTTATCGAACGCGCCGAACGGGGCTCGCGTATAGGGTTAAACGATCGATTCAGCCCAGCATGTGAGAGGAAACTAGGGTTCCGAAACAGGGTTAATGTGACATCAGGCTATGTAAATGTGTAACATTCTAGACCACATTGAGATTGTGGTCAGGCGTGAGACTTTTCTCCTAAATACCACCGTCCAACTTTTGCCCACCACTCCGCGTGGACTTCAAAAACTATCACACTTCATGAACCAGGATAGAAATTGGCTTTTGTACTTTTATATGTCGTATACTATTCCTATCCCATGTCATCATGACTGGGAGGCGAGGCAAAGTTGGCACGTCCAAGTGCTAATGGGACTCGCGCGCCTAGAATTTCCGAGCCATGACAACAAACTTACAGTTATTGCCTAAAAATAAAGTTCATTTTCCTGAGCGCATTACTAATTTTGTTTGACTTTTTTTTTTTGATAATTTCTCAAGAAAAATACTAGATAATGACTCCATCCAGGTTTTCCTGTAACATTTACACAAAGCTACGTCTACTGTGAGTATTACATATTTATTATTCGCCTCTGCCATACGTGGTGATGACGTCTAATATCCCCATGGAAAGTCCGTCGAGACAATCTTTGGGAGGTTTACATCTTTAATGGCGGTGGTACAACTATTCCAAAAACTAAGCCAAACTACTTACATATACTAACTGATGGATTTCAATGTATCGAGACATTATGTAATAACATTTATTGACTTCTTCACTTTTCAGCCTGTATCTCTTTACCGCTGAATAAAAGCATCTCGCAAGCCAGTCCTTCCAGTCCTCAGTCCTTCCAGTCCTCAGTCCTTCCAGTCCTCAGACCTCCTTATCTCCGCCCTCCCGACAACTTGTTTAGGTTTAAATTCTTTAGGTGATAATTTTAAAATGTAATTTAATTAAAAATTAATCTACTATCAATATTTGTCATGAAACCGTCTAAAGTGGATAGCTGGATCGATAGATAGTAACTGAATAATTAAATTTATTGAAATTCGAATTTATAATGTGTGTAAATTGAAAATAAGACTCGTTTAAAAATAAACACTGTCCTGAACTTATTGGGTTCGCTTAAGGAAATTGGTGCACTTTGCCAGGCTATAGAAAAAAATGTTTACTATTTACGGTAAATGAATAAAATACGAATTAAATTTTAACTAAATTGTTGATCAATCTGGAGGTCCCGGATTCGATTCCCAGTACTAATCGGTACTCGGTTTGGTTGCTGGCAGGACATTTTCTATGTCCACCTGGCTAGGTACCACCGTCTTACCTAAGTCTGCCGCCAAACATCAGTGTCAATAGCACTGTTGTGGTCCGGTATGAAAAGTATAAGAGCCAGAGCCTCATTAGGGCTTTGGGTACGGAACTATAAAAACGCAAAATGTACAAAAAGCAAAATATACAAGAATTCACTATTTTTATATTGTCAACTGTTTTGTACATTATGCACTGAATATTTTCAAATGGTTTTTCGATGAATTCATATCGGAATAAAACAAGAAAAGAGAACAAGCATAAAATTTTAGACACATATTGACAGAACCGTAAAATAAAAAGTCAAAGCAAAATCGAAGCATATCCCCACATGGAAATCTACAATATTCTATCGTCACCCAATCAAAACACGGTAGGTGCTATAGCCGTATGCATAGCTCATGCAATCTCGGCGCACACAATCTAGCCGGACGGGGTGCGCGTGCTTTCATATTCGCGGCTTTGACAGTTACAGAGCGGGCTAGGGTTGCAAAAAAGCTCGCGGAAGGAAAGGGTTTCTATGACATCCAACACATCTTGGCCATCATCTAACCCGATACACCTGGTGATAATTTAGAAAACTCGAAACAAATTACTGCAGAGCAAAAGTGCTAGTAACACTGTCTTTCACGGTTTAAGTTGTAATGAAGCGAATAGAATAGAATACTCTTTATTATGGAAATAGGTGGTACAATGTTGTTGGGTTTGATACATTCCTAGAATATCTATTTCCTACCCTGAGCCGTACAATAATTTATTATTACATAATTTATATTACAATATCTTAGTGAAGTAATTATTCTACGGTATACAGTATTATAACGTGTAAAAAAATTCCAAATTTATATATAAAAAATTGTTGGGTATTATAAAAACAATTCTTAATAAACTGTGTAAAACAAACAAAGCGAATGGCCCTGAGAGATATGAGAAATATGGCCAGGCGAGGATATATAGTGCCTTCAATCAAACAGCCTGATTTGAGTATCAATCCTATAACCTCAAAATTGTTTTCTCTGCTTTCCATTTAGGTCCTTAAAACATATTGAAATGGTTTCGTAAAGCTTTAACAAAAGATATTTAACTTCCTCCGTACTTAACGTTCAAATTGCTATAGCCGATTGCTATCTTTATCACAATACCGCAGAAAGTGTGCAGCCTTCATGGACGCAATCTTATTTTAAACATAAATCGCACACGACAGCCCTAATCGCCACAAACACATGCACAGTAGCCGGCCGTATCGACTTGCCTTATTAATAAACATGCGCTAACAATAAATAATTGTTTATAATGAACTTTATAATATATTAGTGCAGATACTTCATTATCTCGCGGGCAACACGCACACCACTACTGATGTTCACGCAAGAGCAATAGTGATGTGCTGTCGTGCAAGGAGCGGCATGTCGATGTCGATAAATAAAACTTGCATTTTATCCTGTCAGTCAAAATCACACCGGATTAACTTGATTGACTTGATTTTTGACTGACATTTGTAGCAGAAAAGATTTTTAAAGATTCATTTCATTCATTTTACTAAACTGTTAAACAAATCTTGATAGGGGACATTATTAGGGAATGTCGTCGTTGATTAGTCACCGGATCATAAATTGAAGTTAAAACAGATGACTACGTGAGGGTTGTTTGATAAATGTAGAATTTAGAAGTGTTTCCAAGAAATAACGATAGCGCTTATAGTAAAGATATAGTTTTGATTTTACACAAATTTAACAATGCAATTATTAACGACTATTGACCTAAATTCAAGACAGAAGAAGACAACACGTTGTACTTACAAAAAGCGCTCGAACTATCGTTTTCTAAAAAATACGAACACACTAAAATGAACGATCTGCAAGGCATAACCATAAATTACAGCCGTGAACAGAGACTGCCAACGGCTTACGAGTATCATTCGTGTTAATATTTCATCGACAAGCCAAATTACACGACTACATCCCTACAATGCGCAGGAGCATCGCCGCACGCATTTTCTTTTATCGACGCTTTGATTAATGCTGCTTGATTTGAATAATAATTTTCAGGTACAAACGTTATTGTATGATAAATTTAGTGCAAATTGTAAGAGATCACAATGAAATACTGCTGGTTCATTCAGTTGTACTATTTTTGTATTCTAAATTAAAAGATAGAAATGCATCTCAATAATTTTGTTGTTAATGATTGGGAATCACGTTCACGCCTTCGGCTTGTTTGTGTAGGGAGGTGATTATTTTTAACCGACTTCGAAAAAGGAGGTACTCAGTTCGACTGTAATGTTTTTTTTGTAGATATGTATGCTACGCGATAACTCCGCCAATTGTGAATAGAATTTGATAATTCTTTTTTGTTCGGTAGATCATATTTTAGAGGTCCTATATAAATGTTATCGAAATTTTAGGTGATTAATGCTGTAGACTATTATGGCAGTTGAAATCGGTCCCTTAGTTCTTTTTGAACGCATTATCGGTGATAAACGAGCTATGATCCCCTAGACAGATACACTAAAAGACTAAGGCCCCAAACAAACTTATATTACTACATAAAATACATATTTCCTACGACACAAAAGTGTTTGAACACTTGGGTGAAATTTTCCCCAAAAAGTCATACCTTCGCACATTCTTTAAAAAAAGTTGGATACGAAAGAGTTCGCGATCCGGGTCATTCCCACTTCCCTCCCGAGGTTAAGGTCGAACAAACAAAAGACTGCCGAGTACGGCTGCCGCCGCCCCGCGCCGCGCGTCCCTCCGGTACTGGATGTACAAAAGAACATCGCTACTTGTCTAGAAAAATCTTATAGTGTAATAGGAATAGAATATCTTAAATTGATAATTTTTGAAGTATTTTAAGAAATACTAGTGATTCGATCAATTGCAAACTAGTCAAAATAACTAACGATCTGGCTAGTTTTTAAATTTCATGAATTACGTAAGGACGATTTCGACCATTTTCACATCTTGTAGCGATCACCAACACCCAATTTAGTGATTATGCCTAATCCCCATACATAAAGCACATTAGTCTTGCCTTTTTATGACAGCTGTCTTTTAGCCGAAAAAGAAATAAATGATTAACTTCTAAAGTTAGCAAATGACTTTAAAATCGAGCCTAATAAACACCTCGGCGGGTTGTTCCCGCTTCGCTCTCGAGGTTAAGGTCGAACAAACAAAAGACCGCCGCCGTGTACCGCCCGACACTGGACGAACATAACATCGCTACTCGGTTACGGAGTGGAAAGAAAAAAAAATGGGTGAGAAAGTTGGAACCATATAGAGATGAATGTTAATAATTGAAGTTGGCTTATTTTTATTTCATGTAGAATGGGTTCGCACTTGGCCTTCATCTCACGTGGTATTAGCCTCAACTTAATGAGGCAGTGGCTATGTAGACTTAGATTACGTGGTGATCGCTAGATAGGCATATAAAATGGCATACCTTAAACAAAAAGTATAACAGGTTTAAATTGAGATAGACAGATATATAACTAAATATTTACAATAAAATCTCAGTTACGAATAACGTTCAACGGTACTGGAAACTTCAATAAAACAAGCAAATTGGCCAACAAATATCTTATAACTTCATAAAAAAGTATAAGTGGCAAAAATAAATATAAATATCAATGAGCTAATAGTGAAACAATTATTTCAGCATGTAAGAAAATCATCTTGCGCTAAAATATATTGTACCGACATTGAGTTGTAAAGAAAATTATGTGAGTTACTAAACTCTACATCGTAGATTTTATTTATTTGGAAGCATGACCGAGACTGTTGAGTTGTGAGCTGAGCCTAGTGTCAACAAGCTTGTTGCGTATGACATTAGTGTAATAGTAGTTGCCATAATCACCACACTCGGCAGGAGGATTAATCGCAGCATCATATTGCTGTTACATGGTTGACTATTTGTCCATCTCCTAATTTTCCTCACACACGGGGTGAAATTAGGTGATCTTATTTTAAAGACGATACCTCATGTCAGAATATTGGATACGATTGATTAAGACGAGCTTTAGACAGTAAGCCTTTAGACACACTGAATCAATTGTAAATCACAGTGTAACAACTCTATATAGATGTGGGAAAGTCAGTCGGGCGCCGTAGCCGGTGGTCCCATATTTCACGTCGCTCCTCCGTCGGGACCCGCGATCTTTTACTTTTACAGCTCGTTACATGAATGGAACTGTTGCTCGAGTGTCTGAACATTGAATCGTCTCTGTATACGAGTAAATACCAGGTTGTAGATATATTAATAGCCGACTATTACGGGAAATCTTGTGCGAGGAAATCGAAAAGACGATCAATGAGTCAGTAAACACGAGTAGAAATGGTCGGGCTCGGAAGAACGGAAAAGAATATGAGGTTCTCGAGTTATTACCACGTACTGAGAAATGTGTATCAGGCCGTCCCCTGGTAAAGGTCGTGGGGAGTCGCCGGTCATGGTTGCATACCATGGAGGAAGCCTATGTTCAACAGTGGATGTTTACCGACTGATGACAATGATTCCAGAATTTGCCGGATAAACAAGCTCAAAGTGAAGTCTGGAAAAATAAAATAAATAAATAAAATCATTTTGTTATCAGATGTCAAGGATCCATATAATTGTTAGTACTGCTTATAACTATGTTAATAAGTATATGTCACAACTGAGTTTGTCATACTATTTACATGTCGCATAATGGGACAGTTAAATTTCCAGGCTTTGGTGTTCAGGATGCGATTGGAGCTGGCGCGCACTCGACTGGATAAAGACGCGTACTTTTTTCTGAGGACAGCATGAAGCTGTGCGCGCCTCCGCGAACATAGTTGACGCACTGCACTGCACTAATGAATCCCATAGACAAATCAAAGTGTACGACATAGCTCGACGAGTCACTGAGCTGAAATAGCAATCTGCAGACAACGCTCGAAGAACGCATTACCCACGGTCACAGACAAACAAATTTCGTGATATTGGTTCCTATTGCCATACATCAAACGGATGAGCTTTATTGTGCAATTTTACAGATTCTTGAGCGGGTCACATTCTTGCGGGGAGAGGTGAGGTATCGCGGATCGGTGGGAGGTGGTGAACGTCCGTTCTGTACAGTACTCGCAAACTAAATTTGCCCTTATGAAGTTAGCTACAAAAGGATAATGGGAGGCAAGGCGAGTTAGCGGGTGGAATGTCCTAGTGTTTTATTACATCTAGGGAAAGTTATTATCGAAAATAATACACACATATTTCGACTGTAAATTTACCATGGGGGGAGAATTGGGAACGTCTTTACCACTCCACCCTATTTCTTTATTCTAAAAACGAGTCTGGGGTCCCAAGATAGCTTTAGAGTCCGTAGGAAACTCATCCACCTTCAGTGGACGCGTTTCAAGTGTACCGCTGTAGATCCTGGCTAAAAAAAACAGGAATAACAGTGGGAGCGGAGAGGAGGAGGGAATGTACGTGCGCAAAATTCCGGAGAGCTAACTTCAGAGGGGCAAACATCGCGTGCGAGTACTGTACGTAGGTAGTTCTATAATAATTATGTGCCAAGGGGTTAAGCGGGCTCGGATACGGTCATTTTGGCGATATGGTGTGAAGGCCTGTCCAGAAGTGAACGTTTCCGGCTGATTAAATGACCGAGGAATTCTTGCATCGGATATTGTTCATTCTACTAAATGTTTAAATACATAGTATATTTTCCCACAATATGTCACAACAGCTCCCGTTTAGTTCTTAGCACGGCCATAACTCTCGCTACAGCAAACTGTATCCTCATTAAAGTGAAATGCGTAATAAACCAGCGCATTACTCCGGAGCAAGTACAATAGCTGTAAATTACTTACTGTCGCCAAATAGCGCATCAGCGAATAGTTTGTTGTTCTCCATTTGATACAAGTCGACACGTCGTCGACACGACAATGAAGTGACGACGTTCGAGTTGTATGGGTTTGGAAACAGCATAAATAGCATGTAATAGTTAGATTAAATGAATCAGGATCCAAATAACTATATTTAAACCTTTCTAAAATCCAATGAATTAACATGGGACAGAATGAGATCAATATACAATATACATTATCTGTCGTAAATTATGTGCCAAAATTAAGCGAATGGAACCATTTGGGTTAATACTTTTCGCAAACAATGGTATTCCTTAGTACTGCCTTAGTTGACCTTCAGTACAACTAATAAACATTTCAGTTGTCAAAAACCGGGGCGCTGGGTTAAAAAGAGGTGTCTCTGGTCAGGTGACAATTACAATACACATTTTAATACAAGAAATGCCATATTTGTACACTTCGATTTACTTTTGGTTTAATTTAATACTATTGCGAGCTGCAGGGTTCGAGGGATCGAAGAAAACACGTGTCCAAAGTTTCGGAGTTTAATGGTAACACAGGTCCACAAGCCAATCTTATATCACGGGTCTTCCCGGCAGAGTGCGTCCCTGTCTCCACTGGGTCGACCTGGATTCTACATATAGAGTCCTTTATCACATGCTCGCCTGACTAGCTAGGTAGCAATAGAGGTGGTGAACGTCCAATCTGTCCGTGGTACTATATTAATTCTAAGGTTGTGGGAGAAAGCTAAAAATAAGTATAAGACAATTTTATTTATTCTACCTGACGTGCCTCCAGTCGACACCAATGGAGAACGTGCAGACGGGGCACGAACTTGTGTCCCATTGTGTGGACTTGAAACAATGATCTGGAACTGTAATAATGAGTACAAGAGTCGGGGGCGACTCTACAGTGACCGCTGTAGTACGTTTCAATCAAATATAACTTAAATAACAGTAAACAATCAGATATATTAGATATCTCTGTAGCACATAAAAACATAATCACACAACTCTTACCCACTAATAGTGCTACAAAGCCTGAAACATTGGCGTAAAATATCCTTTCGGTTTTCTACAGGCTTACACGACCTACTTCCACCAGCCCCTTTTCCAATCGGTCAACCAGAATAACAGCTGGACTCCACCTCTACTTAGTTGACGTTCCACCATTCCGCTAGCTTCTAGCGTTTTACTTTTTCTTTTATTTATACGTACAGCTAAGGAGTGGCATTCCTTGCCAGCTTCTGTGTTCCACGAGCACTACAACTTGGGTTTCTAGGCTAGATTTAAAAAAAAGACATATAATGAAAAAATTAAATGAAAAAATATTTATTTTCTTTTATATGATTACCTTAACAATACAGTTTTTGGGATACTCCTTTTAAGTTTAAAAAACTTGTATTAGGAGGCCCCGCTCTTCCGCTAGTTATTTAAGTTATAAAAATACTATTTTATATTTATTTCATAAGTGCTACTTACAATTAACGTGTGTGTGAGTGTGTGTACGTAATAATAATAATAAAATAAAGTTTATCCGAACATCAGCTAATACATATTTCAATTTAGGTCGAACAAATTTTTTGCATTACTAAATATTGAACGCCATCTGTTTAGGCAAAGCCTGTTAGGGAGGTCTAGGTAGAGATAAAGAGACATACTTTCGCATTTATAATACAGTGTAAAGTGCTAAACAATGTAATTCTCAAGACACTGTGGAGCAAACCACACCACGTCACTTGGAGGCTTCTTATGCAGCCTGTAAGAAGCGCCCAAATCGCTTAATTGCTTGGACCAGACGTTGCTGGTGGCAAAAACTCGATGAGATGCTGGCTCATGGTTAATATGGGCTATTTTACATGGTTATTTCAGAAGAGATCAAACTTATAAGTTTGTTTTTGATCGAATATTGGAATGGAAGTCGTATAGTGCTATTTATATTTTTTTCGGTGTTTCTTTTGTTATTATTCTGTACCATACCTCTGCTGGGAATAAATGCGTTCCGAAAGACGCAAGCCTCGTCTGCCTTAAAACAATGCCCCTAACTTCAGAAATGAAAATATATGATGCAGTTTTTGTCACACATTAAACAGCACACAAGTGTTCAATTCACTAAGAACAAATGTCCTAACTAATTTTAAGTTTTTCAAGTAGTAGTATTAAGTAATTTTGTTACCTAAGTCTGCATAGCACTGCAATAGGATTCTGTGCAAGCTTTCCAACTAACGGCCTTATTGTCACTTAATATAAAGTGAGTTGAAGACCATGTGCAAAACCCGTTATACATAAGTAAGTTTGTATATAAATAGACGAAGTAGTACTTAGTTCAAGTTTTTTTGGGTCTAATTTCCCATTCCATCCCATTCTTCACGAGAGTAGCTGAACCGGGTTCAATATTCCTACAATCTCTCACAAATGATTCCGTTCCAACTTTTATATACGTACAGCTAAGTCGTGGGTCCTAGGCTAAGTCATGTTTATAGACTTACAATAAGGTAAGGCGACTGCCGAGATGAGTCAGGACATGGAACTGAATAAATTTCATACTATATGGAGATCAAACAACCTGTCAATTGCGAGCACCCTATTTAGGTGTCGCCATAAAAGTGTTAATAATATACCGACTGATCTATTGTTTAGGTGTAGTACATGGGAATGAGAATTAAATGTTGTGCAGATAAAATAAGAAGGAATATTCCGAGTATAGAGCAATAGGCGAGAATATTAGAGTTTATTATAAGACTGTTGAGACTTGAACGAAATTAGCAGAGGAACCGGAAGGTTGTGATTGGTTTATACGTAACAGATTGAATTATAATACTCGTAGTACGATTGGCGTCTATAATTGGTTTTGAAAGATTGGCCATAGAGTTTTAAGGGTGGAAGAAAGTTTTATATAGAGGTATACTTCTCATCAGAAAAATCGAAACACCTTGCAAGTTTATGTTTTGTAAGGATTATCAGAAAAAACTATGAAAATTTAATTTGAATTTAGAACATCATTAGGATTTGAAAACCTCATGTTATTCACTATTAAACGACATTTGACATAGAGGTATATTCCTAAATATACTCATTTTTCTGAAAATCCTTACAAAACATAAGCAAGATGTTTCGATTTTTCTGATGAGAAGTATATTGTACCTGTGTGCGACGGACGTCATCACACACCGTCCGTTCGCTCGGGCAGCCGTCTGCAAAATCAAACTTGCAGATTTTACAAAATGTTGCAAGTTTTAGGGGGGAAAGAACAGAAGTCAACGCAAAAGAAGTATGATAATAATATAAATACAATCTGAATTTTTGTGATCTATTTACCAAACAGATAGATCTTGACGAGATTTCGATTTCGGATGATTGCTGACATATTTATAAGAGTCATATCTCGAAGACTACAAGCCGTACCCAAGTGGTTACGTTACCAATAAGCTAGGTATTAAAAAGATCTGACGATAAACATGATATAAATGCATAAACATTAAACAAACGTATATTATCTCACAAAGCAACGTGTACTAAAATAAGCAGACATAACAATTAATTGGAGTAAGCACTAGGCGAGGCTGATAATTGTGGGATAGCGGTGCGAGGGTGATACATGCGGCCATCTTAGATCGTGACGTCAGACGAAATTACGACGTGACGTCACTGCAATATGGATTTCCTTTAGAAACTCTGTTGTTGTTTTTTTAAAACAAAATGGAACAGGAATCACCACAATACGAGTGTATGGTAAGCTTCTAGATTTAACCAATGTATATTAGGACTGGTCACACGAAAAGGGATATGTAGCGATTTAAAAAAATTTTGATTTGTTTTTGAGTGATTTTGAATCCTTGAACAAACAGATTTGTAGATTCAATTTTTTTTAAATCATTTTGTGTCTCGATTCAGATCTACTTATCTATCATTATCATGTCATTCAATATAATTTTCTCCTATATCTGTTTTCGCGTGATCCCTCACATACGTTTACGAACTATATCAAAAATTAGTTTTTGAAATTATCCCACGGGAACTACTTGGTCGATCGGGACGAAAAGTAGCATTTGTCCCTTTTCCGGATCTTCAACTCTCCTCACACAGGAGTTGAAAATGAACAGTAATTTTTATTGCCTGACTGAGTAAATTACATTGTAACATTCATGTTGTATTTTTTTAAATCATTCATAACACTTGTTATTTTGATTCCGCACTCGATAGATTTTGACCCAAAAAATTAAGACACAATTTAGTCCCAAAAATGGGTCATTTAAATTTGTAAAACATTTGTATACAAATTTTCGCTGTCACAACTAAGACGAATCAAATAAAAGCTTCCAACTGAAATCCATCAAGCCGTTTAGGACACGCACCAAAAATCCACAAACACACATATGTACAATTGTACACTCGTAAAACATGCCGTTCCTTCCGGCGTAGTCGGATAAAAAAATTCATCATTTTCACAGTCATTTTTACTCTCCGTTACGACTAAAGGAAGGACAAACAAACAAAACTCACTCTCACAATTTTATTATAATGGGTAGAGCGTCAGTCCTTGAACAATCGAGGTCTGGCTTCGATTCTGTCTCGTACCAATAAGTTCCAATTTGTTGTTTGGAATTTATGTACGAATGATAAAAATCATTACAATGCACAATCCTAAGAAGAAAGTCAAACGTGTGTGAAGTCTACCAATCCGCACTGGTCCTGCGTGGTGGACGAGGGCCCATACATTATCTGTAGGAGAGTAGATCTGAGCCATTCCTTTGGGGATATAGGCTGTGAATGAATGAGTATGGATGGACAGTCATTGATAACCGCCATCGTTAGCCTAGTGGGGAACGTTGAGCCGATCCGGAGGTCTCAGGTTCGACTCTCATCGGGGGTATCCCTGTGACAGACGGACAGATTGACAGCGGAGACGTAGTAATATGGTCCAGTTAGGCAGAAATTCTTAAAAAGGCACAAAAAGGCGGGCGAAACATGGTATTTGTTCTAGGGCGACTGACGACACAGTGCTAACCAGCGCCTTTTGTATACATTTTCAGCAGGCTATTTACTTACCTATTGATATGACTTCATGCGAGGGATGTTGTATGTGAGAAAATAAATAGATCAAGGATATAAATTATCACCAAGTATTTTTATAACTAAACAAATTAACTAACCAACTGCTGTCTACAACTTAAACATGCTGAGTGCATCCCTAACTTGTAACATCAATATTCAACTGGAGCGTTTATTATCATATCTCATTATACGAGTTAGTGCTTGTACAGGCCTGGGCAGACCCCTTCTTAGGTTATGACCTCTCAAGAAACCCCTGAAAATGACCCTTATCTATCTAACCTCTTGAACCTTACGACTACACTTTAAGGCGTAGAATTGAACGGTTAAACGTTGTTGTAAAGTCGATTTTCGGTATCGAAATGCAATTTGGAAATGAGATCCAGTGGGTAACCCTTAGAGGGTGTAGGGAGGTAGGAGCTAGCTACCACTATTATTTATAAGGGGTGGGTCAGTCGCCGTCGACGGATAGTTGGCTGGCTACGATACGTTCAAACTGCAGCGCGGCGTTACGTTAAAGCGTACGTAAATTGTTTTGTCTTATTAATTAGTGTATCTGCTTGAGAGCCGTGGTTTGGATTGAATAATGCTGAAGCTTTAACAGGAGTTTCGCTAAAACTAAGCCCCACAGTAGCTGATAGCGGACTTCTTGCACACATACTAGCGTACTAGTATCTATATTTGTAGGTTTCAATCCGGCACTGATCGTCAGAATATGCGTAAAAAAAGTTCGTGTACACCTTTCTATTAAATTTGAATTTGCCGCGCTGTCTATGCCGCAGTTCTACAGAATTGGTGACTCTTTGGATAGAACGAGTAGTAAATTTAGGTCTAACGCTATCTTCAAGAGATTCTTGGCGCGAACTTGAAAAATGGTGGTTCATTGTAATTTTAGTAATTCGTTAATAATACTGTTGTATGTTTTTTGTGTTATAATGATGTGATATAGTGCAAAATGTGTCACGGACGGTGATATAATATCAATTACGCAAAATTGTGAGGGTTTCGACGCGATCGAAAGGGTTTATCATGTCGAGTATATTCGGCATATGGATTCTTTCGAATTATGTTGAAACCAAGGCTTACCTTTGAAGTTATCGTCAAGAATCGTCAAAACAAGCGATAATTGTACACATTATACATTTTATTGAGAAAACTGAGGAAATGGCTCCGGCCTTGTTTTTATAACCTTAAAATTCTAAGATAGAATATCACTATCAAAGACATGGCCTTAGCCTATTTCCTGGTGGGAAAAAATCTTACAAAAAAAAAGGAATCTTCAAGAAGCAATTTCGCTGTGATCTAATTAAAAATTATAATTATTTTCCTATACCTTGTAAGATCATGCTTCTTGGCACAGAATTCAAGGTTAACAGGAAGTACCCTATAGCTTTTGATTTCCTTGCGTCGTAAAGAAAAATCATCTAAAAATGCCGCAAAAATGGCTTTCTAACCAGGTGGACATAGCAAATGCTCTACCACCAACGCGTGTAGCCATAAGACCACGACACAAAACGCCAGGAAACGTCCACTGCTGGATATACGCCTTCTCCATGGTACGCTACATTGACCGCGACTACTCGCGACCTTAACTAGATCATCGGTCCATATAGTAAGGGGAAGGCCTGGTAGACTTTTACCAGTACGTGGTCGCCACTCGAGAACTCAGCTCACTGACAGACCTTGTTACCTAGGATCTCAACAGCATCTAAATGTTGTAATTATGTCTGATTACCTCATGGAGAACTCCTTCGATATCTCGATATATTAGGGGATGAAGCTTATGTTATACAGTTGATATAAATGAAACTCAACACGCTCAACGAAAACAGTAATTAATAAAGTTTAGTTAGCAATAAGGAACTTGTTTATTATTCAAATCTTGAACAGTTGAGAACATGATGGTACAAATGAATAATAAAATTAAACTACCGAAATGACTGTTTTAAAACACCTAATTAAACAGCGTATAATTTCAAAAAGTTTATGTCTATCTAAAATGGGTACTTTACAATGTTATTCAGTGTATTTAATTTATTGTTAGCATAATATATGTGGCAATAGTAGCTGCTTGTATAATAAGATTAATAAGGCCCGATGCATAGGTAGCGATCGCACCGCCCGGTAAGACGTAAATATTGTATGAAATTGATGTGAAGTGTGAAATTTTTCTGCCTCCGTTTCCCAAGTTTGATTTAATTTACTTATATTATGAGATGTAACAAATAAATGTAAATTAGAATTTTTTAATTAAATAACTACAACAACGAGTTATTGCGGTGTATGGTTAAATGTATTGTACTAAAACCAACATATAACTAAATATTCTGCAAATGATGTTTCAAGATTAAGGTTAAAACGTGGTAAATATAAGGATTTGAAACCAATCAGGTTTCAAAAATTATATATTAGACTTAATGTTCTTTAAAAAAGTAAATATTCGGTATGAAATTTACTAATTAATAACAAAATGTTGTCAAATTAAACATAGTATCGCAATAAATGCATACAATACGAGCCTATGTTAACCGTCTATAGTGGTGATAGTTGGCACTAATTACTGTCTACTCGTAACAACTCATCATCATCAACAGCCTATATGCGTCCCCACTGAAGAGGCTCAGGTCTAGTCTCCTATAGAGAGTGTATGGGCCATAGTCCACCACGTGGGCCCAGAGCGGATTGGGGGATTTCACATGCTTGTTCAAGACATGCAAGTTTCCTCACGATGTTTTCCTTCACAGTTAAGCAATCGGATAATGTACTTGAATTGAAAAACAACTCCTAGGCACACGGCTGAATTCGAACCTGGAACCCTCAGATTGAGAGTCCACGGCTTATCCATTGCGCCACCGATGCTTCACGACTCGTACAACAACCGAAGGTATTAGGGTTCTAGCCATTTTTTTATATATTTCTGCGTACTAACCGCTGCGGTTGCACCGCAGTGTGTGTGTATTACTTAGAACAAGGTTTAATAATGTACATTGTTTTAATTTAATGGGTGCTAATAGTTGTTTCCACAAAATGCTTGGAGAACGTAATTATTTTTTCATGCTAAATAGTTTAATGTGGGTAAGATTTATTAGTACAGATTACAGACCAGAAGAATTATAGACCGCATCTTGTATGTGCTGAAAATTAAGTAAGAAAGTCGTTAAGATACATAAAGTATGTAAAGCAGAACCAAAGGCCAAGTACGAGTTGGTATCGCGCTCCGAGGGTTGCGTACTTTGTAGGAATGTAATTAGTTCTTACACCACAAGAATCGAGTCTTGAAGATGTTCACTTCTTTTTTATTGATGGATTTGCACTTGTCTTTCATCTCACGTGATGTACTTATAGTGACAGATAAGCTTGACCAAAGTGTAAACTTCCCATAAAAACCTTGGTCCACTGAAGAGAAGCTGTGCCTTTTTTTACTACCTCTCTTTCATTAAAGAGAAACCGTTCCTGGCGCTTCGCCGGCCTCTGCCGCGGCACACCACATAAGTTAGACCATGAATTAAGGAACATCGCTAATTTTGATGATTTAAAATTTTTATACATGATACATTATTATACTTATAATTCATACATAACAACATCTTTAACTCATAGCAATTCAGGGATTGAAGTACCCGTTTGAATCCTTAGGATTCAGGATTCGATGACGCTTAGGATGCAGAATCCTTAAAATTAACTCTGATGAAATATTCCCGTAGTCTGAGCGTCGGCGGTCAGGTAAAGTTTATGAGGCCATGACCCGTGGCTCCAAACTTACATGTTTGTGTAACAAAACACCTTATAGATGCCTACTACGCTTCAAAACTACCTCTTAAATTTTTTACAACTATGTTGTCCTTGGATTACTAGCCTTATAATAAGAATTCATAATAAGAAAAAATCACTTAGACCATGGGTCTACGGCCAAAACCACTCTAAAGCATTTCTAAATGGCTACAACAATTCGAACGCAAATGTCCCATCTGATCCTGATCCGTACTGGGCACTACAAGCTACATGGGTCTGAGCGACAGCAAAGTCTGCAAATTCTGTGACGAGGATGAGGAAACGCCCATCCACAACCTCTGTCACTGTTACACCATACATCTCAGCAGAAACAGACACCTAGGAGGCCACACTGCTGCAACCGAAAGTATCACGTCCAATCAACTCAGACACCCGATAGGTTTTAAGGCCGGGATTAGCCTTGGGGAGGTGTTTTGATCCATAGGGGACTGCCACAATAAGATATATGATCCCTCATACCCAAATATTAATAATTAGACTTCGGTAACGTAGACTAATAAAAATAATAGTTGGGCAAATACCCCTACTCAAGGTCAAACCAAAGCCAACTGATTGGACCACGAACCCGAAAAGCAGCCTTTGCAATTGGGATGGATTCCTTACATTCGATCCTAGGTAAAATTAAGTCAACCCTGATATAATGGGTCAGTAAATAAATTACTCAACCCTTTGCTAATATAAGCTGGTATCAGAAATATCAAAAGTCAATCGGAATTTTGTAATAAATTTTGGAAAATTTAATGAGCACAATGAGGTCTGTTCGTATTTAAACCACTAGAAATTTTTTGGGAAATGTAAATAACTGCACTAAAAAGTTAAAAGTAAAAACCTTATAAAGACTCCGCCCTTGAATAACACCAGATTGTATCGATCAAGACAGAAGCTTGCAGGGAATTCCACTGCTCAGCAGCTCACTCAACCAATCATGAAATGAAAGTGGAATTACTACTTATATTTAATGAGGAAAAGTTGTTGTACACACTTTTTCACAAACCATCAAGGAGTTGACATTAGAGCGGATCGATAACTAATACCACCAGTTCGAAGGGGGTTAATTAATAATAACGGCGTATGGGTGATTAATGAAACTGTACCCTTCCTAATTTATAGTTGGACTTAACCGCCTCACCCCGCGCCCGCCCGCGCCGGCCCAAGCAAACTAAATATCCGATACCTCGATGTTCTATGCTCACTGACACTATTTGATACTTGATGATTTATGATCGACTAGAGTTTTACAATACCTTAGTTTCGTATTCTTTAAAATACGTGTTACACAAAAAGGTCTACATTTTAAAACTATGCCACTAGTAGTTCATGTCATAATTCGCTATTGCAGACATACAATGAGAGTGAAAGTGAAAGATTTGCGTTTTTAAAGGATATACGAGTATGTACCTTTTATACCAAATTCATAATGCAATGTTTTCCTTGGAGTTGTCTATTAAGGTGATTTCGCCAATAAAAGGTTCATACTACATTTCTTTTATAACAGTCTTTTACTCGTAAAATAGGATAGTGGAGTGTGTAGTAATTACCTAAAAATAGGACATTCGATTGTAATGTCGCATTTTTACACACTGGTTATTATTGTTCAAAATTCCATCTTGGGATCATTAGCTACGTAACGGCTAGTGTAGCTCATAATAAAGTTGTACATCAATGATATTCATTTCGTGACACTATGGTCCGATCTTTTTTTTTAGATGAAAATGTTGTGTTTTTATTTATTTATCAAGGTCACCTACAATACGTTTACAGAAGTATAAGATTTAACAATTTAGCTAAATGCTATCCTAATTAAATGCTACAACGACATGCTATTTGCTAATAAGAACAAGTTGTTAAGAAACTTAAATAACGATAACAAAATACAAAAAAACACAAAGCATTTACGGTTTGCAAAATATATATTTTTTTTTTAAATGTTAATTTATTGTTATAACAATATCAATGGCTTTGGTCAATCGATTATATTGCATTCTGAGCGAATTCCCGTTAATCTTTCAACTTTGAAATGGGTATGTTGTTTAGTAGTATTAGTTTGTAGTTTGTGTCATAAATGCGAGTTGGACTAATACAATTATAATTTCTATCCATTTCGATGTAATGATGGTCTGCGAAAGTGAATCGAAAAATATTCTTTTCTACACAAAATAATTAATACATGCATGAATTCTTGAAAAGCAAGTATGTTTAGCATATTGAAAGATATGCTAAACATACTTGCTTGCTTGAGAATGCTTCGTCTCCGCATTATGTCACCTTGGACATTCTGACACTTGGCCCAACATACTTGGATACTTGTAATTGGCATTCACCTCACCTAATGGTATTGATGATAAGGCTGGAAAAAATGCGTGCTCACTCAGGATACTCAATGAAATAAGGTGATGGATCGTTTCGAGAAGAAAAAGTTATTTGCCCATGCTAGTATTTTCACTATAAATTTTAAGAAAATATTGGCAAATAATCCTCAACACTTATGTGAAGCGTTTGAGGTTTGATGAGTGAATACAAGTATCAAACACAATCGGTCCAGCAACATTATTATGAAGACAAGTACGAGCAGTGTATTCGGACTTTGAAAATCTAATTACGTAGCCAGTACCCTTACCTCGATCGCTCCTTCGCGCGCGCCCGGCGCCCCCGCCCCCGCCCAACGGACCGTTCCACTTACGTTCACTGAATCACGACAGGCATGTAACGTTTTAAATATAAATTTAAGATTTAAAATGTTAACTAGCTGAAGGTTAAGGTTACTAACGTGTTTGAAAATCACAGTATAAACAAGTTTTATTATTGTAATGTTGGCAGTATTTATCCTAGAATGCCCAATTTGTTATACATACAACGGACTGATCCACTTACGTCTACTTATTTAAGAAAGTTTTTTAAGGTTTATGATTGAACTAGTTTCAAGCTTCGTATAATATTTCCTAGACCCACATATACATGTCATGTACAATTGTACATACATTCTACTGCCATATACCCATTCAAAGGACCCTACCACTTACGGTCACTTATTAATGACAGATATAGTCTTAGTATAAAGGATAGGATAAAGGATGTTCAACGATGCGCAAGGAAAATATATTTGAAAAATTTCTACAACCAGAAATAGTGCTATATGCAAACATATCTACTCATAGAATTGGTATTTAGTAATAATTGATTTGACATATACATCGGCATTATAAACAGACGTTGTAAGTATACAATTCCTAAAGAACACAATCGCTTGTTAACTCCAATAATTCATTTATCGAACAAACAATTTTTATTCAACTGTTTTAATGATCGTGTGAACAGTGACGATTATTATTACAAACAACATGTTTTGGGAGACAAATGTACGTATAACGGGATACATCTGTACCAAAACATAGGCTTTAATCATTTTAGTGACTTAAGTTGACTGTCCACAACAATCGGATTCGTTATGCGGCACAGCTTGCGTTCCGTTATTTGTTAACTTTAAATTTGATTAAACGTGTTAATTAGAGGCTTGAATCGCCGTAAAGTAACTGGTTGACAATTACGAGAAATTATTTCTTCTTTAAATGACAAAATTGACCGCGAAAATTTCTTCATTGGTAAATGAATTGCGTCTAATAGTGTACGTGCATGCAAGCAAAGTTTGCTGAGACGACCATAGATAATGCTTTAATAAAATGACAATTGACAACTGTTATGGTACCGTTATGGTACAATGATGAATTTTAATGTTGAAATTGAGCGCGAAAGCACGAGTCCCAACGCTTGCATGCGGAACACCATGGAGTCGCCGGCTGACAACTGACAGCTTTACGATTAGATTCCGTTAAAGTAATTGCTTATCTCTTTCCTCTGTAAATTGATTGATATCTTATTTAGATACACAAGAAAGATAGCTTCAATTGTCAAAAATATATGAATGCATTCTGAGGGTTGCATCCACAAAAAATTAATGCATATGCGAATAAGAAATTATTTATGGCAATTGAGAGAAAACGGTAATTAATTTGTTAGTTAAATAGCAAATTAATTCAAGTCAGGACCAGACAAAAACTTTTATTTAACTTGTAACAAAAATAAAATTATTTTAACTCATATATGTCAAAAAATAATTCTGCCGAGAAGAATTAGGCAAAAAATACGAGAGCTATCGCATTAAAAATATACTCAAGTACATCATCGAGATATACGAGACCTAGTTGTAAGCTAAAATTATCATTAAATTTTTTTTCTTCTTCAATTAAACATTATTTTAATAGCTGTGTGTACATTTCGATATGTTTAAAGTTTTATGTTAATAATAAATTAATCAGCTGAGATATGTTTCCAATTGTGAATGGGTACGCAAAGGAACTCAACCACCATAAAAACTACTCATGAGAAAAATTATAAAATTAATGTTAACATGGGGTTGAATTAAACTAAATTAAACAAAAATCCTTGAGGGAAATCATTTTAACAATCGTAAAAAAACTTGATAAAATGCCATAAATTACATTTTACGCATAAATATACTTAAGTAAATTTTCTTCATCTTTGTATTTTTTTATTAATTTTTTTTAACTAGCTGGACTAACAAACAATTTTCTTTCTTACATTCTGTTGCGGCGTGACGCTAGCATCACATCTGGATATAAGCGATCGAAGTTCCAAATATTACGAGCGATCGCGGAAAATCACTTCATCGGTCATGAGCGGAACAAAACAAGTTTGTCCAAGCGCACGAATTATACATGGTGTATTAATACGGTGTTCAACTCTACTATTGCTAGTGAAGTTTTAATTCGATAACCCACCGCCTCGTGGAGATCCCCCCCTCTTCACCCCTCTAGCAACCCCCCCTACCCCCGACGATAATGTATTTATGGACGATACCGCGGACCTAATGAGCGTTCATACGCCTCTTTATGTTGAGAGGTAGAACCCGATGGCTATGTAAACTTGGTGGCTTTGTTAAGGTTATGGACAGAGATTTGTATACAGGTGTTTGTAATTTTTAGGAGGTTTTCTTGAGAGAGAAAAGTCTACCTGGATCGAGTGTGTTGCTTGAAGGTGAGGCCAACTATGATATACGTCTGCTCATAAGCATCAGGGCACCTTCTTTTCGAGATCGAGAGAGAGACATCTTTCTATCTTTAATACACGACTTCTAAGGAGAGAAGCGGGGTTATGTGAAATTTTCGCTTTTGCATGCTTGTTTTTAATTTGTTAATTATTTCATCATCAACCAGGAAGCGTCCACTGCTGGACATAGGCCTCCTTCATGGTACGCCACATCGACTGGTCCCGAGCCACCTGCATCCAGCGACTCCCCGCAACCTTAACTAGGTCGTCGGTCCTAGTAGGGGCTGTTAATTGTTTATTAAAAATAAATTATCAACAAAACCGTCTCAAATTTATTAAATTAAAATAATCGAATGCGATCAAAATATTAGAGAATTTTTTTAAATTTATAATTAAAATAAAATTTTTGAATATATATTGAATCATGTAATTTTTATTTATTTAATTATAATTTAATATAAATAAATAATAAAATAAATAAATAATTTTTAATGGATTGTATTTTAAATCGCTTCTCAAAAATTAGAACGCTTATTCATGAACCACAGCGTGTGAGCTATGAGGTCATCCGTGTGTATACGCAACGTGAGTATAATCATGTGGTTTCCCTTGACCCAGCGATAGTTTTTCGTTTAATTACAATCAAAGGGGTTAAATAACAACATGGACCTCTATTTCGTAGTAACTTGACTTTTCAATACCCCTTAGAGTATCCTGTTTACTCACATATGACGTCACGCGTTGTGGGGTATCTTTTGCGCGGCCATTTTAAAATGAATACGTTTAGGCATTGATTAATGTACTTTTATGCTTTATTTACTGTTAATGGCCAAATAAATCCATAATGATTAATTTTTGAGAAGTTGTCCGGTAGCCTTTTATGCACTTTGTAGGTGCTTTTTCAGATCAATACAAATTAATTATAGATAGAAAGACTTTTATTTTATTTAATAAAAGATAATTCAACGCTTGACCTCAATCTCACGATCTCACTTAAGAGGCTATGTTGGTAAGACCACGTGGCCGCATTCAAGGTTGCATTGTTTTGTAGCTGTCCCTATCTGAGCCCTATCCTACCCGAGCGCGTACGGTGAGGCAGCATACAATACGCGAAGTTGTCCACCCGTTATTTGGATGTTTCGTAGTCCAGGGATCATTTGAAGGATACAGTATATTATGTAACCATTTTTTAAATACAGTATACTAATGAAATTTCAGATGTCGGTGGTTTTTCCAAATTGTTCTAAATTGATTCATACTCTTGTAAATCAGGTTCAAAGTTGGGGCTTTTTACTACCGTAAAATACAATTCTTTGACGCCCTGTAACTCTAGAAGTATATATTTAAACGAAAATCTGACTCACCACCGACACAGATATTTGTTTCTAGATTGTGTCTTGAAAATTTCATAGATTTTCATAGCTTAATACTCAAAATATGACTGGACTACGTTTGTATGGGCGCTTTGACAACAGCATACCCTCTTAAGTGACGATGAGGTCGACGATGTTACGCGTTGGTCTAGCTAGAAGGTACTTAATTATGAAGATTTCCATTGATTTGGTGTTTTCAGGAAACACGAAAACCAGCAGTACATTCCATATTTTTGCTGTACGCACGATAAATGTGGAAGCGAAACGCTTCGTGCGAGCTGTAGGAATATCCACTTTATATGGGCGGAGTTCGTTCAGCTAGGTAGGTCCAACTTCGACAAAGAGGTCAACCGAAGAATCCAACTCGGCTGGGCAGCGTTCGGGAAATTACGGCATATCTTCTCGTCCAAAATACCTCAGCGTCTAAAGACAAAAGTCTTTGATCAGTGCGTGTTGCCAGTGATGACATACGGAACCGAAACGTGGTCTTTTACTGTGGGCCGAATAAACAAGCTCAAAGTCACTCAGCGAGCAATGGAACGAGCTATGCTCGGAATTTCTCTACGTGATAAGGTCCGGAATGAGGAAATCTGTAGACGAACGAAGGTCACCGACATAGCTCGACGAGTCAGTGAGCTGAAGTGGCAATGGGCAGGCCACATCGCTCGAAGAATCGATAACCGGTGAGGAGTAAAGGTTCTCGAGTGGCGACCACGTACCGGAAAACGTTTACCAGGCCGTCTTCCTCCCTACTAGATGGACCGACGACCTGGTTAGAGTCGCAGGAAGTCGCTGGGTGCAGGTGGCTCGGGACCGGTTGATGTGGCGTACCATGAGGGAGGACTATGTCCAGCGATGGTCGTTTCCCGGCTGATGATGAACCAATATAGACTATAAAGGCTAAATACAATATTTATATAATCTAATGCCGCCTAGACCTTACCATTAATCGTGGGCGGCTTGTGCGTATCCGTGAATGTCTTACGCATGGTTTTGGAACTGGACCGCGCTTCTGTTATCCTCAATATGTGAGAAGGACAATATTATGCTCATGTACACTACATATTAAAACACTTTTTTACCATATCACAATCACCCTTCCTTGTTAATACGCAGTGATTTGAGTGCATCTAAAGATGAAAAGCGTCGTGGATTATGGCCCATATACTGTAGGAGAGTAAGCCTGAGCCCCTGCAGTGGGGACATATATAGGCTGTTGATGAAAAAAGATGAATATGACATGGTCAAAAAATGATGCAGAGTTATTGTATTTCCCCGTTTGTTCTCTGCAAAATGCTTTTCGAGAAGTTCTGGCAGATTAAATGATGTCAAATAACATAGTAAGTTACAAATTAACATTAAAGGAATTTAGACTTTGATCCAATAGTAACAAGTTAAATACTCGTAGTAGAATTATAATAAGCAGGAGCATCTGCACGTGCTCTATGACAATAGATATTTCCGCCTAAATTTTAATTATAAGTAATAATGATTAAAGCCATCAGAAGCGCGACAACGGTCTGATCACCCGGCTCTCTCACACCCTTTCGTTGACGTCGATGTTGGAAGAGATAGCGAATGGACAAGATACTATGTCCGGATATATATTTGATGAATAAATCTGTCTATAAATCTTATTATTATCATCACGAACACTTGAGATCACATGTAGTGCAATTAACTAAAGACAAATCCTAACAAAATCAACCTTGGCTATCTATATCTAGCTATTATCTATAGTTGTTAAATAATTTATATCTATATATTTGTAATTATATACAAAAACAGATAAACAAAAATCTTTCGCACATTTTTCATCAGTTCTAATTGAAAAGTATGGCAGCATTCGAAAAGGGATCCCGTTAAATAAAAGAACTCGTACCCTGACTTTTCGGTTTTCCTTTTACCCACCATCTCCGTAACTGGTCCGTTGTAAATGTACGAAACCAATAATGTGGAAAGGAGATACCATATCCATAACCAAACGCTAAACTAGCGCCAGGACTCTAGATTCCCCCCACCCCCTCGGTAGGTAGGTACGTCTTGAACCAACTTCCTAATAATTAATTACACTCATTATCATTATTGTTCGGAAGGCAGTTTTGCTCGATAATGAATTGTTCGCTCCATCATTAATTAGTTTATTATAATAAGACGGCACTCCGTTCGGAGATTAATCAAGTTTTATCTGATGCCCGTTGCTTTTGAATATTTTCCCGTTTGCTAAAGTCCGGGGTTTCAAGGATGTTTTGGTGCTGGAATACCCTTTTCCACCGACTTCAAAAAAGGAATACGTTCTCAATTCGAATGTATGATTTTGTGTATGTATGTTACGTCATTCCGCCAATTATGAATCGATTTTGATATTTTTTTTGGTTTGGTAGAACTTCAGAGGTGTTGTCATATAAATTTTATCGAAATTGTTTTAGCACTTGAACATTTTAAGGGATAAATGTTGTAGACTTTTAATGCAGTTGAAGTCGGTTTCTTAGTTTCTTTTAGTCCTCTTTGTTTGTCGTTCGCTTCGTTGTTTTCTTTATTTAGGATCCAACCAGCATCCAAGAATAAGCTACTAATTTAAAAAAAAAAAACATACGAGTCGAATTGATAACCTCCTGTTTTTTTGAAGTCGGTTGAAAATTTTCATTTTAAATACAAATTCTTATGTTTAATGTACTTCATTACTGCATAACCGACTCCGTGCCCGGAGAACACGGGTTCGAATCCCAGAGGTGGTACCTGTCAGAATTTGGTTTGGTTGGGGGTAGGGCATTTGATATATCCGCCTGACTTGCTACCACCATATTACATAAATCTTCCACCAAACAGCAGTGTTAAATATCACGGTTGTGTTTCAGTATGCAAGGTGGCAGAGCCAGCCCCTCATTACGATGAGGCCTCTGGGAGAGCACGATTTCTATCGACATTAACCATCAGGTAAGTTGAGTTAGTTAAATTT
The DNA here is from genome assembly GCA_910589575.2 of Carcina quercana. Classification (NCBI taxonomy): domain Eukaryota; kingdom Metazoa; phylum Arthropoda; class Insecta; order Lepidoptera; family Depressariidae; genus Carcina; species Carcina quercana. The sequence continues at coordinate 11,984,837 of OU342439.1, read as the reverse complement.
CATATATAACTTGGAAAGAAGTCAAAATGTGTGGTAGACGATTTAAATGTGTGGTAGACGATTTAAATGTGTGGTGGACGATTTAAATGTGTGGTGGACGATTTAAATGTGTGGTAGACGATTTAAATGTGTGGTAGACGATTTAAGTGTGTGGTAGACGATTTAAATGTGTGGTGGACGATTTAAATGTGTGGTGGACGATTTAAATGTGTGGTGGACGATTTAAATGTGTGGTAGACGATTTAAGTGTGTGGTAGACGATTTAAGTGTGTGGTAGCATATTTCATGTGTTTGACAAATCTAGAAACAACGCTGCATCTTTGTTTGTATTTTCAAAGTTCTGGACTGAATCCGTCTAGAGTTTTGTTATGATAGATGATTGTTATAAAACGCCCTTGCTGTTTTTAGTAATATAATTTTACATTTTACGTAAATGTCATATTACTAGTATGTTACGTTTTAAAAATTCCTTCTATAACACAAAATTTGAGTTACAAAAAAGTTCTTAAATGTTCTCAATGTTTTAACAATCATGCAAATATCTCGATAACTCTTTATTTCAAACCGTTTTTATGTATGATGGTAAGTGAGGATAAGGCTGTTGGATAGTAAGCGCCCAGAAGCTTCAAGCCAATAATCTTACAGCAAAAGTATAGGAATAAATCTGAAGACTACAGCTATTTATTAAAACCCATTAAAATAGCTGTTTTGCGGGTACAAAATTACATTTGCAGATAAAACCATTTTATCAACTGCAAAGGTAAGTTTGTTCCTCAATTGGAGTAAAATTTTTGTTACCGCTTTGATCGGTTTATTACCTTGAAATAAGGTTCAGTTTCCCGACCGCACAATTAAGTAAGTTTGATTTCTCAAAGTTTTTTGATGATTTCTCAAGACACAACGTCCTGTCTATTGTGATTATATTAGATTTTAGACTTTGGAAATTGTATTTTTATGAACACTTTTTATGATAAGTCAAAAACTATGAAGCAAATAAAATGAAGTCGGTTACAAAATAAATCCCTTTTATCTGATACCCCATTTGACCTAACGACTTCACTTTAAATTTTCGACCCTCCTATTTATGCCCCTTTTAACTTAAAGTTATATATTTTTTCAATTATTTCAGTTGCAACACCTGAGTGTCACCAATCTCCATAACTATTCCAAACTTTGAGTAATAATTAAAATAATAATAATTTACATAATTCACTGTGACGGACAGACAGACAGACACCAGAGTGAGATTATATCAGGGTTCGGTTTTTTCACCGAATGTTCGGAAAACTTTAAATGAAAATTTTCCAGCGTTAAAGAACTATTTTATTTAATTCATCACAATATCAACAGCATTATTGTTTTCGACTGGGACCATTTTAGGGTTCCGTTGTACGCCTGTCTATCTATCAGCAGGCTGTATCTCATGAACCGTGATAGTTAGACAGTTGAAATTTTCACAGATGATGTATTTCTGTTGCCGCTATAACAACAAATACTAAAAAACAGAATAAAGTAAATATTTAAGGGGGTTCCCATAAACAAACGTGATCTGTTTGAGACGTGCGTTTTAATGTATTAATAACGCCATCTAGTGACGAGCAGTAAAACTAAATTGAAAAGGATATTTAGGCGCATTCGTTAGAGGATTGTTCGGCGCATATTTTTTATGATTTTTATGTATTTTAAGTATCCATACGAGTCTTACTCGAACTACTTCGTTTCACTATGTCTTCATCAACAGCCTATATATGTCCCCACTGGAGGGGCTCAGGCCTACTCTTCTACAGAGAGTGTATGGGCCATAGTCCACCACGCGGGCCCAGTGCGGATCGGCGGACTTCACATGCCTGTTCAAGACATGCAGGTTTCCTCACGATGTTTTCCTTCACCGTTAAGCAATCAGATAATGTACTTGAATTGTAAAACAACTCATAGATACACGGCTGGATTCGAACCCGGTACCCTCAGATTGAGAGTCCGCGCCTTATCCACTGCGCCACCGACGCTTCTATGTCTATTATACGAGTATCTATTTAATAGTAAATAGATATAATAGACATAGAAGCATCGGTGGCTATGTCTACTGCCATTCAATTAAAGTGTCCTAGTGCCAGTCGGTGGAGCTAACTTCGTCGATCCATTACACCTGTTAATTTTTAGAGTCGACCCAGACTACCGGTACAAGGTGGATCCAGAGATACGTCACTCCCTGTTACGTATCATAGATATTCTGAACGCTATCGCCTTATTGCCATCGATACATGCTAGAACCTAGTTTGAACTTTAGAAATTTTTATATCTTTCTGTTTAGCGACAGACTTAGATAATGGTGGTAGCTAGATAAGGGGAGGTAGTGAATTGTACCACCAACCAACCCAAACAAATTTCAACAAATCACTGGGAATAGAACCCACGACCATCGGATTGCTAGACGCTTGAACTAACGATCCGGAGGTCCCAGATTTGATTACTAGTAGAGATGTATATATAACCTCCTTGCTAGTATTATGCTACCAGTCTGCCAGAAGTTTTAACAGCACAGATGTGTTCCGGTATGAAAGGTAGCAGAGCCAGCGCCTTATCGTCACTTACCACCAAGTGAGATGAAGGCCAAATGCAAACCCATCACTCATTAAAAATAATTGATATCAATAACATATTTCCATGACGACAACATTGCCAGCTTTAGCGAAACACGTAACCGGGCCCCCGGATCAATTATTAACCGGATCGGAAACTTTCAGCCGCTTCAACTTGGCCGGATTTAAACTTGTGACGTCACACATCTATTTAGGTGCTCGTTACCTTTAGCTGGATGTCCGATCTGATCGTCTGTTACGAAATGCTCATTCGGACCGACTTTATTTTTGTTATAGTCGTATTTCATTATATAATGTGTGGAGACTAAAATCAAAAAATCATCCTATTAATGCCTATAAGGCCTATCTGAAACTGCAGTTTATGTTAAAGTCGATTATCATACGAACTCAGTTGGAAAAACATCAATTTACACATTTCTGTGAATTTTTATAGCTGTAAAGTTTTAAAAGTTATCTACGTGTAATATTAATTTTATAACAACAGTGTTTTAAGCCATGACATAATTATTTTTAAAGCAAGAAAGCTATGCCAATTGTTTTTTTATTTTTATTAATAAACTAGGTTTTTTTCCAACAAGGCACCAGGCGAAGATAGCATCACATCCGCATTAAGAAAGGAGACAAGAAAGAACTCAAAAACTACAGGCCCATCTCACTTCTGAGTGAGATTTACAAAACGTTCTCGAGAGTAATACGAAACAGGCTGACGAACAGACTGGATGACTTCCAGACACCTGAACAGGCGGGCTTTAGAAGGGGCTATAGCACCACGGACTTTATACATACGCTCCGCCAACATATACAAAAGACTGTAAAGTACGAGTATAAGAAGCCTCTTTGTATTTTGGACTATGAAAAAGCTTTTGACAGTGATGCCAGATAGATTAGAGATACATCTAGGTGCTGAAATACCTCTATAAGGAGGCCACAATGACCGTCACAGTATATGACAGGAAGACAAAGCCCATTTCATTACAGAAAGGTGTTAGACAAGGAGATGTTATCTCGACGAAACTCTTCACTAATTCCATGGAGGATATATTAAAACTGCTGTAATGGAAAAATTGCGTACAACATAAATGGCGAGTACCTTTCACACCTTTGCGTTGCAGACGACATTATCTAGCTCTCGGAGACAATGGAGGCCCTGCAAACAATGCTCAACGACCTCAACGAAGCTTCCCAGCGAGTGGGTCTGCGCATGTAGATCTACTCGTAGATAGAGATATACGAGTATCAACAGATCTCGGCCACTTTCGTCACCTATGAGGTTTGGTCAAAAGTGTACTATGATATGTTTTAGTGCACTTTCGTCAGTAGTGAAGAATACGTATAGGTACTCGAATATTTAACTATTTGGTTTTTCAACCGAGTTCCAAAATGGAGAAGGTTCTGAATTCGACTGTATGTTTTTTTAGTGTATGTAACGCGATAACTCCACAAATTGTGAATCATTTTTATCATTATATTTCTTATAGATCATACTTCAGAGGAGGTCCCATATAAATTTTATCGAAATTGATTCAACGCTTTTTGAGAAAATAAACTTTACCTTAGAGAAACTTTCTTGTACATATTTTTATCCAGTTATACGTTAAACTAAGTATCCTAGCTCGTGTATAGTGTTTGAGTGCAGTTTCCGGTTCACGTTCAGATGCGTAAGCGCATTTGTTACTCTTGGAACGGAGGTGTAGTGCGTCCGCGCTGCGCAAAGGATACTCGTTATCGTAAACTATTTATCCCTGTCCTTTTCACTCACCGCTCGTAGGTATATTGCTTTGGTCAGCGACTTCATCTACATGGATTCTCGACTTTTATGCTTATACTTCATCATCATCAGCCGTGAAACGTCCACTGCTGGACATAGTCCTCCTCCATTGTACGCCACATTGACCGGTCCCGAGCCACTTGCATCCAACGACTCCCCGTGACCTTAACTAGGTCGTCGTTCCATCTAGTAGAGGGACGGCCCAGTACACGTTTCCCGGTACGTATCACCACTTGAGAACTTTTATTCCCCATTGATTATCCGTACTTCGAGCGATGTGGCCTGCCCATTGCTACTTTAGCTCACTGACTCGTCGAGCTATGTCGGTATGCTTATACATACAAATAGGCTTTTATGGGGGTAGCTCTCTTTTCCGAAATAGAAAGTCAGCAGTGATGTATTTTATAGTTTCAAAATGCATTCATACTAATCATAGAATAGATACTTTATGTCCTGGGGACAGATCCATATACAAATTCAATGTCTTATGCAATTTTGTACCATGCCATATTCATAGACTTGACTGCGTGCTTAGAACAATAGCACCAAGAAGGATTGTCCTATTTCAACTGAATATATAAAAGCCTTGGTAGCGCAGTTGTCTGAACGTTAGACTTAGACGCGCAACACACGCACAGGTCCCTGGTTCGATACCCGATGAGACTTTCTCCAGTTTGGTTAGGTTGAATCACCTGATTGTCTGAAAAGTAAGATGGTTCCGTGCTTTGGAAGGGCTGTTGTTCCCGGTTACTATCTACGGCAGGTAGTAGCTACCTGTGCCATGTCAGAGGACTATGGCAACAACTCTGACACGGGTTTTTGTGAGATCTGTCACAAGTGAAGTAAAAATATTGTGTGTTAGCGTAAATACAAAGACATTTAATATTAATAGACCGGACAAAGCAAACAATATATATTAATATATAGTAATTACCAATTGGTAATAAGTTACTCAATCTAGTGTCACATCACGTCACGCGGCCGTACAAGACATTTGACATATCGTTGCCGTTTGAGTTCAAAATGTTTATATGAAACGTTTCCCAATGACCACTCTATAACCTATTACTATATTTAAATCTCTCTGCGTAAACACGTATTTAAGCTCATATATTTGTAATATTTTTCTTTTGTAAAGTAACACAGTTTAAACATACGATTTTTCTACCTTGGCCAGTGACAGGCGTGAAGCAAAACTTAGCCAGAATAGCTTATAATTATTTGCTTCACTTTCAAGTGCGGACTCACCTACTGGTAAGTTGTTACTCGTATTCAAAGATAGGAGGAATTATGGTATATCTGTCGTTGTCTTTACAATCATGTAGAAAAATAATCAAATAGCTTACCATTTTACATCCGCAGAGATCAGAACATGCCATGTCCAAAATCAACTGATCACGTATACTCCATACGTCCACCCAACTAGGTCAGTTTCATTTATCGTACACAAGGTTCACTACACACAAAAAGTACACCAAAGGTCAGACACTCAGCCGTCAATATTTAGTGCACTTGATTGTAAGTTAAACGTGTTTGTATATTTTTGTTGACTTGACGCATTATTAGACACATTTTTCAATAATAACAAAGATATTTAAGTTATATATTTAAATATCTTTGAATAAAAATGTATTTTTACTGGAATGTCGGACAGCGACTGGGGGATGTTCAAATATTACGTAAGCACTATTAGGGGGGGGGGGGTGGAGGGGGGGACTTTGCGTTGCCTATATTTGATGACAGGGGTGTCTAGATGGTTATTATGTCAGCTGTAGTTATTTACTTTTTTACACATATGGCAACCTACACATTGTCTATGCTTGAAACAAAACGCAATTTCGGGGATTCCCACAAATAATGAACACGTTTAGGTACTCGCTTAAATCCGAATTACCGCGCGCTATACACTTGTCTAAATTATTTCCGTCAATTTTTTGTTAAAACAATACATGAAAAGAAAAATCCATATACCAACCAATGTTTACGTAAGCATGAGGGGAGGGGTTAAGAGCTTTGATTACTATTGCTGAAAAGGGCGAAGGGGGTAAATATTTGTAGTAAATCTGCTTACGTAATACTTGAACGGCCCCGGACTATGAAAAGCCTCAATGTCAAGAAGAATTTAATATTACAAGATTTATAAGACAGCCTCAATGTCATTAGTTTGACATACTATTACAGTCCTCTGTGGTTTGACATTTTGACATGACCAACGAGCTCTTCCAAGCAGACATCGCTACTGTCGTTCAAAAATTAATCCGTAATTCAAACGGATATTATTTTGTTCCTAAACGCCAATTTCTCTCGTTACAAACTGAAATAACTGATTTCAAAATAATAAACTTGTTTCTATAATATTAGTTTCATTCTATTCAAAATTACATAAAAAACACGCTTCACATGCAAATTATAAATTTTATAGTTAGTAATCATAGTAAGATATCAACCAACTGAATTTTCACCTTTGTCGCCTTTGACGACAAAGAGGCATTAAGGAAAAATAATGGGGTATTTCTATTGTAAATTCATATCACTCAGGGCTGAAATTTAGTTAAGAATTTTCAAACAAAGGATTTTGCATGGTTGTTTTGTTACTACAAACTATTTTGTTTGTTTATCAACATATTGTACTTGGACTGGAAACTAAACACGATCTGCCATCTCTTTCTCGAAACTAAAATAAGAAAATGGGGAAACTCGTAGCAGAATCAGACAATTACTTAGAAAAGAGTTCAACGAGAGCGCCCCAAATTACGACATTTTCATTTCAAAGGTTGAAAGGAGATACTAATATTTATGATTTTTGTATACTCATTGGTACGAACCAGGGTCGAACCCAAACCATAGATTAGATATTAATACTGCATACCACAGACTAGTATGTGTATATACGGCTGCATACTCAAACCTCGATTGTTCAAGGCTTTGGTTCAAGGACTGACGCTCTACCCAACTGAACTACCACGGCTTCTAAATAAAATGAAGAATTTCCCATAATTACCATGATTAGAGAGGATTTGGTGATCGCAGTTGTTACTATATGGGTAGTTTGAAAATATTCCGGTTTCTTCTTCTTCTCAATTTTACTTAACAAGGAACATGCCATGGGGTGGTAATATACTAAGCCGAGATCACAGAGCTAAAGTTTAGATAGCAAGGATATAAATAAAAGTTGGTGCGGAGTAGAAGGCGTTGTTTAGGAGTAGATTAGACAGTTTTAGCTCATTGTATCTAAAAATCCCAATATCCGAGCGGCTTAGCTTAATTTCTCAATTAAGTTTAAAAATGGAACGCTTTTTGTATCTATGGCTCTAATAAGGTTACGAGAAAGTGGTGTTTCGCGTAGATTAATAATTATTGTTGGGAATATGTTATAGATGAACATTTAAAATGAACTTAGGAAATGTGATTTTGGAGGACTAAGGACAGGTTCTAATTCAGTAGTTCGAAAAAAAGTCGAAGTAGTAGCGTAGTACCTAAGCATATATTTTTAGAGTTCCGTACCTCAAAATAAAAATGTAACCCTTATAGGATCACTTTGTTATCTGTCTGTCTGTCAGGAGACTTTTTCTCAGAAACTGTAATCGTAATGTTGAAATTACTATCAAAAACTCAGGTGCAGTTCCTTGGACCTTTGAAAAATCAAGCTACAAAGTCTATGCAATAAAAATCTATAAATTCCTCATACTTCGACGAATGAATCATATACAGAAACCTGCAGGGTACTTCATATTGACTTGCCATCCATGAAATTTGACACGAAGCAAGGTAGCAAGCAAGTGTAGTAATAATTCTGATAAGTATAATTTTTAACAGTATCTCATTAAAATCGCGTTGACAATTATAAACTGTTCCAGCGCCTGTTAGTGTGCTATTAATGAAATTTTTTTTTGTTAATAATTGTTCGCTGAGTTTGTCAGGCACATTCGTTATAAATTTTTTCAAATCAAATATTTATTTGTTAACCGAATTCAAAAAAGGAAGATTCGACAGGTATGTTTTATTATTATTTTTATGTTTGTTACCTCGGAACTTTTGACTGGGATAACCGATTTGGATGATTTTTTATTTATTTGAAAGATGGTGCTTTCCGTGTCGTGTCAATTTGGTCCAGTTCTGACAACGGAATCTATGAGAAAACGATATAAATCTTAAATTTGCCTTTGTAAAAGTAGAATTTTATGGGCAATTGAAGTCGGTTTTCAGTTCTTTTTGGACGTATTTAAATGTGGTAAGTAAGATGTTCGGTCGTACAGTTAATGTGAGTATGTCACATATAGACATTGTTGGCATACATATATTTAGGGTCATTTAAAAGTAACTTAGTCATAAACTATTTCTCAATTATATATTAGAATATAATACAATACAATTACTATTACAATAAACTATGATTAATAAATGATATCAAAAAAAATAACAATAATATAATAAAAAAAGGAAATTTTTAAAAATCGGTGCGGAACCCTGAGTGCGCGAGTCCGTCTCGCATTTTTTAAATTGGACCTTTCTACATACTAACTAGCGTTGAAATTGAATACTTCACATTGTAATCGACGATTTTGTTAATGTTGCTTCACCTTGTACTTATGTGGATATTTTCTCTTCTTTGTCAGAATCACCAGGAAATTATAAGTATACAAAATACAGTTGCAACAAATGTAGAAATTTTGACATCGTTCATTTAATTTTACAGACAAGGACAGCCTGTTTTCCCGTAAAACAGGACAAACAAAAGTCTTCCATATTCAAACTTTTTCGCTGAAATATTGTTTATTAAATAGAATTTGTTATTGAAAAAAATCTGCGTTGGTGATTGATATGAATCAAAGGAAAGTGAGTAAAGTAATTTTTTTATTCTAATCGTAGGTATACATGGTTGACGATGCGTGTCACTCTAGGACGACGAATAAGTGTAAAAAATTGAGTCCATTGTGATGTTTTTTTTTTAAATAAATGTAGACAACGTCATAAATAACATTTCCAGGTAAATTCAGGTCCTATTAGTTAATAAGTTTGATGAAAAATTAATATCATTGACTTAAAAAGTTCTAAAGAAAATTAAGAAGAAAACTTCAAAATTTTCCTATGACTGAAAAAATGCAGTTTCAGGAAACGTGAAAATAATGTATAAAGCCAGACACGTACGGTTCATATAGTTAAAATGGAATAGAGCTCAAATAGATCAGAGAAGGTGATGGGTCTGAGCGGGCTCCACGCTCTCCCATAATGCATTGTCCAGTTACGTGCGACACCCCCGAAAATACAGCACGCGAAAAAACGCCATCCACACCCCCCTCCCGCTATAATGTCCCCCCACCGCGCACTAAACTTCTTTTTTTAATACATAACTTTTTTTCAAGATGCATTTTTACATGTTTCGGCCTAAAACTTTACACACCCAGAAGCCAGAGCCGCGAGAAACGGTAACGCCTATCGGTGCTCGGATTTCTCTTTCCCGCGCGCTCGCCGCCGGCGCCGGACAATAGTGGTGCGAGCGGAATAGCCATATCCGCGGCCACAGCTGCGTCTTACACGAAGATTAAGGCTGTATTCGGCTTTTCAGAACGCACGTTGCCTCAAACGCATCGAACGTCTGGTTCCTAACTCAATTCGAATGATAAAGAGACTGTGTATCGTTGCTGATGAAATAAACAGTCGATTGTAACCGTTGAAAAGTTTAAGTTTGAGACGCGGTATATGCGTCTCACTCTAGCGTCCAGTGCGAAGGCATTCGCGCCACGACAATTGAGTTGAGTTGAATTGAATTGAGTCGGTTAAACCGTAAAAATGGTCGGGCGGGTAAGCAGGCGAGAGAGAGAGGAACGAAAGGCGTGTTGGTCGAGACCGCTGCCTTCTTCTCCTCGACTTACGGCGAGTCGCGGCTAGTGAACGTCAGGGCTCTGGCGCGGTCGGCTGTATACACGCTCGCTTGTGCCTCGTTTGACACTTAAAAAAAACGTTACGCGCGTCTTTTTGACAGCTGAAAACTTTGTGCGTTCGGAATTTGACTGGAATAGTGTTGTTCGTGTCTATCGATAGACAGGTCCTGGATTCTTTTGGAAGTTTTTGGTGCAGTAGTTTAACGGCCAGGAAAAGCCGCTGAGACGTTGTAAAGTGATGAATCAGCGAGCGGCAGCTAATTAAGAGCGTCGCAGCAACGAAAACAAATCTAGCTCGTAACAACTGCCTAGCCAACGGATATTGTGAGTATCGTGTTTCTGTAATAGATTCCCTTTCATTAGAAGTCGGCATGGCATCACATTTACACATCATTTTGTTTATTTATCTTGGCACTCATTAGAGTTTAAGACTTCTAGTTGTAGCTTTTAGTAGTTTCATTTAGGAACGTTTTTTTTTTTAATTTTTAAACAGGAACTTTGTTTTGTAACTTGTGCTGTATTACAAACTTTTTGAAACAAATTGATTTTATTCTGCGATTTTATGCATAGTTAGTAACTCATAGTTAATTTAATGCTTACGTCGTTGAAACAAATCGTATTTCAAAGCCCCGTGTAACCAAAAAGTTTCGAGGCTTTATCGAGCATTTTTGACGTGAAAGAGGAAAATCTCCTCTGGGCGGAGCGTCGAGCCGACACACAGCTGATTGGTCCCGGCACATGTGTCGCACGCTTTTGTAGGTATTTTTTACTTTTATTTTATTCCGCAAATTTACTTTTTTTTCGTCACTGGCCTGTGCAACTAGCATGTTGAGACAATTACTGGATTGGTTGATTTGGTTGCTCATGATGTTCCGTTGTAACTATTGATTAAGTATAAAAAAATTATTAACTAAATTTCATAGTTTGAAGAGCACGTTTAAGGAATTAAGTTTAGAATACGATATCAGATTGGCAATAATGTTTTTTTAAAAATTGAAATCCAATCACGTGGATTTTATTTGTACATATAAATCATCAACATATTTTCACGTAATACAATTCACATTTTTAAAAATTTAATACACAACAATGTTGCAGTTATGATGACAGCTAATAATTTTCGAAAATTATCTTAATTTAATTTTTTTATCGAATATATTTGTTTGTTTGTATCCAGAGCAATCTTTATATTGGCAAAGTTCTTAAATATATCTCACTAATCCGGTTTACGTCTATCAAAACAGTCAAATATTTAAAGAAAAAAAATTCTAGTCAAATATTGTCTTATATATTTTTATAATTATAATAATTTAAATAATTATCTTAGAATAAGAATTAAAAATATCACTGAAAATAATTTAAACCTGATAATATTTATTGTAAAATTTAACTTTTTTGACAAAATGTAAAAATCTAGCCAAGTATATCCGACTATAGATTTATTTATTTATTTCGTCTATAACAAAAAATGTATGTGACATTCTTATATCTAACATAAAATAAAATAAGATAAGATTATTTTTATTAATGTCAATTTTTTACAAAATAATAATAATAATAATATTTGAAAACACACAAAAAAAGATTAAAATATTGTCATATTTAAAAACAAACAATTGGAGCCATCAAAAGTCGTGTCACTGTGTTTTGTCGGATACAAATTCATCTAGACTGTAGTAACATTTCTCCAACAACAGACGCCGGAGTCCCGATTTGAAGAGCGTGTGACTCTCTATACTTGTCATATCTACGGAGAGCTGATTGAACAAAAGTCAATAGATGTGCATCTTTTGAAAACTGTTTTTTTGACCTAAAACTGAGTGTTTGGGTTACCCTATCGACTCCAATTTAGGTGAAATAACATAGATGGATACAGCCTGTCAGAGATTTATATATTTGATATTTCAACCTTCCTCATAAATATAAAAAAATATATTGAGACATGCCATAAAAATTTATGTAATTAATCGGTAGTTAATGTATTTTATTAAAAACATATATCGTAAATTTTACTAATATTGCTCAGTGGTATGTTTCAAAATCATAACATCATTAATCAAGAATAAAACTGAATAAATAAAATCTCCAAAAAAGGACAGAAAAAATTTCTATTCTGAAAATTTATAAGCGCCATCTGTGTGTCAATACAAATAACAAGGTAATGGCGTATGACAGAAAACTACCATTGCTAAAAATAATCAATGCAACGAGTAACGTAGAATTGAGTTCATTCATTCAACAAACGCACCCCTAATACTACAGAGTAGTTAAATGTAGAGACACCAGATTTAGCATAGAGTAGCCGAGTTCCATTTTAAAAAAAAAGACAAACAAATTGTGTTAATAAATAAAAAAGAATCTTAGTTTCCTCAGTGAGAACAATGTATTATAATGCATTATACCTATTTTCATTAATAATCTACTAGTATCTAAAACTAATCATAGCATAAATTGGGCGAAATCTATGTCCAGCGGCGAAATGTACATGATGGTGATTAATATATCATTTTTTATTGTTAAATGGCTAATTTCCTTAATACCGAAATATATATAACCACAAAATTTCCTAACTTTAAAGATGATAACGGAATGAAACAATGGCTATTATTATTGGACCACATCACTCTGGTACATTGCACTAATTAGTTCAAATCACGTGACTCATTTGTACCGACTCAATTTTAATGTTACTCACTCATATCGGAGTGAGCCGGTCACATTAATTGTAGCTACGTCATTAAGACTCGACTTAGATTAATTGAACTATTGTCATTTAGTAGCGAACTGTAATAGAACATCTAGTATGAAACAGATTTCATGTTACATTTACCTAAAAATACCACAGTTGCTTAGCTTGCCCTTATGGCGATTTTTCGAAATAAACTGACTTTTTGGTGACTCTAAGTAAAGTATGTATCTATATATGTCTTTAACTTTACTTTGTATGAACCAGAAACGCGATTCAATGATTTCTGATCCATAGATTTTATTTTCGAAACGACCTTTTATAGTTAACGCGTTCAAAAAGAGCTCAAAACCGACTTCAGTTGCATTAAAAATTTGGTTTTTGTTGATTTTCTCAAAGAGCGATCAATCAATTTCGATAAAATTGAAGTATGCTCTACCAAACAAAAAAAGAATTATCAAAATCAGTACACTATTGGCGGAGTTATCGCGTACCGTTCATAAAAAAAAACATATGCGTCGAATTGTCGTCGTCCTACTTTTTGAAGTCTATTGAAGAATCATATTTACTTTGAACTATTGTTAAACAACATACGGCATGGAAATTTAAATTACTTTGATTAATACATAAAAATGATATTGTTAGTTCTCAAGAAGCTTTTTTTAAACAATCCTCACGGTAATTTTTTAAATTAATTAAATGTGTTTTTTCACGTTTTTAAACGCAGGGCTCTAATATTACGACCACCACGACGTTTCAATGTAGGTAGCGCTAATTTCATCTGACGGTGAGCTAAGGTTCGTGGGATGAATATGTGCTCACTATAGATCATCAGTATTCATAACAAAATATTTATATTTTATTTTATAACTTTTGAAATGACTAATAGTTTGTTGATATAAATGTATACTGTAACTAATAAACTATTCAGGATTTACCCGCGAGATCGTCCTCGTGGATTTCATATTGTATCCCATGGGAACAACATGCTCGATTGGCATAAAAAGTAACCTACATCCTTTTAAGACCCTTCAATTATCCCTATACGAAAATTAAGTCATTGTGTCCCTCTGTTACAGCGGGCAGGACAAACAAACAAGCTGTCATAAATCTGATATAAATCTAATAATATGTCAAGATGTTTGGCGTCACTTGCTACTTCAGCAGTAAAATAAAATGCTAGGTCATTCACTTTAGTAATCGCCTTAACTACTATAAAATATATCTGTACAGACAAGGATTAGGTTCCAGGGCAGCGGAATGCCTAAGAATAGTACATTCTCTGTATTTAGTTGCTAAAAATAACTATCGTTCTAAGAAAAAACTGAAATTGATTAGATAATACAGAGGCTATTGTTAATTTTAAATTGAAGTAAAAGTGCTATAATCTGAATACGCCAAGGCTTCTCTGGCTGAGGTAATTTATTTAGTTTTAATAAGATCACCTACAGGATATATTTAAAAAAAAGCATAAAGACGCACACAAAATTATTAATGTAGCTAAATGCTATCCTTATTACAGGCAAAGACGACATGCTAACAATCATAATATACAAACGTTTACAGTTTGCAAGATTTTTTTTAACTTAAATTTACTGTTAGCAAAAATATCAATATATAGTAAATAGGCGAAATAACTTGTAAGAATTTATTTTCAGCCAATCTCAACGCTGTGAAGGCTTGAGTATCCACTCACGCCTCAGTACAAATACTAGTATATGATAGTTTTATTTTAGAGTATATTAAAATCATCAGATAAATATTTGAACATGTTAACTAAATATATTTTTAAACAAAAAATCAAGTATGTTCTAAAGGAAATATTTAGAAAAGAAAGAAAGTAAATAAATTTATTGCTTAAAAGAAAGAACAGAAATTTATAAACTAAATATATATATTAAAGCAAAAAGCCTTTTTCAGCTTATGCTGCAACCACAGAGTAATTGCAGCGCTGGTTTTCAGATAGGCCCTGACTAATACTGAACTAAACTAATCTAACTATCTAATTAAATTGAGGCATCAGCCACTAAATACAACGACACAACGAATATACAACGAACACATAACTTGTACGAATTTAATTGACATACTGTTTTTTAAATTACTTTAAAATAGTTTACATTTTTGGAGATTTATTTGTGAAATACACTATAATATAGACCAATATTAATGTAGACTAAGGTTAAAAAAATAGATAATTGAGATGTAGAACCGTCAGGTAGTTTATCGCAAAACTACGATCTGGGTTAATTAGGACCCTTAAGGCTCCTCAGCGCTTGTGATTTAGCAACTTCACACATGACTGTAAAAAAGAAAATATTTACTAGTTTATATACTACTTCATCTTGAATAATCACAATTACACACACCATAGCAACTTTACGGTATGTCAAACAACCATATAAAAAGTAATAAACTAATATTAATACAGTGCTGTGTCCAAGAAACATTCTTGAATTTTGTTAACAAATTGCAGCGAAAAATTTGTATTGCCTTAAAAATTACAGTAATGAGTAATGATAGTCCCAATAAATACAGAATTATGATTGGTCACGCTCATTTGTATGAGTCCTCAGTTATAGCTCGTCAGGATAAATATCGGTTTCAGTGTTCCCCGAAAACTACAACTAAGGAATCTTCTAAAGAACAGTAAATAGGCAACTGCTAGACCAACACGTAACATCGTCGACCTCATCGTCACTTACTACAAGGTGAGATTGAGGTCAAGTGGTTGGTGACCATTTTCAGGTTAAAAAAATGGAGTGGCCAAAGTCAGATCTAGGTTAAAGTGAGCCCATTCGATATAAATAAAACGACGCTGCCAGACCTCGCATGAATGAACCTTAAGCTTTTAACGATACAACCCTCTCCGAGTTCCCGATCAAACTTAGAAATAGAAACATCCCGCCGTTTTACGACAAACAGAACACCGCTGACATCAACTTTTATAACCGTTCGAACAATTACATCTAATCAGACCATCTCCTCTCCCACTCAGACCTCATCTATCAACTATGAGAGCGAAGGAGACGTAGCTACAGCCTCAGCTACGACCGACAGTGTCTAATTGCTTTTATTATTTTAAGGCATCGTAATCATTATGGGCGCAATAAAAATTGTAATTACTTCTCATTAGATCAATTTAGAATATTCTAGATACGGTGCAGTTGATATGTTGATTGCGAAACGTTTCTCTACCAGTGATCCATTGTTTAGTTGTGAAAGCTACTTTATTACTACTACAGTACTGTAGTTGGGGTATCGTTGCAAGAAACTATTACGCAAAATCTCAACACGATCGCGTCGCTCACAAACATTTCCTCCTAAAAGAGAGGTTTCAAATTCGGCCCACACTTGTACACCATTTAAAATAGTCAAGGAATAATCTCGAGTGTATCTCTGTAAAACCTGGATAACTGGGACATTAAAGGACCTGCATATTTGTCTCACTTACAAATTGTCTCAGATATCCAGGCATACATAAATATATGTGTCATTTACACAGGATTCTATTAGTACAGGTGATATATAAGGTTATTTCAGTTGTAGAGGTGCGAAAATTTATGAATACTGAGCCTTCCTGCGAAATCTTATGCCTTTTCTTTAATCATCGGTCCAGTTAGAGACGTGCTAAATTTATGTTATCTTTAGTTTATCTCAGCTATACAGTTCAATGTCTATAAAATTCTTTAAAATATTGTCTCAGTAAAAGAGGTAATATACACTCGCTGTCTTAATTACAGAGGTAACTATGACGATAAGATCGAAAGAACGAATCCCAGATATATAGATTTGCGTTGTCCCACTAACAGAGGTGATTCAGTTCTAAATTTTCGGGACCTCAGCATGAGTAAAAAATTATTGGTTTGTCATCGGACTTGCTTACAATCACAAAGTTTCAACTCGATACGACAATGAGATGTAGGTTAAAATTGACTTGCTAGATTTGTTTACATACATAGTTCGATAGATAGTTACATACAAGTAAACCTTATATAAATCGTGTAAATACTAGACTAAAAATTATGTTTTTATTCTGTTTGTAAGATATTGACGTCATCGTTGTTTTAAAGTAATGTCTTTCCTGTTTTGTACATTTTAAAATGTTTTTCTATAAATGAACTGAACAAAAATGATCAAAACTTTTCAAACCTTTTCAAATTATAAATGTACAAGTCCAGGCCTGGGCTCCATACATTCACGGAGCGTGTCATTTCTTTCACCATAATATTTTAAAATAGAATAACTGGCTGGATGTGATAAATAATTACTTAAATGTAGAAAATCTGATTAAAATTTAGCGAAATGAATACTCGTATCATTTACGTACAACTTTGTTACCAGCTACAATAGCAGTTACGCAGCTAAAGGTCCGTAGATGGCGCCTTGAACAATAATCAAAAATAGTGTGTTAGAGTGAAAATTAATGTATGGCAAATATTATTGTATGGCCCTGATACTCATTTCACTACATTAAAACGTCACATTTATAAATAATCATAAGGTAACACATTCTTTAAATAATATCGTAAAAGAAATTTCGTTTGAAACTTTTACCGTCGAAATGACCTTATCGACGATGTAAGACAGATGGCTCTCGCTGTTGTAAACAGATTGTAGCGCTCGGGAAATATAGAAGATATAACGAAATGTCGATTTTTCACGAGAATTTTCTCCACTAGTGGGCGCCACTGAGGCGAGAGGGCTCATATCCTAGGAATATGTATCTCATTCCTTGTGTTATAAGGTACTCTTTCCGTTATAATATCATATGCATAATTAACTTAAAGGTAAACGAAGCGATGATATGATAATAATAAAAATAAAATTCGACTAAATTTAGATAAAAATAATTAATCATCTACATTTAAAAATTCAGATAGAATAAACTACTTTTTACGATATTTTTAAATTTTAAAACATCCTAATTCTTGTTTTCTTCTTTACAAAGATATCATAAGTTTTACACATTAGTCAATACTGGAGAATTGGAGCTTACTTACTCTAAGAAATTAGTGGGATGAGATAGATAAGACACTTTTACACAAAATCGTTATATATATATATATATATATATATATACAAATATATATTATATATAAATACAAAGAGTACCTTATAACAAAAGGAAAAAATACATATTTCCGGAATAGTCTCACAGTGGCAGCCCTAGTGGAGAAAATTTTCATGAAAACCCTCATTCCACTTTTTTGCAATGGGCATAGATAATAATCCAAGTCAAGAAGGACATGTGCAAGAGTCATTACGAGTCCGTGGCATACAAAAAATTCGAAGCTAAATAATTAAAGAGAGTTCAAACAACATCACATCAAGTTTCTGAGTTGGCATCACGAAATCAAGACCTACATTTATCATAATTGCTTTTTTAACTGCAATTGCAACTTTGCTCTGTTACCAAAAACTACTAACAATAACTTTATAGCTACAGGTAATGATTGTTTTGGCAACTGCATTTGTTGCTTTGTGTATTAAAACTACTAAGCATATCGTTACAATTTCAGTTACGAAAGATATCTCAAAAATTTTGATTGAAGCTAAGCTTCACAGAATTTCATTTTAATATGAACTTCTGGGATGGAAGCGTACTCACGCCTGCAGTGTTAAAACTGTGTTTGAAAGCACATTTAAAAACGCTTTGCTAAACAGGCGGACAGTGTCCCACCGCAAACCGAAATGTACATTTTTATCATTTCCCAATTTTAAATAACAAGGGATTTAAATGTGAGTGAAATCTCAACGTATGTCGATACATAATCAATAAAATTTATGAGTGTTAGACACGGCTCATATCAATCAAAATTAACGATGTATTCGATATTTGGAACTAATCGATATTTTAATTTTTAATATCCATAAGTTACGAATGTATGGTAAAACGATTATAGGCAAGATTTCGAAACTATTCGGTACTTGGAAAACCGAATTGTTCGTTCATAATTTCCGTTTATTGTTTTAAGATGAGGTTACAAACTGGCTATGTACCACTGAGTTACCAAACTCTGCCGTCTGCACTGTTGTGTTCTGGTTTGAAAGGCAGCTGCCAGCGCCGCATCAGCTTGTGTCTTACCACCAAGCTGCCTTATCATTACTTACCATGAAGTCAGATGAAAGCAAAGTTCAATCCCATCACGAATTACACGAATAAAAATAAGGAACTGACAAAAATTTAACAGTAGTTTTAAATTTAGTTACCTTTTTGTATATTTCCGTTTAGTTTATTTGTACAAAAACATATAAAACGCACGAAACAGCTTAGAGTTAACGTTGAAAAAAAAGATGGCGTCAATAAAATGACATTTGACGTGTCACTTAGTACAAAAACAACGATTTTGTACCATTAAAATAAATGCAAAAATGTAATTCTAGCATTCTTCTATACATATTTAGATTATCACTTGATTTTTTAAATAGTGTACAAGTGCAGGCCGAATTTTAAACATCTCTTTTTGATATCGCGATGTATTCACTAGGAAATAAAAAGATAAACATCACTAACTAAACTAGAGTTATATTAAATCATTTTGGATTTTTAAAGAAAGTTTAGAGAATTTTTGGATAATGTTTATATTTTTTATGTTATGTAAGTTGTAAGTAGCTGTAAGTATATCAGTTATGGAAATATGAATTAAAATTGGCATCGTAAAACTGATACCCCAGAATATAAACTCGGAGCAATATCTTGTGCATTATCTTCTACATGTCTTCATCTAGCGACATCTAGTGGTCCTAAATTGAAACCGTTTATGTAAACAAAACACAATCCTCGGTTTAGTGGTAGCAATTCTTTATTAAGGTTTTGGGTTTTTATCATCACTGCAAATCCGATAATAATCTGTAAAATCCGTAAGTCTTCATCGAGGTGTGAAAGCGGTAGTTTTACTAACTGTTGCGAAATAAAACACCGGTAAAATCAACTTCATTGCTTCACATGGACCACAGAAACACCATGGAAATCGATTTCCAACGCGATTTCAATAATCTTGATAATAATACGCAAATCGTTGTGTCACTTCGGTAGATATGTAAAAAAACGGATGATATTTCTACGACTATTACTTTCCACCATCTAAGGCATTGATAATATAAAAAAATAATTTAAATACATTGAGGACATGTAGTACACTGAAAAAATGACATAATCGCGCCTAATTTTTAATTTTGTCCAAAGACTTTAATCAAACTCTAATTAAAATGAGCAAACCGTTGGAAATGAAGTGGAAAAACTTACAACATACAACACGAATAACAATATTTTTTTCACTAAATAAATGCAGATATTTACTCAAATAAATTATTGCTATTTTTGTGAGAATTTTGATGTCCTCTATCATATCAATACAATGTTAACTCCTAGAATGAGCCTACTGCTATTGAAACTAAATTAGTTTGGTTTTCAAAACTCGCGGTCAAAGTTTGACAGAGTCGCTTGCAAAAAGCGCCCCAAAGAAAAAGTTTTATTGGACGCACGTGCTCAACACGTGGTCTTAGGTAAAAAGTGTGCCGCCCCCGCGCGCCTCACACCCCGCCCGCTCCTCCCGCCTCGCGGAGGGTCCTCTCTGAGCTACGGTGAGTTGTTTCTTGCCTACGATCGACTTTTACAAGGTTTGTTAAGGTCACATGGACTTGACCTATGATCTGTACCAAAATAACTGAACTAAATTAACCTATGTGATTTTCATTATTTCACTTATTTTAAAATTTCAGCATGTCATTTAGCCGCCTCCGTGGATTAGTGGCTTTAATATTGGACTTACAATCCGTAGCTACCGGGTTCGATTCCCAGTGGTAGTACTCATTGGCACTCGGTTTGGTTGGTTATAGGGCATTTTCTGTTCAGTTAGATTGCTACCGCCATGCTATCTAAGTCTGCCGCCAAACAGATTTAAAATAAAAAAGTTAAGAGACACCAACTAGTGTTGAAAACTATCGTCAATACCCCATTGTTTACTGAAAGATGACGTCAACAGAAATCATTGTACGGAGTGTTTTGGCCTTAAATTCAATGCCATTAAAATAAATTAGATTTTAATTGACAAACTCTATTATAATTTTATGTCACTTTCGCAAAAACGGAAACTATAAGATGTAGCTTAGAGCCTGGTGCATCGTTATGGCTATTAAAGCACGACACAGCTATATTGTTATGTTGTTTACAGTTGCGGTGTGAGTCCCCCGTACGGCAGCAAGCTGTTTTACCCCTATCTGAAGACGTCTTCCCTGCACAGGGACTTCCTATTTGCCAGTGGCTCCGGTAAGTGATCAATAATTCAACTACAGTTGTAATAAACGAACTCGCACGCGACTTCTACATAATTATGTCTTCTTAGGAGTCATAAACGAACTTTCACGAGACTTCTACATAATTATGTCCTTTTAGGTGTCATAAACGAACTTTCACGCGACTTCTACATAATTATGTCCTTTTAGGTGTCATAAACGAACTCGTACGCGACTAAAACTAGCTTTTGAGTTGCCGAAATAACAAATAATCAAAATCTGTATGTAACATACTTCAAATTGTATTCTACGCATTAACTACCAGCTATAAACAATGCAAAGATGGGAAGTCTCGGCATAATTTCCGCAACCCCAAATTTTGACATCAACAATTAACATCTACAATTTAATTTCTAATGTCTAAAAATCTACATAAATCTCAGAAATATGTCACGGGGGTTATCATTATGTTAAAAATTCAACCAAACCACACATTCTAATCCATCATGATACATAATTACTACCAACATTACCCAGCGAAAGCTCATAATTCATAACCAAAAACACCTAATTTTATAAAACCAACTCACATATGCTTAAGTTAATTATAAAGTAAATGCATAAATTACATTTAACGTGTAATAACAGCCTAAAATACACATCTGTGAAGTATTTTATCGCGGCGTGATCTCTGTATGCGCGTACGCAACATTAAGGAACATAAAAACTATTAAGAGTGAAGGAAGCTTACGATATTTGTTTATGAATGGTTGAGCCTTTTTTATTGTACGTGAGAGAGAGTTTATTGAAAAAACTATTGGATCGATTTTGGACTTAGTGAAGATATTACATAAATATTTGGTAGGGGTGTTGTTTCTTTCGTTAGGCCAGTCAATATCATCAACCTATGATGTAATATGACAAGGCTTGGGGAGGTTGCACTTGGCCATTGTATGGAAGCGTGCGCACCCAGAATCCTTAACCTAATGAGGCACTCACTGCTATCTTTCATAAGGAACACAACTGCGCAATTAACACATCTGTTTAGCGGTAGACTTAGCTAACATTGTGATAGCGGACATGGGTAATGTCCTACCACCAACCATACCGAGTACGTACAGATACACCCTCTGGAAATCGAACCCGTGACCTTCCAGCCGTGACGTAGCCATTAAGCCATAGAGGTAGTTCAAAAGATCTTTCGCATGCAATTTAATTGTTAATTAAACAAGTGAACTCACAATCTGGATGTCATGGGTTCGATTTGCTGTGCGGGCAATGTCTTAGACGGTCTGGAAGGGGTAAGTCATTTTTATATGTACGCCTGGTTGTGCTCTGCTAATGAAAATGATGACAGATAGCGCTTAATCGTCACTAACCTCATCCTAACCCTTTCCAAAGAACCAAACAATCCAAAGATTACCCTCTTTGAATCCTTTAATTGGTTTTAGAGAAGCGAAAAACTTTGAAACCTGTCATGTCCAAGTACAGTAGTTTTTTCGAGTTCACTTCAAACTTCTGAAAAGTGTCAAAAATGCAAATTCATATATATTCTATCTTCTAAGAAACACATAAATTTTCAAGTCAATATATTAAATGTGCCAATAATGTACTTGTAAACAAATTGGCTTTTCATCAAGTCGTCACTATTCTAAGAAACATCAATTTTCGAGTCGGTTTCTGAAAATGTCTAATAATGAAAACGCATTGGTTGTTCAGCTAAGTCCGTAACTCCTTTGACGCCGGCCACCTCTAGCTAGACGCAGCCATAATTTTATAATATCCACCGTTGAAACGTCCGTATTACATCGCTCGCAAACAAGCCCGATTAGATCGCCTCCGAGAACTGCCCATAAATCCTACCCTAAAACAACCGCTCTGTTTAGTTTGGAAGCTCCCATCCTAGTAATTATACAATAATTCATACTTTAATAAATACTAATAAATCGTTCCCTCACTCGTACGCTCCGCATTATCAACCATTATTACACGATGTAATTACAGACAATAAATTACCAAATAATACATCAATCAGATGTGTTATAATTTTCTTATTATTATTGTCTTGTGCTTTTTTTTCGTTATATTTTTATATCGGACGGCGGCGGGCAATTTTATTAAAATTATAATGCAGGAGAGCCGGCTCAAATTGGGGTAGCTTGGGGCAAAGCGCGTCTTTAATTATATATGTAATGTTTAATGATATATTCTTATAATAAGCTACCTGATGTTCGGTGAGCATAAATCAAATATTTCATTAAAATTCGAAGCGCTTACAACCCTTCATTTGTGGGTGTTATTAGGTTCTGGGATTCGTTTGCTCTCGCGAAGTCATCGACATCACGTGTACCTACTTAAGTGGGAAATGGGAATAGCATTTTTGTGCTGACGTTGATTAATGGCATCAATTTGGTAGTGCATAATTATTGCTTTGTGAAATTTCGTACAAGTCTGCTACAGTTCAACACCCACGTAATTGTTCTCTTGATATAAGCGGTTTGCTAAACGTAAGGTCTAATTAATTTTTATTAGAAATTGATCAATGCATGCCAGACACTGCCAACGGCACATTCACATGTTCTTTGCAATTAAAAATGTATGTGTTATGCTAATGCGCTATTTCCAGTTGTTAGTCAAAAACAATGGCGTCATAAAGTTACAATTCCGATTTCACCGCCCTAAATCACACATAAATATTAGATCGAACGATTTATTATTATATCATATTATTCATACGATCATCAAATTATGTAACATTATAATAGTTTTACAAAAGGCAACGTATTATATCGGCCTCTCTAAAAAAATTCAAACTCTAAATACATAATTTCAAATTATTTAAGACTTTCTAGTCTCTACTGTTCTTCTGGGTAGTTTTTAGCCAATACTTGAAACACTTGGTATAGCATATAACATTTTTATGAATAATTAATATATTTGAATTTCATCTAACTTAATGGTAAGTGACGAAACCAGTTAAACTTCGACTGACAAGTCTTTTTATTACGTAATTGCAACTATATTATTTTTAATTTTGGGGCCGAATTAAATTGTGTTACCCTTTTTTAAAAAACGAGTATTACTATAGTATAGAATAACACTCAAGTTTTCAAAATTAATTACGAGACGAGATAGTTCACCTTTACATTAACAGATTCAGTTCGTTCAAAAAAAGCTCTTAAAAACGGCCAAGTGCGAGTCCGACTTACGCACTAAGGGTTCCGAACCATTTAACGAAACGTGCATACGTTATTTATTATCTTGAAGTTTACTCAAATCCAAATAAGTGTTAGCTGTTATTGAGATAGTCAGCTGTGACAAATGTATGGACATATAGACACCAGAATGATATTATAAGGGCTCAATTTCTGGGATGTTCTAAGCCCTAAATAGATACATTTAGTCTATAATTTGTATAATGTTAATCTAAAGCTAGGTACACTCGAGTACAAAAATATGTATCCACTTTTTTACCATGTCACATTCACTCTTGCTTGTTCTTATGTAGTTTGAAGGTAGTGTGTTGAAGAAAATGTCAATTAAAGGTGAATGTGACATTGTAAAAAAGTGGATACATATTTTTGTACTTGAGTGTACCAGCCATTCAATATAAACTTACCCTAACTTCATACTCGAATTTCTGAAAAATCAATACTATAGTTAATTATTGACTACATGAATAGCCCTTAGAGAGCTAACTCACGGCTTCCTGACTTAACAGGATGTTTCCAGAGCTAATGTTATTACTGGGGATTTCTAAAGCCTTTGCTGCCACTAATACGTAATATTGCTTAAGTGTCCTTAGTTTGAAGTGGGAACAAATGTGTATTTTGCTATTGGTAATACTACATCAAAATGTCAATTTAAAAAATCAATTTGTGACAAGGACTCCTTTGAAAATAAAATCGCTACTCATGATAGTATTCGTGTCGTTAACGTCAGCGGACTGCTATACAAAATCAGCCGATGCTGCCGCTATCATTGATACTTTTCCTTTGCTTTTTCTCTCTCTTTCTATTCCTCGCGTGAATCATTAGCGCAATATAGAAAGGTCATTGCACGAAATTCTTCCTACAAAGCGACAGCACTGTGGAAAAAATGTTAGATGATTTTATTTTATCGGCTAAAGTAAGCATCGAAAGCTTCGCAACGATCTAAGTTAATTAGATTTTTATTCTTAAATTCCTCATATACATTTAATAAAACAGCCACATGCTATTCGGACGTGCATAAGAAGATTCCCGCACCACTACCACAAAATAAATATAGTACGTACAGAACGGACTTTCACCGCTTCCCACCGGTCCGAGATACCTCACCTCACCCCACAGGAGTGTAACCCGCTCAAGGATCGGTACTACGGCGCGTGCGAATTTTCTCACACATGCGCGTAAAAGGAAATATCACCCGTTCGATGTATGGAAACAGGAACCAACTTCACGACATGTGCTTGAAGTGCAGTCACCCACGAATAGCTTATTGACAATAGCTTGTATCAATACTTCTTGGTCTAAAGTTGTTTTTAATTCCATAAAAAATCATAACCAACTTCAAAGCATTCCTAATTCCATTTCACTGCATACGTAGAACTTTATTCAAGAACATTAGCCTTTTCTCCGAATAAAACTTGGAAATACGATATAATTTGAAGTTAAATCATATAATTAAGGGTCTGATTCACATCTGTTGCCTGAGGGCGAGACCGACACCTTCCAGGATCGACCACACAAAAAGCAAAGGGCATAGGATAACGCTTCTAGTAAATAGAACTTTCAAGGTTTCTTCTGTAAATACATATAGACTTATGTTTGTTAGAAGAACCAACTTGACAGACAAAGATGAATGTCGTGTAGGAGGTAAAGGAAGTGTGTGAGTTAGGAGAAGAACAGTGTCAAACACTTTACCGATAAAAGGAAAGATCTTAAATTCAAAAAGAGAAGGAGAACCAACGATGACTGCAGTTTCTTGATACAAGTTTAATCTATTTGTTATAAGTTGTCACTTACAAAGTCAAAGATAAATCTCTTTGAAATATTTGATTGTGACGAGTTGTCTGTGAGACGTGAGCCGTTACCCAAATGGAATGGTGATAACTGATAAACTTTTGGTATTTTATTATATAAACAAATAAATATACATGGAAACAGTGCGTTCAAAAAGAAATAAGGGACTGATTTCATTTGTCCACGAAGTATTTTAAATCGAATACTGACAGGTTTTATAACGATAGATCAAAGTGAAATGGTATTAAACGGCATTTATTCCTTCAATTTCACGTCTTAATAAGGACTGCATCACTTATTGCTAAAATCCTAAAGTAGTCAAAGTGGTCTCAGGGTCAATATTATCGAAAAGTCACGCTCCAGATAGATATTAAATTTTCCAAACGTGGAAAGACAAAATGAAGAAGTGAATAAATAAAGTACCTAGTTTTAATTACATTGTAATGAATGCTAAATGGACATTAACATTTAAATCCGGTTGCAGTAACACTTTAATTACTTCCTAAAATGTCAAGAGCTTTTTGTCATTCTGTCATCGTCACTCCTACGCAAATTTGGTGTAAGTGGTTTGGAATTAAGATTCTACCATGCCATACTTATTATAAAAGCACAGATTGCATGGCAAACCTGTACTGTAGCTACACATAAAATATTTACTAGGTCGTCGGTCCATCTAGTAGGGGGACGGCCCGGTACACTTTTCACGATACGTGGTCGTCACTCGAGAACTTTTACCCCCATCGATTATCCGTTCTTCCAGCGATATGACCTGTCTATCGACTCACTGACTCGTTGAGCTATGTCGGTGACCTTAGTTTGTCTACGGATTTACTCATTCCGTTGTTTTTTTTCACGTAGAGAACTTCCAAGCATACCTCGTTCCATAGCTCGCTGAGTGACTTTGTACTTGTTTATTCGGCCCTCAGTAAAGCAACACATGAAGTATATGCAGCTTTATTTACACAATATTGGCATCTCCCTCCCTCCCTCCTGTTTTCTTAGTTCCCCGAGCGCTGCAACCTATTTGTTTTCAAGTCCAGAGTAAATAGGATATTTCTAGACAAGCGGGTTCGATCTTAGTCCACATCATCACTTCTGGTGAGATTAAAGCTTAAAGCAAAGCTATTTTGTTCCAAAATTGTTCCGAAGTTATTATGCGATCATCAACCCGCTAACCAAGTGGTGTCTGTGTTCTTTGGTATATGAAGGTTGATGCTCAACAGTTTCCCTGGTGACAATTATAAAGCGGAAAGGAAAAATGTATTTGAGTCCCCCATGTTTTTTGAGGAAGAAGGTACTTGTCGTTATTAAAGTGATTACGCAATCAATTTGTAAAACGTTTATAATGAGTAGCCATATCCTCTAGTTTATAAATTTAAGCCCAAAATAGTTTTTACGCTGGCCTTTGATAGTTTCTACTTTTGACAAGGACAAGGTAAAACAGGAAGAAGAAAATTTATAGACAAGAAATATGACCTAGTTACCCTTACCCTTCTGCCTCTTTCTAACTCTATTCGTTAAGACTTCACCAGTCATGGCGGGCGGTACAGTAAAAGAAATATAACGCTTTGAGTACCTTTGCTTCTAGTTCCTTAAACACCGGTAGGAAAACTTTTCTTTTACTTTATTTACTTTCATTCAATGAAAAATGGAGGTCTAACTTGAGTAATGACTTTAGATTCGGTTTTATTTACCACGGGAACGTAACTAAAGCTAACTCCAGCATGCTTCAGAAATCGGGAAGTTTTTACAGAAATCTTTACGGAAAACTAGTTTAGAAACAAATGCTACAGCTAATAAATAATCATAACCAGCGTGTTCTATTTAAATATTCGAAGAAAACATTCTAATTGTCAAAATCAACTAGAGCCCATGGTTTTTCGTGCTAAATTGAACTCTATATCATCTTTTACATGACTAAAGTCTAACATTTGAGACTCAGTAACAGGTTTTTCGAACTTTGTTGTTTGAAATAAAGATGGCATTACACCTGACACAATTTCTCACAATATTTCTCAGGGAGTTTCTTAACACTTTCAGCGCAAAGTAACCGCATTAAGAGTTATCGCTCCCATTCAGTCAAACAACTGAAACGTATACAAAATTAATTAATTAAACGATAAAAGTGTTCATTAACACACTATTATGAGGTCTCTTATCTGTGGTATTATTTAAAGCATGTGCATTTAACTTCAAATGTTATTACCTTGTTCTTTTAGTCTTCTTACTTGCTACGTCTATTATTTTCCTCTTAAGTTTCCTTTCGCCAGTAGTCCGGGAGTAGAAAATTCATTTTATCCTGACTTCTTCCGATTTAAACTAATTTTTTAACAATTAAATTCCTTGTAAAATGCTAATATGATCATGTTACGAAAATACAAGATTTAAAATATAAAAAATTTCAGTTTTAAAGCAATTATTTTTTAGCAAATTATATCTTTGGTTTTGGCCAATGCATTATGTATACACGCAACTGTTTAGTGGTGAGTGATGTCCAAGATTCGTATTCGCGTTGGTTTTGCTATAATAAATAATAATAATAATTTTATTGACAGGCATAAAAAAACCATAAAAATATAAAAAATACAATTAGACTAACTTACGAGTAAGTACAAGTATGTACATGGTCAAAACGAACTAAACTTATATAAAGCGTATTAAGCAATATAAAGTGTATTATATTATGTCACAAATTCTCTATTTACTTTGCTCACAGTCGAAATGAAAAGTAAAGTGTTTACCTCGGATGAAAGAATCAATTGCACCCTCGAACTATAGCCGTAAATATCTCAGGATGCAATTGATATCTTTCATCCCTTGTGTAACAATCTACTATTAATTATATATCGTACATTTCCTTCAAATATATTTTCAGTAACTCTATTATAAAATAGATGTGACTCAATTGTGATAGAATAATCATACTCTATATATAAAATGGTACAAAATGTAATTGAGTTTGTTACTTAATTAATAAAATAATAATATGCGTCATTAATGACTTTGTGCCTGAAGGCAAAGAATATTCTTGTTAAGATAAGATAATCCTTTCTAGTATCTAAATTTTAAATTTCTTCCATATTGTAGGCTAGGTAACATCTATAAATACGATAAACAGCTGAAAATAATCTACATTTATTTATAAAACAGAATTAGTTGTTAGAATTTATTTTTATTTTCAGTCATGTCCTACTAGGCAAAGGCAATCTCACTCTCTCACACTTCCACTGTGAAAATTTAAAATAAATCTCTGGAAATAAATGCAGTTAAAATTCTGCCGGAAGCTGCTACATGAAAGACATCAACGATATACATTAAACTACAATATATAGTAATACATAAAACAGTCATAAAGGTATAAAAAAAGTTTAAAGAAAAACGGTAGGTAGAATTGATCACCTCTCTTAATCTCTCATACTCTTTGCCAATGGTACCTAATTAGGCGTTGTTTACCACGATAACAGAGGGTTAATTATGTACAAATTAATAGCTCATTTGTGACCTCCGATAATGATACACGAAGTATTACAAAACAATTTAAAATGTTGCCGTAATGAATTGGTTTTAGACGTCACGATGCATGATACCTTCAGTTCTGGGTAAACCGTTTGTAATGAACATTACAAACGGTTTAAAAGTAACTTCAATAAACTTTACAATAGTTAGTAAGGAATAGGAAAGCTGCGCTAAAGAAACAATATTTCACGCTATTGCACTTATGTAAGCCTATTGAAGAGTTTCCTCTGTCCACTTCTTGACTCCAGGGTCAGATCAGGTCGATGGTGCCAAATTATTGTATTGTCATTTGAACGACATTATTTTCCAAAGATCCAAATCGATACGACAGTTAGCAGTAGGTTAAAATTAACTTGATACGTTTGTTTACTTTCAAGTGAACCTAATAAAACACGTGTTTGAAAGTATGTATTTATGGATAATTTATAAGGGACAGGGTTCATATTCAACAGTGGACTTAGGCAGCTAACGTTGGACGTAAAAAGAGCGATGTAAAACAGCGATAAAGCATGTTGTCGAATGGCTACCGTAGTAAACTCGACTGCTCTAAAGGAACCGGTATAGCGAGCTCTGCCATAGTATACCGACGGGTTCCGTCTCGTTTAAGTATAATATTTGTCTGAATTTTTCTGACTGTCTATTTTGTATGTGCAAAACTATCCGAATAAAATGTATCATCATCAGCCGGGAAGCGTCCACTGTTGGACATAGGCCCATGGCACGCCACATCGACCGGTCCAGAGCCCCCCTGCATCCAGCGACTCCCCGCGACCTTAACCAGGTCGTGGACCGCCACCTAGTAGGGAGACGGCCCGGTAGACGTTTCACGGTACACGTACCGTAATAAAATGTATATTAGTTTGTAATAAACTGTCTTTTAGTGGGATGGAAGAATGGCCCAAGAGAAGGAAAGGTTACTAGTCAGTTTTTGTTAGAATGAAATTGCAGCATACTTTACACGCGGATATTTTTCTTGTACACACGGCTACACATCAAGCTATACATTTCCAGTATACGCTGACCTCACATTGAATGAACTCCCGCACGACGCTAGTTGTTATGCTACTACATACTTGTCTACATAGTTGTCATGTTAGTGAAATGCTACAGCTTGACCTGTAGCCGTGTGTACATTGGCAACAAGACAAATAATCATTTCTGGTATATCTTTGATATTAGGCCAAATATCAAAGTTACCTAATTACACGTCGTGTACTTTACTTTAGACAACGTCGACCTGGCAGCAAAGACTCAAGGTTAAGGAACCCTGTTACAAAAAAGGCAAAAATACAAACGCAAACGAACGCCAAGTTCTAATTAAAATGATTAACTTAATGGTCTTAGTCATTAGCGATTTTAATTCTGAATCGTTTTTTTTTCTCGACGTCGCCGCTCTAAATTATAACTCAGCCATTACAATACGAATTTAAAAGTTTTATGGCTCGAGGTATTGTAACATGTTTGCCCTTCCTGTCCTGCCCTGTTGTATAGCTTTGTCGGTGCCTTAAGTTGATACTTGTTTAACATTTAACCGACTACGGCGACGGCAAAAGTTATATAACGCTGTATATGTACAATGTACATCTCATCCCTCATGTGTTTCGAAATCATCGCACTTCTCCTCAGGGATTACTTTATATAAAATATAGCATGCTTCCCCAAAATATGTCTTGAAAATTCGCGTTTGGTATCACACTAATAAAAAATTTAAGGCCGTTCCCTGACTCACAAGAAACTAAATTTTATGTCTCCCTTCCCAACTAACATAAACACTCAAGAATGAAAACCCACACAATGCACCCTCGTCTCGTTTTCGATAGCTTTTTGTCTCAACTAATGTATTAAAAACTATCTAACTAACTAAAGCTGTAGAATTAGTACTAAACTTAAGTTAAATTTTTTCCACCTAGTTTCATAAAGTGTAAATATAGATATGTATGTAATGTAATAGAGATAGATAAATTGTTTAATAGCTCTCATTTAGCGATTTGGAGGTTACTTTGGTATTTATTTGTATCACGTGATGTATTAGGAATTGTGTATGTAAGGTAATTTCATCAACATTCATATCTATTTCCACATCTAAAAATTTCAGAGTTTCTCTTAATACTATGATATTTCAGGGGTGACTGGGTCATGGAACCGCCTTAACGAGAGCAATCCATAAATAATTTTTGTTTATTTATCACACTAAATAACTGAATTTAATAATTTTTACGTTGTATTTACAATAATATAACTGTCAGCTATAACTGCTAACATTACTCTATACAGTATTT
The DNA here is from genome assembly GCA_910589575.2 of Carcina quercana. Taxonomy (NCBI): domain Eukaryota; kingdom Metazoa; phylum Arthropoda; class Insecta; order Lepidoptera; family Depressariidae; genus Carcina; species Carcina quercana. Next base: position 11,952,865 of record OU342439.1, on the reverse strand, counting down.
AAGAAATCCATACTACTGTTACAAATGAGAAAGAGAGTTTGTCCTCTCTTTAGGGCGCAACAGAAAATCAGAATTTCTTGATTTTTGAATAGGGATGGATACCTAGTTGAAGGGCATGAAAAGGGCATAGGCTACTCTTTATCCCGATCGATAGTTCCCGTGGGATAACTTCTGATGTCCATGCGGATGAAGTCACAAAAGGGCAAAAGGTGCAATCCAATAAAGACGGCCATACTGTTGGTGACGTAAAAGGCAACTAAAATAATAATATCATGATATTAATACCTGTACCTTCTAACTGTGTAACAACAGTCAAATGAGATGAAGGCCAAGTGCCAACTCGTCGTGCATAAACTCGGGAAAATAGAGAGCGAGCTACCCTTTTGTGTACATTGTAAAAATAAATCACTCATATAATGAATTACTAGTACATTGCGATTTAATAATTTAATTAGTAATTTGGTAGTTCAATCGAAATATTTACATTTAAAAAATGTTGAGTTTCGTCGAATCCAACCCGTTCATTTAAATCCAGCTATCGTCAGTGGACTCGTGAAGGATGGATGCGCAGATCCATGAAACTAATTGAGCTTTTGGAGGACCCAATTTTTTATTATTTGGGAAACAAACTTATCACAACTTTACATTCTAAAATTAAATACTAATAGATATAATAATTCCGTATGTTACTTAAATATTTTTATATTAAGCTTGAAACGATAATTGTATTAAATAACAAAGAGTATGTGCTTACAATGTCTACATTATACAACGAAAAATAAATGCTAAATATAATATTAACTTAAAGTAATCAATTAGATGTATTACACTACACCGACTTTTTTCTTATAAAAGCATGTAGTAAAAGAAAATATATCAACATTGTGATTTATTACTGCTAGAACGACTTACTAGCGTGTTTTTTTTGGCAAATTTGATGTGACAGAAGGGACTGTGGAAAGTGTCTTTTGAACGTGAGGATTCTCGCAGGACTTTTGTAAGATTTATTTATATTGATACAATAGTTTATTTATTTATTTAGTACACCAACAGCAAAGCACATGGTTACATTATCCTTCAAAAGTTTAAATTAACGGTTCTAGTTCGCTTGCCAATGAGAGGCTTACAAAACATTTTTAAATGTTGTGTACGCGAAAACGTACCATAATAAGCTGCGTGAAGTTTTAAATTGCCACGTTGGACTATTTATCATGGAATCAGTTGTAATTCTAGTCACATTCGTAGCCTGTTTGCTACGCAAATTGACTCAAAATCACCAAATATGAACTCATTATACATAAAAAAATATAATTGGCAGTCATATTGTTGATTGAAGAAAGAAGTGGCTGCTGCACATTTTCAGAAAAATTTACTTTAGCCCCTTACACAGCCACATGATGGCATGAGGTCATTACATTCCAAATGCCAGAACTACATGACCAAACGACAAAACGGCTAATTTTACGACAAAGCAGCTAATCCCACAATACCACATCCAAAATTTCATACGCTGATGTTGCAAAGGGATCCAGACGGACATCTGAATAGCGTCTCATTATCTCTAATTATATACTGATTCTTTACAGGAAGGGCTCGCTTTATACTATGGAGGTGGATTTATTTTGAGCATTAATTTCTTGGGGAGAATTAGCCGCATTTGTTATTTTATCGAAAGAGTTAAGAAGAATGTTGAATTAGTTGCAAAGTGAGTGAACAATAATGGTTTCACTTATAAGAACCTTTTTTTAATGTATGGTGGGTTTGCACTTGGCCTACATGTCTCGTTAGATAACGAAAGAACAGGCACGGATTATATTACATTTATACTAATCAAAATAAGATGAATCTATCGAAGCTAATATTCCGAAACCTATTCAACTTTTTAAAATATTCAAAGGAATAAAGAATATCACAATCAAAAGTAGACATCCCACACACAATGCCCTCTACACTCTTTCAAAATAATCGGATGAAAATATTTTTTAGTTTAGTTTCGAGTGAAAATCGAATATTTTAACCATCATTTCAAAAAGGGCAAAAAGAAAAAACCCGGCTTAAAAAGTATAATTATGTTGATTATTTGCCTCGTAATGTTCCTACTATCCCCCCTGCCCCACTGGTCATTAATCGCCCCACCACCCCCTTACTCCCTTTATTATTTCGTTTCAATTATTTTTGTGATTATCTTTTTATGGCGGCGCGCATTAAAACTCGAAAAAATAACTGTCGACATTAAATGTAATTAGAAAGGGAAATTACGAGATGTCGACACTTCTGTTTGTCGTTTTGACGTAAAAGTTTAATCGTGTCATTACTGGCTGGACATCTGTCAAAATTCTCTTTGCTTAATTGCACTTATTTATGTATTCTTAATTATTCTTTTTTATCAAGTCTTTGATGGGACCGCTCTAGAATGTCAATTGATTTGACATTTGACACATAATTTTGCTTAAAGCCATGTCATAACGCTCATCCAATATCTTTGACCCAATTGTTTGCCCAAGATACTACCTATTAAATATGGCAGGGACATTCTCGTCCAATTTTTTTGTCAAATACTGTGATTTTGTCAAAAAATATTATCACATTTGATAAAGTTTTGTCTAATTTATTTTATTAAAACCGTAATGGACAGATATATATTGGGTGAGTGACATGGGGCTCTAAAACCACATGGCCGTGACTTATACTTAGACATACCTTATTTTGTTAATTTAATTTGTTATGAAAATTATTTATCTCATATTACTGAATTATTGAATAAATAACATAACCTTATTCACCAAGGGAAGAAAGTGAACGATTCCTGACGAGTGTGTAGTTTGAGATATATTATTGATATACACGAGGAGGGAATCGCACTTTCGACCGAGTAATACACATACTATACTTACGACGAGAAAAGGCATTATTAAGTCTGCACTATCACTCCTAGACGACATTTTGACTTGATTCTTATTTGGCACATGGACAATTCAGATGTCTCGCGCGTCGTTTATAATAATGTAAACAAAAAACTCCGTGTGTTAACAATGTATTTTCTTACACCTTTTTACTCGCATATTTGAATGGCAGACAGTAATGAACTACAATCTACCTGTTTTTTCAAAGTAGTAAGGATGTAATTTCCGAGCAGGAATAATATAAATCCTTTACGCACTATTGCGGCATTCGCTCTTAGGATAGAAACAAAGATTTTTCAAATTCAAAAGTGTCGAGATTTATAAAGTCGAAATTGATTTGAATTGTCTACACGTAACAAGGCTCGCAGCATCAACAGGCACGCCTTGATCTCTCTACACGCACACTTTTATTACTGACTGTAACTTAAGCCAAACATTTAAAGCTCATTGTGTTCGTATAATTTCTATAGCAACGGAAATGTAAAAACACACCATAATTACATTTAATTCTAAGTCGACGCGTGAGTATTAACAATGGAACTCGGATTTGCCAACCCTTTGATACGAGCCACTAATGAATACACCCTGTATACAATTCTGAACTCTGCACTTATGCCTTTAAGTTTAGTATTAAGTCGAGTATTGTAATGTTAATGTGTATTATTATTAAGGGAGTTTATGGATGAGCAATTTTTATGATTGTGCCGCCAGTAGCTGTAGAGAAGTGCACGTGTTTGTTTGTGTTTGATCGGACGGCAAAAGGCGGTTATGTCGCTTGAAAGCTCACATTAACGGCTAAGGCAAAGTATTTGCACTGTAATATGGTATTTGATATGTGAAGTTCAGAAGTCCCGCTTGTAAACTACAACTCAAAGAGACTAGTGGCGCCTTCACTCATCAGGAATTTTCATATAATATTATAACTAGCTTTTGGCCAAGAAATTGTCCGCGTGGTCTTCAGACATTATCCCAGTAGTTCCAAAAACCACACACCAACCAGAAGGTTGTCCCAAGAATAATTAATCAATTGACAGTGGACGCTAAGGCGGGATTGTTAACTAAAAAATACTTGCAGGAAAGAAATAAAGAAATGTATTTTAAAGAGTCTTCATTATTAATAATAAACAAATTGGCATTAAGATGTGTATATGCATATTACAAAACATTAAATAACGAGAGTTTTTCTGTCAACAAATTACGGTTGTAGTTTGGCAGTATCTGTGAAAATCTTATATATATAAAGACAGTGGATGTCTTCAAGAGAATTTCGACAACAGGCGTATTTCACGCGTACAGATCCAAGATTGATGTACGAGTACGCACGTTGAAATTACTTCATTTTATTTTTACAAAATACATTGGTCATTGCCAGTCAGTCCAACTGGCATTATGAGCTGTAAAGCTTCAACTTCTGAACGGGCGCCGTGGTACACCAAAATGACCGGTCTGACCAAATAATTAAATTTTAAATACCCTAAAAAAGCTCAATTAAAAAAATCCACGGCACACTCCCGTTGACCGCAAACATGCTAACATTTAATAATGCAGGGAAACAATACAAAGCTGTTTGTTGGTGTATTATTTATTAAACATACGGACGAATGTATTTCTCGGCTTACAAGCGCACACCGACTCCACTGATGGGACTCGTACATACGGACGTGTTTGATATTAATTTATTGAAATTAATTTGATACCTCCACGTGTTTATGCAAGAAAGGGTCGTGACAGACAGACGGACAACCAATCAATCCTATACGGGTTCCTTTATCCCTTTAGGTGCGGAACCTTACAAATCATCTAATGTATGAAGGAACGGCTTTAGCGTTTATATTTGTTGCTAATAAACATTCAATCATTTTATAAAAAAAAGCAGTCTATAAATAAATTGCAATAGTAGTTGTGCGAGCACTTTTTTTTTCAGCCATCGAAGGCCAATATAAGTCAGATCTCATGGGGCGGAGATATTCAGTAACCCCCTTGTGAATTCTTTCTGGAAGAAGTAACCTTTCTATAAAAAAAACCGGCAAAAATACCAAGCTTCGTCCAGATCGCTTGAAAATTAAGACCTGTAGAGTGAACAACGAACTTCTTCGTTCGCTCGGTCAATGTAGTTTATTCGAGAAAGATGCCTGTACATGTAATATCGATAAAGCTCCCGCCTGATCAGTTTCAAAACCGAGTTGCTTGCATTTGACGTTCTTAGCTTGGCCTTTTCTTTTTTCAACAAGGAGAGACGAAGACGTTTTTCTTTATGAGTTTTTATGACTTTTAGGGTCCATTGTAGTAGTTAGTTATAGTTTAGGGTCATTTTATAATGCATCATTGTGGCGTCCAACTTGCGGACAATACAACAATGCTCTCTGTTTTTTTTATATATTTTTATGATCTATCCCAAAAAAAACTACTAAGGCGGAGCAACCCGAGCCACGACTGTATGCGCAGCTGGCTCTAATGGTCAGGCGGGAACTTTGTCGATAGTACAAGAGATGTGTTGGTAACAGGTAATAGATTGAGTCCAAAATTATTACCTCTTTAAGGTCTACAATCAAACCTATATCTATCAAATGAGGTTGCTGTAACAAAGACGTTACTAATAATCAATCGTACTGGTCGGATACGATAACCGGAGTTGAAAGCTGATCAACATTTTCTGACCCCGATAGTACACAGTACAGGTAGAGCAAATATAAACACCCACGGACCATGCTGAAAATTGAAAGTGGCGTGAATCGCGCGGAATCCATTGAGTCGTTTATACATACATCTATTATTATATTTATCGAGTGTGGAGGCGAGCGAAAGTGAAACTGAAACCGATCACGTTGTTATGCTGACAGTTAATTGGGCGATATTTGTAAATTCAGTGATGTTAATTCACGCATTTCATTCGCTGTTTAATTGCAAGGTCACTGTGAGCTGATTGTGTGCAACGGCAACGGTTGATAGTACAGTGAGTGGCGGCCATAAATGTTTACGCAACTTTGTGTCATCTTAAATTCCCAATGATGATATTTAGAAGTTAAGTCATTCAGCGAGCTATGGAACGAGCTATGCTCGGAATGTCTCTGCGTGGTAAACTCCGGAATAAGGACATCCGTTGACGAACTAAGGTCACCGACATATGTAGCTCGATGAGAGAGTGAGTTGATGTGGCAATGCAGGCCATCGGACCATCCCTCTACTACACGGACCCACGACCTTGTCAAGGTCGCAGGGAGTCGCTGGATGCGAGTGCCTCGGGGCCGGTCAATGTGATGCAGCCCGAAAAACGAAACAATTGCTATCTGAAACGACGAATCTTGAAATCTATAGAACGAATATGCATAGAAGATAGATAACAAAGCCGAATAATGGGTAATAGAATTATATTGTCCCAAACTTTGATAGTATTATGTTCTTATATTTTAGAGTACAATTTGTTACTTAACGTATTCTAAACACGGAATGTTATCGCTCAATAAACTGTTGTCTACAACTTTACACTTTATTGTTTTTAGTGCGTCTAATCTGATTTGCATTTTATAAACTACCAACTACTAAAATTTGTGAGAGCTTGAGGACGCATTGATAGTTTTTAGGTTTATTAGTATATTGTGTGGTACTCACGCACCTACTCGTATACTCGTATTATTACTTCCAAATAAGGTTCACTTTCCCTAACGCACTACTGTTTGTTTCTCAATAGAGAGCACGCTCAGGTTTTCCTGAAATATGCAGCGATTTTATTACAATATTTAAAATGCTTTCAAATAAAGCCCATTCATCCTAACCAACCTACTGCTATCCTCGACTCCCCTAATTTTGCTTCTTTTAAAATATAACGAAATAAATTATTTTATCAATGATTTCAGATGCAGCATCTGTGTATCACCATTTCCTATCCAACTAATCCAAGTCGATAGCTTTATATACTCTTACATTTGTTTTACTCAAATATTTTGGTAATAAACGGAATATATGTGATCTTAAACAATATAAATGTTAAAAAAATAGAAATAAAGATTAATACATAAATACACCATTCCTTTTAAACCTGCCGACTGCTTAGAACATTGTTCAATATGAATGAGATTAAAAATTGTAAGTTTAATTTTCACCCTTTTCTATTTACTAGGTATGGGTATGCGCTTGGCCTACGTTCCACCTGATGGTAAGTGAAGATATGGCCGCTGGATCATTGTGACTCTTTCTATTTAAAAGTTTTAAAGTACTATTGTCTTACACCTTTCTTTTTTCATCTGATGGTAAGTGTCACTCATTACTGTCAGAAAAAATAAGACATAACGCATTATGGCTGGTAAAAACATGCTCACCTAGAATCCTGAGCTCAAAGAGACACTGTATAATTAGCACTGTATTATCGTAATTATTAAAGTAATCAAATTGTGATTTACACTTGCGGACACAATTGTTGGACTCTTTCAGTATTAACATCACCATAAAAAAGTATTAAATGAAATGAAGTAATTTATCAATCGTAACTACTGTAGCATTACTCCGCGCTGATTTAAATCAAAACAAAGACATTACCAATCTTACTTTCGAAAACAATAGAAAATAAAATAACGGAGTTTGAATAAAATATGAATAATTGGAATAAAAAATCTCAACCTTGTTAATTAGACACACAAAATTTTCTTGTATATTTAATTTACGCCTTTTCTTTACAAAAATATGACTTTAAGATAAAACAATTCACTATTAAAAAGCTCATTTAAATTATTCGTTTTTCCGACTTCAAAAAAGGAGGACATTACGCTATGCAACTAAACATCACTTAAACTTTTGACCCAATAATAGGAAATCCCCGTCTAATGTATTATAAAAAGATGTCCGTGTGTGGAAGGGATATGTTTTATAATGATTTACGTTAATTCTAAGCTCACGTGAATTGAAACATAGCGAGTGCACGAGTCACCGTCATTAAATCACGCATTAGTGCACATTTTACACTCGCGTCCACATTTCCTTGACCATTACAATTGTTCCCTGTGATCTCGAGCTGTAACCCAACTATTAATAAAGTAGTTCAAAGAACTTGTGTCAACGCTTCCCTTTTACTCCTCACACGATTATTACGATTGTTGTATACTTTTTTTGGTCGCTCGTGTAATGTTTTTGGCCACAGAGATTTCTGTATATGTTGACATAAATGCGCATGTCAGTTTTATTGTGATAGTTTTGCGTGGGTTTATATGGTCATATGGAATCCGTACTTAATATTATAAACGCGAAAGTGAATTTGTTTGTTTGTCCTCGCTTTACGTCGTAAGAGAGAGTCAGAATTACCAGATTTTTTATAAGTATAGTTGAAGGACTGAAAATTGACAGCAACTAGTTCCGGGGATATAATTTTTAAAGGACACGCGGATGAAGTCTCCTTTGCCTTTCCACATTAATTTTTTGGGCATTATTAATAATAAAAATGACTGAAATTTGAAATGAATTTATCATAACCATAGGTAAATATTAAACAGAAAAAATCCACAGGTAACTAACGAATGCATTTCTCACTTTTTATACAAAACAGTAGTAAATGTTTGGTTACAAAATTTCCTTGTAAATTAAGAGACAAAATAACTCGAAGATAATAAAGAGAATCAAGATTCCTCAAATTAGTCATAACTTGAAGTGATTTCAAAGATGGCTGACAAACCGGAGTGTCATTCACCCTCTTAATATAAAGACAAGTAGGTACATATACACAGATATACTTTCATATAATTAGCGGAAAAAATATACTTGATAGGTCCCCCACTGAGTTCTAGAGGTGGTGTAGGGTCCTCCACGCTCTTGGATGTACAATGGCACTCGTCATGCGCCCGATCACTTTCGTACCCCAACCATTGTTCTAAATTTAAAATTATTGTGATGAAAAATAATGATGTGACGGGCTGGCTGGATTATTATATATAAACTACATAGATGTTGATAGAAGAACATTTTAAGTACAAATCAAAATACTAAAGAGTTATTTTAGAAAATTTGCAATAAGTTATGTCTTTGTTTTTAAATTGGAAGAAGATAAAAATTATTTATTACTTGAAATTATAACTTTTGAAGTTGACTCGAAATTGATCTAGCAGCACTTAAAAGTTGCGTTTTCCTTTTCAAGTTTTTGCGATTCAAAAGGTTTCGAAATTTACTTTCGTGAATCTATTCATTCATTATACATCAATTTTGAGACAGTACTGTCGACTTTTTAATTTTCTAAAATTCATACGCACACCCAAAAAGTAATCAAGCCTCGTTAGAATTAAAAATCAGCCGGGCAGGCCGAAAAAAAAACAATAATTATAAAGCGCGCGTAATTCTAATTTCGAATTCAAATTAAAGCCGCTTAATGCGCGGGAGCGACCGACCCCGTTAAAAAAAGAGTTGACGAGTGCTCGCTGAGGGTGGTAATTTTTCATTAATTTAAGTTCACCATTCCCTGTTTTGTTTGCTTTTAATCGCATTTCTAATTAATCCCGTCGAGAATAACGTGACAACTGTCGACTATGGCCGCCATTTTTTCGAGCCGAGCATAGCAGATGTCGGCCGATTTCCATTTGTTTCTGAGATTAATGATTCGTAGCGATTGTGAATTTTTCCGGTCGGCTTTTGTTGTTTTAGAAGCAATTTGTCCGCTTACTTTTGTAGAGAGGCATTCGTTAAAGCCTCCGCGAATGATATTGGAACGGAATAGAAAGAGAAACAAAAGGGGTTTACGGGTTTAAAAAAACTCTTTCGTTTCGGCCGCTTTGACGCCGCCACTGCTAAAGCTATACGTTACGATTCTAATGGAAATGTTGTTATTCAATTTGGTAGAATGAAAACGGTTAGAAAATCTTTAGGCACTTACGAAATTGCGATCGCAAATGTAGACGTGCCAATACGTCGTACCATAAACAATTCACTATTTAAATTATACCTTCATTGAACTATTCCCGTATCCCTATCCCGTTTCTCAAGTACCCGAGGATTGGTGTAGGTATTAGTTTTTACGAAAGCCACTGCCATCTGACCCTTCAACCTAGAGGGGAAGATAGATTCTAGTTTTGGGGGTTAGGCTGTTAGAAGTAAGTACATCAACCCCAATTAGAGGCCTTCTCTAACTTGTCTTAACGAGATCTGTCAAAGACCCAACCGTCAACCGGCACCCACAGCTTTACGTGCCTTCCAAAGCGCGGACTGCTCTTTATTTTCAGACAATCAGGTGATTCAGACTGTACTGTCCTTCCCAAACTGGGGAAAGTCTCACAAAGTGGTATTTGACAATGTACCGATCGGTAATCGAACCCGAGACCTTCCGCTTCTGTTTTGTGCACGCTGCAAGCAATGAACAGAATAAAAATGAAATCCTAGTTGTATTGAATTGATAGATCTCGCAGTAAATAGATCGAACACTTGAACTATTTGGTCCATATTAGATCTTGTTAAAATTCTTTCAATTTCAAAATTTCTTGTTCAAAATTCAATTTTTTTAAAAGTAAGCCAAGTATATCTTGTCGTCAGGCTTATTTCCATAGTTACCGAGATACTCAATAAGGCGGCTTCCTACGGAATTTGATAAATAATATTTAATCAAAAAAATTCCGTTTATGAGCCACACGGGATGACATGGTATCACATCTTAGCTAGCCATGAAAACTTTGACGCATCAATAAAGTATATTATCTGATCCTAGTAAATCTTTTTGCCTCCAGCCAGTTGCTGGTTTAGAAATAAGTTCGGACAATCTTTTTTCAGTGAACGAAAACGCTAGCTTTTTTAAAAATTAACATACGTCTAAGATATCGACCAAGAAGACTCGTAGCACAATCTCTGCTTTGGATAACTTAAATATCAAACCTCCTTGGTAAAGCATCTCGAGTTCTATTCCACAGCGGTGTGCAGTATGGGTCAGTGCGTGCTCTCGCTGAGTTCTGACGCATTACCCACCCCCCTCTAGGGTGCAAGGTAGCACGTCAAGTGGAAGGGGAAGGGGGGATTGGGAAATAGTTTCTACAACTTTGACAATTAGTTGAATAAATTCATTCATTTATTCAGCTAACAATTAACTTACAGAAATACAGACCAACCGTTCAAGTCGAGCAGTCATTTTTTAACATGTTCAACAATTTTATTCAACATTATGGAAATCTGACGAAGTTATAGTTAATGTACAGTTGTACCTTATTGTAACATCCACCTACATTTTAACAACATCTTACGGCGATCACCAATCCGCCTGTCAAGCGTGGTGAACATATCATCTGAGTCAGGCTGGAGACAGGGTAAAAGAGATAGAAAGAAAATACACAGCTGTAGCAACTTTGGAAAAAGGTATTTATTTAAAACAAGTTCACGAAGAGAACGACTTCAACTGCCCTAAAAGTCTACAGCAAATTCAAGACTTATATCGTTTTGGTCATGGATGCCATTGTCAGAACTAGATCAAATTAAAATGGGATCACACGGGAAGCACCAGCTTTAAAATAAAAAAAGAATCATCCAAATCGGTTTATCCAGTCAAAAGTTCTAAGGCAACAATCATTTATGTAATACACACTTAAAATTCCCTATCTCAAAAACTACTGAACCGATTTTGATGAAACTTGCAGTCTTCCCTAAGTTAAACAATACTTAGTTCAACAAATAAAAGGTTATTTTAATCGAATTTGTAGTTCTGGAGATATGTGAAGACAAACATACATACATACACTTTTGAAATTTGGCACACTTTTTTAGAAGCTGATATAGACTATATACGAAAACTGGGCAGCTCTGGAAATATACATTGATAGCCTCCTTTTTTGATGTCGGTTAATAATGGTTAGAGGCCCGAAAGTACCACATTATACACGTATATGATAGTCTTGAAAATACATACGATTCTTGACATCAGGAACGGAATGACGTCAGGAAAAAGCACTTTAGTTTTCCACCTTTTTCTAAACGTTTGTCTTTTGTTTCTATTTTTGAAATGTCCCTTTGCCCTCCGCGCCCTTCACAGAGATTTGATAGTGATTCAATATGAAATGGGTCCAGTCTTTTAGTCACAAACCACATTCAAGCTCTGCTTCTGTGTCATCAAAGGCATCCATTTATTAACCACAAAAAGATACGGACAATCAGTTTTAGAACTCCCTCCTTGTAGTGAGAATACTCCGACCGAATTAAGTCAGGATCGATCTTGACGTTTCAGCTGCATGTGCATTATCTTCGGTTCAGGCACTCAGGATTACGTCATTTATTAATTATCAACAGCTGCATAAGTCCATTGTTTGCTACGAGAGTTCCCTTATCCCTCCGTTGAAAGGGTTTTCCATTAACTTAGTCTGGGATTTGTGTTCACGGAAATATGTCTATACAGGGTGTCCAACTACGAAATTTTTTCATTAGTTGCCTTCTTCTAAAAGCTGTACAATTTAACATATTCTGGTAACCATAGTCACCTGCCAAGAAAATAGGACACTGCTGATTCGCTGATGAACCTCTTCCATACTGTTCGATCTATCAACTAAAGCTAGTATAGCGCGAAATTATTTTTATTTTTAATTCGAAACGTCCACGCTACGCACAGACCCATAGAATACGAGAATACGAGTAAATCACGTTCATCCGTTGATGAGTGAAAAAAAAAGAATGCTACAGAATACTACAAACTACAGAAAACGTTGTACCAAGTTTCATCCTGAATATTTCTTTATTGCTGATCTCGAGGGCAGGGTTCGATTCCCAGTGGATGTACCTATCGGTACTCGGTTTGGTTGGTAATAGGATATTTTCTATATATACCTGGCTAGCTACCACCATTTTATTTAACCACTTTATTTATATATTTAAGCACTTTATTTAAGCCTGCCGCAGCAGTGATAATGCCCACTGCTGTTTTTCGGTGTGAAAGGTTCATTGGCCCGAGGTTCCTAGGTGTTAATGCTTGCCATCCAATATCCCTATAGTCACTTTCCGCCAGGTGAGATTAAAGCCAAGTACAAACCATTCCATATATAAAATAAACACACATTCGAATTTATAAATATTAAGGATGACGTTATTTACGATTTTACATCATGAGCTGGTAGAACAGGGGTTGGTGGGATCACAGGTTCGTTTGTCCGCATTGCACTTACGTAAGTGTCTGGCGATAGTAAATTTTCGCAGCGATCTGTGGTCGGTCTTTGTGCTATTAATTTGTAATGTTCCCCCCTTCGGACGGCAGCCTAGATGCATTGAAGCACGCGGGTGGCACCGCCTCGAGATACGTGTCGAGATATTTAAATCTGCACTAATATTATACCTGTAAATTCGAAAGCGACTTTTGTTGTTGTTTCAGTATTTGTTTTACATTCACAATGACTTAAACAGAAAGACATTTATTTGAAAAAGACACACACATCACAATAAAGAAACACCATTTTGACTTGGAGATGTTATGTGACTTGATATTTGTACAGAGAAAGTTAAAGGGTTGGAAAAGGATATATGCTACTGTTTATCCCGAAGTCGCGGATAAAGCTTAGTGTACTTAATTTTTTTTCTTCATAGAACTAGTTCATGGGCCGGATGGTGTGATATGCATGTTTCCAATTTCCAAAGAGCTCAGAACAGGGAAAACTTAATGTCCTTTAAATATTGACAACTTACTTTGTATTCATCTCCATTTCAGTCGTAGCTTAATGTGACTTGATGATGTCCTTTACGACATGTCCGTCGACGGCGTCAGTTCAAACTTATCGCCTTGTGTGATCAACTGATCCGTGACGGATTCAAACCAAAATTCGGTTTTTGAAATTATGTCGCAAAACTAGTTTTTTTAGGGTTTGAAGCTCAAGTCAGTTAAGTCAAGTCAAGCTCAGTCCTGTTGATTTGGCGTAATTATTACAATTTTATTTTGTTTTAATACCTAAAATTACATGACGCCGCGTAGAAACGTATGAATGAGTACCATTAGCTTCAATAATCAGACTTTATACTTAACACAGGTGTGACTTTCATACACAGGATCTATTCATAAAAAAAAGAAATTACACGGCATCGCGTAGAAACACACGAATGAATGTAACACCAACATATCCTCGGACCGGTCCTCGGAAGCTAGCACACACGCAGTCATGTCCGATCTTGAATGGGGGGCCCGCGTTTCCGATAGGATTAAGCCAGACTTACTGTTCGGTCAGGAGGAGCGCAACGCAGCCCCCCACTCCAGTGACCAAGGGCCCTGGGAGGGGGGAGGCACCATGACCTCTTGTTCTAGTCATATGGGGGCTTTGTTGACTTGGAGATGTTAAAGTTACTTTATAACTCTAGGGCGGGAGGTTTTTGTGATGCGCTCGCTTGGTTTGTCTGTTTGGGACTTGAGGGCACGCAAGTTGCAAGTGCATGTCTATTAAATTGTAGGGATATTATCCAAGGTCTCCATGGCAAGGAATAATGTTAAACTGATAAATTTTTGTTTATAACAAAACTGAGGAATATTCTAGAAACATAAAGTCGTACGGCTTATGACTTTCACTGAGCGGTAGTTATATTTGTGGCTCTTAATTATACTTTGATATTGAACACGCTCAAAAAAAATAAAGAACCGACTTCAACCGCCCGAAAAGTCTACAGCATAAAATGTTTTCCCTTAGAGTAGAATTATCTGCGTAAGTATTTTGTTTGTGTAGATTTTCTAAAAAAGCGCTCAATCAATTTCGATAAAATTTAATTGCGACCTTTTAAGTATGATCAACCGAACAAAAAAGAATCATCAACTGGAAACCGACTTTCTACTTTTACTAAAGCAATTTTTAAGATTTATATCGTTGATATATTGTCATGGATGGCATTGTCAGAACTGGGCCTAATTGAAATGGGACCACACGGGAAGCAAAACCTTTCAAATAAAAAAAGAATCATCTAAATAGGTTAACCCAGTCAAAAGTTCTGAGGTAAATATAAAAAAAAAACATACCCGTCGAATTGATAACCTCCTCCTTTTTTGAAGTCGGTTAGAAGCTGCGCCAGTTTTACATAATTTTTTCGACCTCTAAATCGTATTTTAATTTAGTTTCATCTTTAAATAAATCAAATGTCGTTACAACAATAATTAATAGTGCTAGCGCTTCGCAAATGACTCTCCGTACAAAATATCTTAGCGGCAGCCGTCAGGTTAAAGATTGAGATATAAATACAAATCACACCGATACAAATTTCGTATTCCCCCTCTATTCCAGAAGGTCTTTCCCCCCCCCCCCCCCCCCCCCCCCCCCCCCAGACGCATTAGGAGCAATCATATTCGACGGCTAGGTTTTGGCATCGGGCCGTGTTGCTTAGGCTAGTTTGAGCTATAGACTACATAAATACAGCTGAATTGGTTAAGTTACACTAGACTTGATTTAATACGTGAGTATCATTAAATACTTGTGCGGTGTGGATTTATTTATTTTAGAATAATAGATTTGCGCTTGGCTTTAAATTGAGCTGATGGTAAGTGACAAAGTTGCTGACAACCGTCGAGTTAATCCTGCCGATAAGCTGAACAGGAATGAATTCGTTCATTACCTTGTTATTCTGCTAGCTGAAGCACAGGATCCACCTAGTTCGGCAGCAGTGGCTCAATTCATTTTACCAACCTAAAAGCCAAGTAATTTTGTAACAAAAAGGTGTTTGTTGTTTTATATGACAAACATTTACGTCAAAATTGTAACGTATTTAAAAAAAAAACTTGATTTGATTCTTTATTAATAATAATGACATTTTTGTTTTATACTCTACAATAAAAACTCGTTGACAGCCGATCTCTTCCTAAGATGAAAGTATTGGGTAGAAAGTCTTAGATTAATAAACTATGCTCCACTACACGAGAGATAAACTCTAATTTGACATATACCTGCGTCTGTGAATATATCTTTCGATCACGTAATCAGCCGAATGAAGAAACATAACGACAAACTTTAATCAGTACGTCGATACTACCGGCTGTCAAATACTCGTACCGAACTAAAATGAAAAATTAAACTTTAGCTGTAATTCTTTTTGATTCTCAATTAACTGAAAGATGTCTGTTTGTTTTCGCCTAGTATTTGGGTATATAGTATTTGTCGATTATTGTGAGTAGGGCTACTGTAAACTTGTAAACTGTAGGTTTGCTTTAGCTGAGGCACAGCTATTTGTGGAACAATGATCGGTGTCTTAGTCCGCGGTAGTTACAGGTCAGATCGAACTAGACGGCACTGGCAGCTACGATATATTTATGTGTGGGTCGTCAGCTTCCTCATAGAGCTATGAGAATTCTACGCATGTCAAATTTTAAGGCAATTTAGGAGCAATCAAACTTTAGCATTCATAATTTAGCAGCAACCATGACTCAGTTACAGCGAGTTGTTTTTAGTGTGTCAGCTGGAGACATGGGTCTCCAGCTGACACATGCCAGGAAGGCAAACCAGTGAGGTTAGGGCTTTAGACTATAGTCAGGCATTTAAAGCACAATTACAGCAATGAGAGCCAAAAAAATTAACGATCACATTGATAAACTGTTGGATCTACGAACGAAATACCGTGTGTAAGCTGGCGACCCGTGTCACCAGCTTACACATCTGGATCTTCGTAATTATTCAAGTTACGATTATGTATTGTACCTCATATTTTAGAGCAAAATAGCAGCGCCAGGCTTCAAAATTTTCGAATCTCTAGTGCTAAAACTGTTTGAGCTACGAGCCGATATGTGTGTGTAAGCTGGTGACATGGGTCGCCAGCTGACACATGTTGTATCTCTGAAACTACATAAGTGAGAACTTCGTTTTAAAGATCAGATGAGACCATACAATAGCAGCGTTCACGAGTCAAAATTTCAAATCTCCTGGCTGTCTAGATTCAAAGTTATAAGCAAAAAACTATTTTCCCGCCAAAAAATTCAAAATAATCGCACGGACGCCGCTGAGCGGGCCGTTGCCGTTCCGTGCACTACGCTATTACAATAGAGGTTCAACTTAGCCGTCATTGTTTTAAAATTCATTTTAACCTGCACTTTCGTATCGATTCAATTGGTATATTGAGCGTGTTAGACCAGGAGCCGACAGAAATAAGCAATGGTATACTACCGATTAACTTCATAGAGTGACTACGAACGACCTTCACCAAATTTGAGGTCAAGTGAGAACCCTTCATCGCAAATCTACTAATTTGACTAATACGGAACCAAGATTTAGTTTAGTAATGAATCAACATATAAGAAATAACAATTTACGGTGTGATATAACATAGTATAAGAGGTTTTGTTCAACATATACAGCTTATATCACTATGATCAATAATTGTTGAGCTCGGTATTTAGTATATTTTCAATAGCGATCCATACTAATATTATTTATATATTATGAATGCAAAAGTGATTTTGTTTGTTTGTCCTTTATTATCGTCGTAACGTAGAGCCAGAATGATGATTTTTTGTATAGGGGTAGTTTGGAAAAGGATGGAAAATGACATAGGCTGTATTTCTTAAACTTTTATTCATAGCTATTTTCATGGAAATTGCAAACAATATTGGCACATTTTAATAAAAATTATTGCTTATACTCAGAAATTTAGATTTGCAAATGAATAAAAATCTTATGATTTGATATATTTTTATTATAAAAGTTGACTAACATTGCTTTGTCTGATTTTCATAATATCAAAAACGGGACATGTGCTAGTCAGACTTGCGCACCGAGGGTTCCTATATTTGTCCCATAAGACTTTGTTTTTTGCCAAATTTCAGGATTATAGATCAATCAAAAATATGCGTCATGCACGGCTTTGATATAAGGGATTGCACACCTGAGTATTTGATATCAATTTCAACTTGATGCATTCACGCATTCCTTAAAAAAGGGGTCTTGACAGACCGAAGAACAACAAAGAGATCCAATCTAGGGTTCGCCTAAATATATTATTTAGTCACAAAATTAACCGCTTATGTACATAATTGATCATAACAAAGGTGCTTCTGAAAGGCGATAGTTGTATTCTAAAGAAGTAAACAAGTCATAATTTTGTATGGGAACCCATATTTTGTTGAAACTTATATATAATAACCATTAGAATTCAGAATACCTGCTTTCTAAAGTGTGTGTATATTAGTTAACATCATTAAGATTAATTATTTTTCTAAAAACTAGCGTTCCATTATCACAGGTTGGATACTATAAAGAAATAAACGAGACATAGCTTTGTATGGAATTTAAATGAAAATTAAATGTTTGTGAAATCTATATCATGTTTTATTCAATAATTGCTACTGAAAATATACTAAATACCGAGCTCAACAATTATTGATCATAGTGATGTAAACTGTATATGTTGAACAAAACCTCTTATACTATGTTATATCACACCGTAAATTGTTATTTCTTATATGTTGATTCATTACTAAACTAAATCTTGGTTCCGTATTAGTCAAATTAGTAGATTTGCGATGAAGGGTTCTCACTTGACCTCAAATTTGGTGAAGGTCGTTCGTAGTCTCTCTATGAAGTTAATCGGTAGTATACCATTGCTTATTTCTGTCGGCTCCTGGTCTAACACGCTCAATATACCAATTGAATCGATACGAAAGTGCAGGTTAAAATGAATTTTAAAACAATGACGGCTAAGTTGAACCTCTATTGTAATAGCGTAGTGCACGGAACGGCAACGGCCCGCTCAGCGGCGTCCGTGCGATTATTTTGAATTTTTTGGCGGGAAAATAGTTTTTTGCTTATAACTTTGAATCTAGACAGCCAGGAGATTTGAAATTTTGACTCGTGAACGCTGCTATTGTATGGTCTCATCTGATCTTTAAAACGAAGTTCTCACTTATGTAGTTTCAGAGATACAACATGTGTCAGCTGGCGACCCATGTCACCAGCTTACACACACATATCGGCTCGTAGCTCAAACAGTTTTAGCACTAGAGATTCGAAAATTTTGAAGCCTGGCGCTGCTATTTTGCTCTAAAATATGAGGTACAATACATAATCGTAACTTGAATAATTACGAAGATCCAGATGTGTAAGCTGGTGACACGGGTCGCCAGCTTACACACGGTATTTCGTTCGTAGATCCAACAGTTTATCAATGTGATCGTTAATTTTTTTGGCTCTCACTGCTGTAATTGTGCTTTAAATGCCTGACTATAGTCTAAAGCCCTAACCTCACTGGTTTGCCTTCCTGGCATGTGTCAGCTGAAGACCCATGTCTCCAGCTGACACACTAAAAACAACTCGCTGTAACTGAGTCATGGTTGCTGCTAAATTATGAATGCTAAAGTTTGATTGCTCCTAAATTGCCTTAAAATTTGGCATGCGTAGAATTCTCATAGCTCTATGAGGAAGCTGACGACCCACACATGATATATTTATACTTTAGATGATTTGGCACGTATGGAATATTGAAAATATTTACTAAGCCTGTATAGGAAGTTGTGCTTATCTTAAGTCAAAAACGATTCTTTCACCGAAACTTTACACCGAAAAAGTCGTTTTAATAAACTTATGAAAAATATGTAAATATTTTATGTAACCCGAAATGTATTTTACCTATTGATTTCCGTCCCAATATTGATTACTTTAAGGAATATAGATAAAAATGAAGTCTTAAATTATATACCATTATAAACATCAATACTTATCAATTCCTGAAAATCAGATAGCTTCACCTATGATCCAGGGTAGATATCCAGGAGCCAGAATCACGTATGGAAAAACCGTACCATTCAAATAAGATATTAGTAACTGTCAAAGGTACTCATGAAATCAAAGTAAAATGACTAACCCTAGAAGATTATGAAGTAGACAGACACCTATCGTAAGTGTAGAAATTAATATCGGTAAAAGGTAGAATAAACGAATTTGAAAACCTTCTCCAAATAACATCGAATAATCGTTTCCCATTCCTAATTCGATTCTGAAACGTCCGATACATAAAAGCATATAATGTTAATATTGAATTCTAGAATAAATTGAATAAAAAAACGTCCACTAAAAGTCCGAAGGTTCAAAAAAATCAACTTCGCTTATCTTAAACGTAAAACACACCAAAAGTACGCTAGATGGGAGAAGACATAATATTAAATCAAAAACTTCCTTCAAATATATGGTATTTCAATAGAATCGTTTCATAACTCATATTAAATTCCCAAACGTCCGATAGACATAAAAAGCCGATACATCAAACGAAACACTTAAAATAACGACGTGTTAAAGATGGCAGCAACTCGAAAACCTTAAATACGACGCAGAATCGTTTCCCATTTCCTAAACCTCCGATAGACACAAAAAGTCAACGATACACCTACGATAAACAAACAAGTACGGTAAGCGTACAAAAAGCCGTCAAAGGTACGCCGAGGGAGACGCGACAGACAAAGAGGGCGTTCCTCCAAATCCCGCCGGATCTTGACCTAGTTGCGGGACCCAGTTGGGGTAGGTCGGCAACACGCACGTTTTCTTTTGTGAATTACGTGAGTTTCTTAACTTTCGTTGGTTGAGGTCGTTCCGAAGTTTCTTTAGCTCTTGCTTCCTGAATAACATATTTCCGATAGTGCCGGCAGAATCAATGAAGTCAATAATTATAAAATATTTTATTTCTTAATAAAAAATAGTTCTTGTGATATTTTATTAGGTTAGAAAATAAGTGTAAAGTATAAACAGAATTTGAGCTACGATATCCTAGCATCAAAAAAGATTTGTTACAAATTAACTTTGCGTGAGAGAGTAGCTTCGTTTATTTCAGACTTCTGGGTGGGCACGCTTTCTATCCATCGTCCTTTTTGTCAGTCACCATAACGTGAAAAGATGACCCAGTACGAAACCATTGTACATGCGTACTTGTTTTATTGCGTGTTGTTTCGTCGTTCCTTTACGGCAGAATGACTTCATATTTTGTACAGGGATAGTTGAAGGGTCACAGAAAGATACAGATTAATTTGTATCCCTATCGAACATGTAGTTCCAGAATTAATTTAGAGATAACATATAATGTATCTAACCTGTCTTTTATCAAAATGTCTAGATTAGTCCATCAGTTACTGTTCGGGTAAGTTTCGCTCAAAATCAACTATCGCATCGACAATGACACGCATTTGTAATATTAAATACTAGTGATTCACCCCCACTTCTTACGTGTTGAAAATATTCAGATGGATTTACTAACCTCGGTTTACAAACCTTGTCCTGATATCGGAAACAATAAACCAAACAGCCAAATCTTTAGTGCTGTTCTCCAACGATAATCTGTCATATTAGATCTTAAATAGTAAATAATATTTTTTGAGTACTAAGTAATACATAAACGAAATGGGTTTTTTTTAAATATATATCTGGAGGTCTCGTCCGTACAGCTGATGTTAGAATGGTGCCAATGCCCTCTGCAAGTAGGTAAAAATAAGCACAATCATTAGTGCGTGTTCACGCACCCTCGTCATTAAAAAATATAAATGAACATTTTAAAATGAAATTATCGTGACTTTAAATGTTTTTTGAAGTTGCTATTATTAGTTTGAAGCAACTAAAAGTACCCTTAAGGCGATCTCCTCTCTCACCTCAAAGTTTCATGCTAAATTTCTGTTGCCATAATCTTTTTAAATTTAATAGCTTTGTGTAGTAACTATTTGAAAATAGGACATCAGGTTGTGATGTCTCGAAATGAGTATCATTAACATACAACTTCACAGTGAATCACAATTTTCATTTTAACACTTTTTTTCTATTATTGTTCAAAGCGCCATCTATGAACCTTTAGCCGTGTAACTGTTATTGTAGCTAACTATAATGTTATAAATTAATTTAATTTATTTCGCGACACTATAATTTTATCTCCTATTTTTAGGTAATTGTGTATCAAAGCCAGCTATTTTAAAAGATTATGGCAACAGAAATTTAGTATGGACGCATTAGAAGAGGGATAACGTTAAAGTATATTTACTGTTTAAAATGGACCTTATACATGCGGCATTAGATTTTTATTTACGTACATACTAGATGATGACAAATGATAACAATGATCTTGTTATTGTTATAAATGCAATGTTATTGTGTTCAGACGAGTCGGGATGCGAGGCTGACATGCTGGAGGGTGCGGAAGGGGGTCGGCACTCGCCGCCCCGGCCGCAGCGAGAGCCCATCAACCTCAAGAATGAGGTGAGTGCTTCACTACACCTCACACCACTACACATCACTCGACATCAACTTACGATACTTGCTTAGTCAGTTGCGAATTTTTGTACCTGTTTTGAAAATTTGAGTTACAATTTCAAAATGTATAAAAAATTGTTGTAATTTTTAAGATTGTTTACCATTACTATGTATTTACCTTCACTCTGAAACTGAAACTGTTTTTAGAACTAAAACGTTTAATATTTATATTAAGAAATAAAGACTTGAAGATGATATTGCCATAAAATAGGGGTAAAACGTTTTTCTTTGTTTTATGATAATTTAAATTTAAAAATACATACAGGTTTACTAACTCAACATTACAAGTATTGAACCAAACTCGTACTCGAAACATTTGAAAGATATTCCACTCCGGTGTAGCTGAAATCACTAGGCCAATATAAAGCAAAAAGCGGGACAAAGTTGAGTGCGAATAAGCGCCCTTGATTCTCAAGTGTTGAGTGGAGTCCGGGCGGCGGTAAAAAGACGACACACTGCCCGTTGGCTCGTTCAAAAGGACCTCGCAATTCTCCGAAAGACTAAACATTCACCGCTTCGTTAGGCCTTCGGGAAAACGATTCGATACCGACCAATCGGGTCCGCACAACCTACTTGCCTCAGAATCTATAGTATCGATTAGTGAGCGCTTTTTTACCCGCACGCACTCACACACCGCCGCGGCGGGGGCAGCCTTTTTAACAATCTTTTTTTCGACCACCCCTTCACCCCCAAAACCGACATGTCCATTGCGCGGATGCAAAGACCACCCCACCCCCCGCACCTCATATAGCAGCATTGAAAATGGAATTTCCATGAGTGATGGAGTGTCAAACGGGAAGTGCAAAAAGGAGAAAAAGTACATTATGTTAATTATGAACGCGCGCCGTAGTCCGAGTTTAAATTGAACGTCATGTCGTATTCTGTCCGAGTGTCGTGGAAACACGGTTTTTCCTGTTTTACTCGGTTCCGTGTGTTGGTGGTATTTTCCATTTTTTCACGTTCGAACAAAATTAATCAGGAAGCATGTTCGTTGCTAAAACAAGTCTGCTCGTCAAATTAGCTGCTTCAGGATACTTTTTAATCGGCTTTGCAGCCTAGTATTAACAAAGTCACCTTCGTAATCCGGATGTATGACCCCAGCTATCGGTAGGAATAGTGTCAGATTTCCCTTGGTATACAAGGCCCCGGCCTAGGGGATCAGCCAGTCCAGGGGCCTGGTGTCCCAGTGGACCTGCACACAAGCTCAAAAACTTGGCTTGCTTTGTAAAAAAACTTTTTGATACCACAAGAAAATATTCTTAAAAGTCTTTACTCATAAATGGCTCGCATTTAAAAGTTGGTGGTCTTATTGTGGTCTTCCTTAAACTTGTATACCCAATTGACAAACAAACAAACGTCAACCAAGAAAGAGTTCTTATGTAATATGATTTCGAGATGGGAGAAGGCCCCAAACGACAACTTCCTGTCTCTCTAACTCCAGGCCTGCTTACGAAGCTGTTTTATGGCATGGTAGGCATAGGACTTTTGTAGATCTGACTGACAAAACACATATATTACTAAGCCAGTTTATTCTGGATGAAGTTGTATTATACAGCCTTACCGTCACGATCGGGTAATATGAATGCGAAGTGTTTTAAAAATTATATCGTTGGTAGGAGACCTCATGCTGGATTTTCCTTAAGAATAAAGTTAACTTCAAGGCGACGACGGCACGCTTCTGAAACAAACTTTCGTGTTAGCTTGTTGACAAGACCAAGGAACTTTGTTCTGGATACATGCTTCACGTTAGCGATGCTTCGCTATGTTGTTACTAATTTTGAACTATAGTTTCTAGTGAAATCTTACTGATTAGACAGTAAATGGTATAAGTATATTCACTCTTATTACTCTGAAGCCACCAGTTCAGACACTTTGTTCTCTATCTGAACATTGTCTTAATACAATCTGTGTTACTGTTTCACACCGTGCTAGCAGGTCGTCCGCGGCTTCGCTCACGTATTCGTTATTTATTAGTTCATAATCTGCAGCAAGAGTCAACTGTTGGAGTTTGATCCTCGTTCATAGATCACCACATTGGACTTTCTGTGAGGGTATTTGCTATAATCACCACGCTTGTAAGGTGTTATGTGAATAGTCACTGAATAACTTACCCTTAATCGCCTTTTTACGACACCTGTGGGAATATATGGGGTGCTCCTGATCTAAAGCTGAGATCACATGTTAGGCTTAGGCTCGTATTAATAAATGCTGATTAAGTCAGATATCTAGCATGAGGAGCTCGTAGAGATAACTTACTAATTAATAAACACTCTTTAAGGCCCGATTCTCAACTTTGGTCTCGTTTGAGAATTCACTAAACGCATCTGTCAAACAGCTACTTACGGCGGAGATTTGTTTACGTCTACATAAGTTTTCTTCTTCTTCAGATTTCGGTCTTAACGCTGAGCATGGTCATTTGATGACGTAAGGACGTGTTTTATATGTCAGAAAGCTATCAATAATTTCGAAATAATGATTCCTGAAATTGAATTACGGTTATTTCGATAAATAAATTTATGTTATTTCGTTAAATTATTTTACTGGGCTTAAATTTGCATATAAACCTGAAGTCATTCGTTCACTCATTCAATTACATTCGTTGTAGGTCTTTAGAAATGTGCTAGAGATAGAGATGAGTCGAACTCAAATGATAGCTCTAAACTCAAAAAACTCAACCATAAAGAGATATGTAGCGAGATTGCCTTAAGTTCTAGATTAAGCAGCGTTGTTTAACAATTGATCCGCAAAATCATTAAATTGATCGATTAATCAAACATCAAGTGATTTGCTCATAAACAATTTTCACCCTTTTCACCCCCTTAGTGGTGAATTTTTGCAAATACCTTTCTTATAGATTTCTCATCATCGAAGGGAGTGATATTAACAAAAAATCGTTCATCCTGGATTAGGCTGGGCGTTTATATGTTAATTAACCAGGGAAGACGAAGACTGATTTGCAAGAAGCAATTTTTTCAGTCTCATAAAACTTCTTGTAACCTTCCATCGAGTGTGTTACTTCTTCAGGATTCATTTTGTAAGTCATTGTTAGAAAGAAATCTCAAGTCTGTTCCGAAGCAACTCACAAAACGATGCATTATCCAACTCATGTACACTATATTACTCCCTAGTGAGTTCCACGCTTTATCCACTAGCCAACACAACTATGCAACAGGAATGCTAATGGAAATCCCGAAAAAATATCGCGAGAAAAATAGTTTTAAAAAAGCAAGCGCATTTGAATGAAAATTGGGTGGGGGCGGGCGGTCACCGCGCTCCGATCGAGCCGTAATATTATTATTATTACCGGCATTATATCTGCATTTTTTTCGACGCACACAGCGATGGCCGGCAGCGCCATTTTTTCTTCCTCTTTTCTTTTTTTTTCGGGAAATTGGCGGGCGGTGGGCTGCCACCACACGTGGATGCGGGCGGGACGAACTATGCCGATGTCTACAAGTGGAGAACATTTAAATTGGCTCTCATCAAATATTGAATGCCTGTAGTTTTTTCCTTTCATTAACTAGTATGTTTTGTGTGTACTGGATTGATACGGTTGCCTATTGATTTGGGATCGAGGTCGCTATTCAAGCGGATATTGGTTTATTAGTGGCGGAACTCTGCATTTTCTGTTCGCTAATTGTTTTGCATTTTTTTACTCATCCCCACTATGTACGAGATATTTTAGTAACGATAAAAAGCTCTTACGAGTTGTATCCATTACATGAAAATATTAATGAGTAATCTAGACTTCGGGACGAACGTTCTTCAATTAATATTAACGGGATCCCTCTCCGAATGCTTCCATACTAAATTTCTGACACCTCTTCTAAAATCTAATTCCAAAATCTTTTAGAATTGGATTAGCTGGCTTTATAAATAATTTCCTAAAAATAAATGATGAAATTATAGTGTCGCGAAATAAACATTATTAATTTACAACTTTATAATTAGCTAGAATAGCCGTTACGCAGCTAATGGTCACTAGATGGTGCTTTAAACAAGAATAATAAAAAGTGTGTGAAAATGAAAATTGTGATTCACTGTGAAGGTGTATGTTAATGATACTTATTTCGCGATTACAATCCGATGTCATATTTTAGATAATTCCTGTACACAGCCAGATATTCTATTTCAAAAGGTTCACAGAAAAGTGTGAAACTTTGATGGAGCGGGATCACCTTAAAGACTCCATAGAGCGCCAGTGGCGCCTTTTTTACATTTCTCAGATTTTATAGAAGAATTTCAAAAACAAAACAAAATATTTATTCATTGCTGGTTCACATCATATATCGATTCATGAGGTAGAGAGATTGTTGAACCGTAAACCAGAACCGATTACCAAAAAAAGGCTTAGTTTTTTGAAATTATTAAACATTTTTGTAGAGGAGAAATGTAGAAAAGTGCGTATGAGAACGCCACCGTCTTTAGACTCTTAACAAGCTGAACAAAATCATTCGAGTTGAACTTCTCTAGAATTTTGTAAAGAATATTTTAAGAACAGTGAAGTTTTCAAGCTTATTTCGTCTTTAGATAGGCTATTCTATTACCTTAACAGCCCGGCTACATCTAATAGCAATCACATCGGCTACACAAAACGCGGAAAAGCGGACGCGCACCACTCATGCGATGCTTCACACCTCTTTGTCTACACCTCAGTTAATGAAAGAGATGGTGAACAAAAGAAAATGTCTGCCACACGTCACAACGAATAGAAGCTTCGAATGGCTTTTGATAACGATATCTTCATTTTAGATTAGATTATCGAAAGTGTAATGTTTTGCTTGTAATTTGAGATTAAATTTTTCACGTGTTTAGTAATATTAATTGTCGCCCTGTTAATGAGGACCATTCTTACCAATGAAAGCGCAATCTGAGAAAACACAACAAATATTTTAAAAATTCAAACAGCATGACTACCACATGAAATCATATATATGGCTCTTTTACACTAAGAAATTAATATCACAAAAAAATCTTCTTTAATTCTATTGACGATCTTATTTCAAAGAAGAAAAAGTACTGAATCTTGTCTTCGCGAAAATTGACAGCGTTTAGTAGCTAGGAAGTTTCGTCACGGTAATTTTTTTAGAAATTTAGCGTCTCTGGCGCAGTTGTTAACTAGTCTCGTTAGACTCAGACGCGTAACAGATGCACAGGTTCCAGGTTCGATTCTAGGTTGAGACATAGTCAAATATTACTTCGGGAGATTTTCCTAGTTTGGTTAGGACATTGATTGCTAATTTACTTGTCTGAAAAGTAAGACGATGCCGTGCTTTTGAAGGTATGCAATACTGTGGATTCCACTTATTGTCTTAGATAGCAGTCTTAGCTCAGCTTAATACTAAAAATAGGGTTTAGTCCTCGGGTTTAGAGGTTTAAATTGCAGTTGTTCCGTAAAAGCTAATATAAAAGCTAAAAATAAAGCTAAAAGCATCAATACCTGGGTTTAGATAGCCCACTCTGATTAAGAATCAGGATTTGATTATGTTAATGATGATGATGACTTTCAAGAAAATTCCAGGACACGTTTTCTTTGGTCAAACTCTACTGGGATATGTTTTAATCGTATTCCGTGCTAACATCACACGACATGTTGTTCAAATAAAATTCACAATGTAATGAGGTGCACGGGCGAGCGTCGCATCGCAGGGGATTTATTATCATTAAAAAATTCACAAAAAAACACAATTAAGGGGGAGGCGGAGGGGGTGCATCCCATTTTTTATTTTAAT
The DNA here is from genome assembly GCA_910589575.2 of Carcina quercana. Classification (NCBI taxonomy): domain Eukaryota; kingdom Metazoa; phylum Arthropoda; class Insecta; order Lepidoptera; family Depressariidae; genus Carcina; species Carcina quercana. The sequence continues at coordinate 11,925,067 of OU342439.1, read as the reverse complement.
TGGCTTGTAAATTTCAAGTTGTAGTGAAAATTTTATGCGGTGATTTTTCTACGAGATTTTTAAAATGTGCGAAAACCTTAACTCGCTTTGGAACTCTGTATCCTTTGTTGGTTTACACAATTAAGCATTTATGAAGATGGCGGAGTTTTAAACGTCATGTTTAGAATCATATTTTATTTTGGCAACCAAACAGGTGTAAAAAATTAAAATGCAGTAGATATATTATATGGACTAATACTTATTTATTACTTACCAATACAAATCATCAATTTTTAAATAAGTAACGAATGAAAATAGAGAAAATAGTGATTGTTTAAAATAATAGGCGAAGTTCACACGCCCAAAATCATAATACTGTTTCCATTTGATCGCGCTTTGGAATTGAAAATTATCAATCCTGTCGCGTTTTACTGGAACGTGGCTTTTGCGACACTTTGTGCTATTAGATCGCATAATCATATAATATTTTGTTTATGTAAATGCACTGTCTGGCATTTATTAAAGTTGTCACGTGGATGGAGGAATCAATGACGTCATTATCTACGTAGACGACATGGTGCTGCTGGCCTCCGCATGTTTAGAACAAAAACTTTCAATTGAATTTTAAACTTGCTGGTCCATGTTGTTCATAGAGCTGGTGGTGGAGGTGAAAGATGGTCTTAGGAACTAATTTACACATGATAAACCCGTTGTGTTTGGGCTCGTTTGATTTGTCTTATTGGGTACAATGTAGCGATTATGAAGCAATTAGAAAGTAAAGTCAACAACGAAATTTTTCAAAACTTTTTTTTTTCAAAACGCCAAAGAAAATGAAGATCACAATATTGCCTTTCGCTACCGCAGTATATTATTTCCGAACCGTTACGGTTGCTACAAATAAATCTCGTAGCAACACCGGCCAGGGTTGTCAGGGTAGGACGCGGGCGGGGGTGGTGATTGATCAAAGTAGTTTGTCAGTCTCGCGTCGCGTGGCAGCCCTAGCGCAATTACCACGTGGTTCTGGACGTCTAATGTGCGAATTTAGTCATAATTATGACTGGCTGTTGCCACGGTGACGTCATTAGGGTATCCGTTGAACCAGAAGACTTTGGCGTTTATACAAGTTTGAACGAAATTAATTTGATTTTTCTTGTTGCATTTCTTCTTTCTATTTATCTTTACACATGGTCATGGCATGGTTTAGTGAACTATCCAGTAGATACAAAAAAAAGAGTTTGTCTCACAAAATGACAGCACCTAGGCGGTGTGAAAATCAGAGAAAGTTTATATTTACAGCCATGCAAAAATAAAATGCAAATCCAATTACTATTCAATGAATATTCATTGTTTAACGATCGTTCGTACGAATATGATCGCCTGCGCATCTCAGATTAAATAATCTCATAAATAAATATAATAAATTTAATGCTGTATCTATCAAGGGTCTCTTATGATGCAAAATATGGCATAGTATGCACGCGTACGATCGACTCCGTGCTGAGTGTACCTAAGGTTAGGTGGTGAAAGTTGTGCGGGAACGACGCGTTTTTAAACAGATTTTTTTTAAAAAACATTCATATTAGAATTTGACCAATAAATATTAAATACTGTTAACATAAGTATTACATCTGAATTTTAATATGCTTAATTGCTTATCTGCTTACGCATTTTTTAAATTTACCTATAATATTAACGGCTTTGGAAGGACATTCTGAAGATAAGAAAGAAATTATAGGACACCAGCAAATCTAATATTGACTAAAGAATAAAACAAAAGCTGTAGTTCTTTTTGTATTGAATATTGTTTCATATAAAATTTTCGAATCTAAATAAGAAATTTAATTTAAGATTTGTAATGTGATAGTTTAAACGCGCCGTTTCTTCGTGTCCTTTGCCACCTAACCTTAATAAACACAGCTACTACGAAAGAAAAAACACAGTCAGTAATAAACATTTAAAAAGGGAGACGTCCCAGCATTACTGGCGAATTAAAATGCGGAATCACGTACATTACTGCTCGTTCGGTTCTTTTTTTTTCTTCAATACACTTACAAATGCCGACTGCGAAATGTGTGGAGTGGCAATTATGATTTAAATTTCATTGTTATTGTTACTTTTGGCCAAGAGGCCATAGAAAAACATGCATATAAATGAATTAAAAAACATATTTGTCTTCACTGCTTCATCTGTGAAAATATATCGCTTTCTAACGCGCTAAGTCTTACCATATCTTTTTATGGTTTAATAAAATTTATATTTCGATATAAATTGATCGATTCAAAAAGGGTGTTAGTTTTACAATTTCTAATACGATTACGATTTAATGATACTTAAGTCAATCTTTATGACAAATATTTGAACTTGAAATGTCAACAAAAACATTGTGCTGAGGAAGGTGCCGAACATTCTCCACATCATTCATGTTCTGTTTTTGCTTTGTGACATTAAAATTAATGGAAACCCTGCTTAATGGCCGATTCTAATTCAGAGTTTATTTATTTTTGTTTTTAAATACGAGTGCCAACAATCAGCCATCTTACAATTAGATCCAGTTTTAGGCCCTATCTCACTACAATATCAATAGAAAATCACAGCCGTCTTGATGAAAAACTATATTGAAATTTAAGACGGACTATTTACAAGAAAATAGGTTTGAAATAATTATTTACAGTAAATCGAAAGTAACACACATATTCCGACTGCCCGGGAAAATTCCGGAGATCTAACTTCGGACGGGCAAATATAGCGTGCAAGTACTATAATATTTAGTGATATTGTAGTCAAGCGTTATCTTCGTATCCTCATATTCTTTTGGTTTTCTCGTATCATCATTTTAAGACAAACTTTTATGTTCATAAGTTCATGTAGAAAAGTGTACAAAAACATTTTGTTATTTACATGAAAAGTAAAAGATGATAAAGCTTTTGTCCGTTATAATGTTGTTTTAGTCAATGTTACGTGATATTTAGTGGATAATATACCTAGGTAGAAGCGTCGGTGGCGCATTTGATAAGGCGCGGACTCTCAATCTGAGGGTTCCGGGTTCGAATCCAGCCGTGTGCCTATGAGTTGTTTTTCAATTCAAGTACATTATCCGATTGCTTAACGGTGAAGGAAAACATTGTGAGGAAACCTGCATGTCTTGAACAGGCATGTGAAGTCCGCCAATCCGCACTAGTCTCGCGTGGTGGACTACGGCCCACACACTCTGTAGGAGAGTAGGCCTGAGCCCCTGCAGTGGGGACGTATATAGATTGTTGATGTTGATACCTTTGTAGTAACTACTAATTAATCATATCCTACTAATATTATAAGTGTGAAAGTTTGGATGTTTGGATGTTTAGATGTTTGTGACGCTTTCACGGAAAAACTACTGAATGGATTTGAATGAAACTTTACAATAATATAGCTTATACATCAGAATAACATAAGGCTATAATTTATAAAGACATATTGTGTAAATTGTCCAAAATCACACTTATAATATTAGTGGGATTACATGGGCAATTTTGGCATAACAAAAACGCGTTGCCTAGCAACCGACCATAGAATATATAAATTCGTATATACAAACTTTTGCGTTTATAATATTGGTGTGAAGACTATTTGATTGTACTACGTCAGATATTGAAATTTATTTTGTTTCTTTAAATTATTGGACTACGTAACAGAATAAAAACACTATTTTGTACCTTATGCTGTACTAGCTTCCGCCCGCGACTTTGTCCGCGTGTAATTCAGGATGTATTCTACTTGTTTGATAGGCACAGGTGACGTATATGACAAATTATTATACAGCATAAGTAATAATAATTTAAAGAAACAAAATAAATTTCAATATCTGACGTAGTACATCCAAATAGTCTTCACACCAATATTATAAACGCGCAAGTTTGCATATACGAATTTACATATTCTATGGTCGGTTGCTAGGCAACGTGTTTTTGTTATGCCAAAATTGCCCATGTAATCCCACTAATATTATAAGTGTGATTTTGGACAATTTACACAATATGTCTTTATAAATTATAGCCTACATGTTATTCTGATGTATAAGCTATATTATTGTAAAGTTTCATTCAAATCCATTCAGTAGATTTTCCGTGAAAGCGTCACAAACATCCAAACATCTAAACATCCAAACATCCAAACTTTCACACTTATAATATTAGTAGGATAATAATTTGACATATATGCTACCTGTGCCTATCGAACAAGTAGAATACATCCTGAAGTACACGCGGACAAAGTCGCGGGCGGAAGTTAGTACAAAATATTTCCTTTGACAAAACTTTCCGTCAATCGTGACGTTTATCTTAAAATTGACTGTAAGCCGCCGTTGATAGATCACAAAACCCCACAGCTAGCAGAGACACACGAGCAAATCCCCGGGGGTGTTTCAGTCACACCACATCTCTCACAATCGGGAGCTAGTGCTTCTTTTTTAAACTAAAAAGATCTTGATTCGTTTTCTTCAGCTTGTATTCTTGTTCCTTTCTCTATGTATGTTTTTAGGACCACCTCCGTGGCTTACTGGCTAAATGTTGGATACACTATCCGGAGGTACCCAGCTCGATTCCCAGTGGTATCAGTAGTAGGTTTGGTTGGTCGTAGGACATTTTCTATGTCCGCCTGGCTACCTAGCACCTCAGTCTACTGATCAACATTTATATGGAAAACAGTAAAAATATTATTATACTCGGATATAAATATTTCTTTTCAACGGTCTTCAAAAAAAGAAGAGGTTCTCATTCAACAAGTATGGTTTTTTATTATTATTTTTATGTTTGATACCTCGCAATTGTCGACTGGGCGAACTGATTTTGATGATTAATTTTTTTGTTTGAAAGCTGTTGCTTCCCGTGTGGTCTCGTTTTGACAATGGCATCCATGTGAAAACGATATACACCTTAAATTTGCCTTAATAAACGTAGACATTTAGGGCAGTTTCTAGTTCTTTACGTTCGTTTCTAATACATTCTTTCTGTGTTATTTCAGAAGGGATTTGTTAATTAAGTTGTGTGTGTGTATTGTACATACTGGTCCAGTATTTTTCATTTCAGTACAGTGTTTTTCATTTCTATTATATTATGAAACAATACAGTCTCTGCTGTTTGAGTCCACGCAAAACATGTTACATAGAAAGATGCTCCTCCTCATCTTCTGAATATTTTTCATATTCCTATCAATTCTAAAGCCAAGACCAGACGGAATACAGTCCCTACGCCTAGATTAATACGAAGTGGACATGTTTAGAATCGAATGAATCCATCTGCCGATAGAACAGTTCAATCAAGAGAAGAGACGAACGGAACAATGTGGTGACACCTATCGGAGCACCCACAAAAGGAACCTATTAACGATATGAGTAGATTAATGCACAACTTAGATCGATTGGCTATTGTGCAGACTTATACATACTGGCGTTCCAAACGCTACGGATCTATCCATATTTACGATTACTATAAATGATACAGTGAGTTTGAGTTTCGATCTAGGAAACTAGAAAGTAGAATGAATAATATGTCAGCCAAGTGTGTGTCGGGCCACGCGCAGTGTAGGGTTCCGTAGCTGCCTGGAACAATATGTTCACGGTTTTATGATAACGTTATAAAACGGGCCCACGTGGCCAAATTTTAAAAGTAACATTTTAGCAGATGGAGTGTGGACGCTCAACTTGGACAAAAAATTCTCTTTAAAGCTTAATATGTCGCAAACGAATACCTAAATTAAAAAGTTGTGTTCCTAGACCTAGAAGATTTTTTTCTATCACTTCGTTGTCGTAATTAATATGTATATCCATAACAAATAACAGATTTTTAGTAGTAAGAAGCTAAGCCGTGGCAAACAGAGCGACACAACCTCTATAAGGGTTCCTTGTTTGACTACGGAACAAGGAACAAAGGAAGGTTGCAATTTAAATCTAGAAATTATGATTGAATGAATGATTTTCATGTAAATAATCTTTTAGTTTCTTATATTTTGGCGCACAAGAATTTCATATAGCTTTTGTGCCATTTAAATTGATTTTTGTGAAAAGCGTTCATATCGTCGATGAGGTAGTGTATGGATGTAGTTATGCCAGATCAAAACAATTGTTTTTTACAATGTTATTTTAAAACAACTTTGGTAGAAATTTCAAATTTGGAACCAATGCAAAATACGTTATTATAATAACTAGAGCCTTTTACGTTATATTTTTTTTTCAAGATCATAATTTGCTATAATCATCACAATCTGCAGGCTGATAGGTGATTGTACGACACCAACGGATTGACATATAGTGATCCTCTTCTAAAGCTGAGACCACACGTCAGATTGCAATAAGTATTAACCTGAAGCTTGAAATAATTCTCGTGCAACGTTTAATCCGCTGGTCTGCAACCCGCTCTCTCCACCCATCCTCTGAAAATGGAGCGACCGATAAAAAAGGTAACGAATTATAAAAAAGCGAAGGCACACAATCGCGAGCGCGGACGCGTGGGCGGTGGGCGAAATGAAATGAAATAATGAAAAAAATGGGCAAAAAGCAGTACAAACATGCATTGTCCTGCCGCCCCCCTTAATGAGTGGGAGATCCCCCCTCGCTACGTGTAACAGGGAAGCGAAGCGGCTGATTATCACCTGATTCCATCTGGTGGACGCCCGATAATTGGTATTGTTTTAAACGAGCAACACTTGTTCATTTCAGTGTACTTCTACTACGAAGGGTCTCACTTCTAAGAAGTTAAAGTAATTAACAACCAAAGTGCTAGATGTACAGTCGAGCGGGTTGTCGCTTTCGATCTTGTTGGTGATACTGATACTTTGGAGCTACTGCGAGTATTTCGGAATCTTTGCCAGTTAAGTTTGCGAATCAGAACGTGCTGTGCAGCATGTATCATAGTTCGAAATCGTGTCAATTTTATTGCATACTACTTGATTGTCTATCACTGTCATCTAAGTGCAATCATTATCTGTGATTATGACAAATGCAGAATAACGACACCACTATGTTACTGGCTGAAAAAATGAAACAGTATGCCATGAATATCTCTTTACTCATATATGATTTCGTAATGGGAATCCATCAAAGAAATGCTTCATAACGAGCTTGGAGCTGTTTAATCTACTGCATCTGCGAGCTGTCCTCCAATATCAGGATACATTTGCCATCAGAAACACCGTCCGAAATTAATTTGTTTATGCGAAACAAAGGTGGGCGCAGGCTGTATGCACCCGCACCTCGCCTGCCTCCCGAAAAAAAGAAAAAAAGACGGGAAAAAAGGGGGGAGGGTTCGCCCCTCCCGCGGCGCGATCGGCATCATACTTCTTTTTTTAATCGCGTCGCATTCAGCATGCTCGTTTTTGGTAAGCATACACTGCGCGTTGCCTATTTTCCAATTTAGATTGCTTTGTATTACCGAGTGAGCGATGCGCAATAGTTTTTGAGGCTCGCGAGGACACGTGAGAGCCGGAAATTAAATTCTCTGTAAAATAAAACCTAAAAAGATTTTTTCGGGATTTCGCCGCAGTTTCGAATTATTTCGGTTCTTTTCTAAATGTGTCATTTTCTACAGCGTTTTCAGGGAGTAAAGTTTAGTATTACCTCATCATTCACAGCTACATAAGAATCCACTGCTGAATATAGTCTTCCTTATGTAGATAACCAACAATTGGGGAAGCCTTATTAATGACATCTTACTTTAATAATTATGTATTATCATTGTCAATAATATGTTAGCTTCCCATATAATGGACTAATTACTTTTCTATGAGAGATTTGCCTTGGCAAGTGGGTTAGTAATCGCAGAAGATGTCTGTGCTACACAGTTAGATGCTGATGCCTATTTACTACTTTCTATACGTATTCTGTGTCACACATGGGAAGAAGTGGGTCTATTATATACTTTTTATTATTCAACATTTTATAATATGTATGATGGGTTTGCACTTGGCCTTCATATCACCTGATAGTAAGTGACGGTAAGGCCGATGGATGGTAAAAAGCCTCGAACTAATGAATCGCTGGCTCTGCTACCATTCTTACCGGAACCCTGCTGCTTGGTGTCAGACTGACGATATATTATTGGTAGATAGATTATTTTAAAAAAAAATTATTAATTTTAGGGGGTTTAACAATATTTATAGCTGGTATTTCTGCTAATTTTGAGTTTGACTTTAAAAAAATATTGCTTTTAAATATATTAATCGATTTTTATTAGAAGGACAATTAATTGAACTAATTTGAACTATCTTACCCGCTATTACATTAATTTTTATTGCATTACCTTCTCTTCGACTATTATATTTACTTGATGAATTAAATAACCCTTTAATTAAAATCAATTGATGTTCAATTGATTTTAGGGTGGACAGGAAAAATGCCAGCCAGGTGGACATATAAAAATACAACTAACCGAACCGGTAGTAATTGAACCTGGGACCTCCGGAGTAAACAGCTCCAAGCGTGTAGCCATAGGCCACGGGGTTGGTTAGAAATACTTCACTCATTATGTGTTGTACTAATAAAGTCTTGAAATTTGTGTGTTATGATACGCTTAGGTATAGTGTTCAAAGACCACTCTGTTAAGGCCGTTCAGTGACCCACGAGAAGTACAGTTTGTAGCCTCGCTTCCCCACTAATAATAAACACGTAAGGGTGAAAGGCTAAGAAACAGCGCGCCGCATCGACTCTCGGCTCGGTTTCGATAGCTTTTTGATTCAATTAATTTATTAAAAAAATTCCAAACTATTATTAAACTTATGATTAATTTTACAACTTAGTTTTATAAAGTTTAATTTAGTAAAGAAAGTATAGTATGTTTAAAAACCGACATATTACCGTTTTGGAGGAAGTGCTATCGTGCGAAGTATTACGAATCGTGTTTCGATGTCTCTCTTATTGCAGATAATATCCTCAACATTCATACGTATTTTTTCTACGTCTACAAATATCAGAGTTTCCCCTAAAAGTACGATAATTCAGGGGTGTCGGGGTCATGCAACCGCCTTAAGTTTAAAGTTTATATACTCATGAATGTTCTTTTTTGATTTAAACAGAAAACATTCTATGACTTTCCATATTTTGGAAAAACTTCAGGCAAATAAATAACAGAAATACTTGATGCTCAATTTTTCCAAACTCTACAATTATTACAGAAAAACAATGTATGGCAACATTAGTAAAACAATATGACCTACCAAATAGGTATTTTTCGATTTAAGTGCATACACCTGTTCATTATATATTTAACGATATTTAATACTTAAGATGTCGCCGATCTAATGAAATGTGCCAAGAAATGGATGTGGCATCCTCAAATTAGTTGAACCCCTCGTACAAGGAATTTCAATTGTGTTAGGAGCATACCAAACACCTATTTTGTCTGGTCTATAGCTTCAGTGTTTAATTAATTTGCTCTTTAATTAACAAATTAAAAAATCAATTAAGAAACATTCGTTAACCTACTTGCATAAAATACTTTGTCATTAGTGTAGCAACCTGCACCAACTGTTATGGGAACACAACCCTCTTAAGGCCAGGTTGTCCCATTGCAACCGTCTCGCTCTTACAAGCATGAGTTTCCAATTAGCCATCCCGCTCGTTACAGTCTAGCCCGCGCAGAAATAATTGGATATTATCACTTATTTTATGCTTATTTCTTGTACGAGTATATATATTATTGGAGAATGAGTTCCCCAAAAAACTATAATGTGCGTGAGAAATAGCAGAAACCGTTAGCTTGAGATAGCAACAAGATTATAGAACTGGTTTTTAATTACTTACACATACCCAATATCCAAAACCAAAAAATCTGCAGAGTCAATATGTCAAGTGGCGTATTATCTTGAAAAAAGTGTGGAAAAAATACCCCCTCTCCCTCTATCTGCGAAGTTTCCAAAGTGAAAAATCTTCAATAATGCCAGTAGACAGTAGTCACTGTAAATATTTAAAAAAAACTGCGTGAAGTTTCTATACTGTATAGTTTTTGAGATATCATAAAAAAACTTGACAAACACACTTAGTTATGCGGCCGGAAAAATGAACCTCATTACAAGGTAATATTTGTACGTTTCTATTCATGGTACGGAACCCTTGACGCGCGAGTTCGACTCACACTTGGCGGGATTTATATCGTTGGTGTGTAAGGTTTTCTCCTTAAGCCGAGTATGGCTGTCCATCCCCCGTAATTATAATTAAACGTAATAAACTTGGTGCTGGGACTGCAATAACTCAAGTATCAAAATTCCCTGATAATTAGCGAGTGCTGGGCAATAAATATCAACGAGACGATTATTAAGCGGCGACGGCTAATCACAAGACGACCACTTAAACTGTTGACTTAACAGAAGCTACAATAAGTTGATAAAAACCGACGACAGCACTTTTTATGATGAGTGTACGTCAAAATGTTTGTGTAATTTTTAACCGCCCTCTTGGCTTATTGGACATGGTGGACTCACAATGGCCCGGTATTCAAATACCGGTGTAGGGTACCTCTTATACTCGGTTTTGTTGGTGATAAATCACATTTTTTTATTCATTATCCCTTATGTCTATATCATCTAGATCAAATATTGTCTTAAACATACCCCTTCTTTCATTCATATCCGGTGAAGGAAGGTTCACTGAAGAGGGTATAGGCTTTCATTAGGGCATTGTCTCAATCACCGCTCATACGAGCGAAATCCATCAGCATTCTGAAAGAAATATAGGACAAATAGGACGGTACAATACTGAAGACGTAGTTTAAAATGACATTACGAGTATGAATTTTTTTCCAGGCTCTTCAGTCATCTTCACTTTTGACCTGGACCAGAGTCTTCCGTTAGATTATCTATATATTGGTCTCTTTCATTGTCAGTGTCCAAGCTTCGCAGCCATAAAATGACATTATGAACAATTGACATATTTTTAAAATATATTTTATTTTATTTTTAAATTAGAACTTTCATGTAAATTTTATAGGACAATTTTATTCAGGAAAATCATTTTGAATAGTAAAAAAAATTGGCTGTCTGTAAAGTCAGTTTAAGGACGATAATTTTACGTGATACCGTCAAGATGCGTCACAAGCCGAACGCTTAGGCGTGGCTTAGGCCGGTCTTACCTGTCTATCGCTTGTTCTGCGCTCTCGCTTGCACTCTCTGCTCAGGCGGAACGTGACACTTTTTCGTGCGTTCATCGATTTATAAGACGTTATCACGTCAATATGAAAAATACATCACATTCCTTATTAGACCTATCTATATTAAGACGTCTGAAACTCTAATAAGCTCTAGCAATAGCAGAAGGCTTCAGACTATGAATAGTACATGATGTTATTATTCTACTCTGAAAGTTATTTTCAATATAAGTTTTTCCCTGGCGTGTGGACTTAAAAAATTATCTCATGCGAACATTTTATCGAGATAAAACGTACCCCCTACGTCCTTCTCCATTCCATATAACATGTTCGTGACAAAGAAAACAGACGGAAAGATACAAGAATGCAGTTACTAGTAAAGTATAATTTAGTTTGAAGCAAATTAAAACTTTATTTTATGTTTATCTGGTAAGGGTTGTGGGGAGTCGCTGGATGCAAATATCTTGGGACCTGTCACTGTGGCATGCTATAGAGGATGCCTATGTGGTCAGCAGTGGACGTTTCCCGGCTGATGATGATGTAAAACTGTTTAAAAAAACATCAAACGAAGTCCTAAATTTAGCTTTAATTTATCCATTAGTTTTTAGGAAACTATAATTTATTTAGACTAATTGTTTCTTTGAGTTTTGATGGTGTCACTAAATACTTTTTACCCGACTGCGCCAGAAATAGGGCTATGTTTTTCGAGAGTATGTATGTATAATTGTTTGGCACGCTCTGCGGCCTGCACGGCTCGATGGATTTCAGCTTGAGAGGTGTTGTTAGATTCGTATTTACTGTGAGAGTGACACTGGGTATATCGAAATCATAGAAAGTTTAAAAAATACGCAGTCAGGTTTTTAAAATTTATTTTTCATTCACTTGTTTGTCTTTAGAGCATTAATTGGCAATATTAGTATTAATGATAAATATTTTTCTCTCACTGGCCCAAGTCGATACTCTTCAAGTTCTCTACGTATGCCTCAAGATACGTCAGATTTCTGCATCCCTACTATAATTAAAATGCACACTTACTGTTGTAATTAGAGAGCTGTACAAAGAAATGGTTACGAAAGAGATGCTATCTTCGGAAACAAAGTAGCATGAAGTTACAAATGACCGAAACAAAGTGCAGTGAGAATGAATTATGTTATTGTGGCGTGGTTTTGGTTGCATCCCAATTACAACTTGTTTTTATTAACCAGTCGGTGAAATAAAACATATTAAGGAAATCGTGATGTCACCATACTTTTTCAGTGAAAACGTTCGGTTAAAAAGGCGCTAGATTTCCGCTAAAATATACAGTTTCAAGGTTTTATCATCATCAACAGCCTATATATGTCCCCACTGCTCACGCCTACTCTTCTACGGAGAGTGTATGATCCGGTCCATGGTCCACCACGCGGGCGCAGTGCGGATTGGTAGACTTCGCACACACCTTCAAATTTCTTCTCAGGAGTGTGCAGTCACAATGTTTTCTTCACCGAAAAGCCAATGGTAATGATTTTTATCATTTGTACGTAAATGCCAAATAACAAATTGGAACTCATTGTTACGAGCCAGGATCGAATCCAGAACTCAACTGTTCAAGGACGCTCTACAAGGCTCCAAGGTTTTGTATGCGCTACAAATTAAATGTTAATAAAAATGTCCTAATTTCTTTACAATATATAGAAAAACCACAAAAACATTAATGCGCTTTGCTAGACCGTGTGTTAACAATTAAGTTGAATTTATTTATTTATATTTTTGTTTCTATAATGCACGCAATTATAATAGAAACGTTATGAGAGTGAAACATATCCCCACGATGGATGTTTTAGTCTGAAGATGTTTAGAGTTCTAAGTACGATACTGTTCCAAATAGCTCTATCCACTGTCATAAAAATTATTCCAATCTAATACAGCGAGGCGTTAATTAAACACATAGCTGACGACACAATTAGGATAAAATGAGAAATAATTACGATATTTTTCTAATTGCCCCCATTGTAGCTTCAGAACCCTTTCAGTGCCTTCATTTATTTTATTCAACTTTTTGGCCGTTCCAAGCGTTTATTTAAAACTTAACTTTAATTTCCTCCAAGAATACGAAATTAGGCAAAAAAATCGACCTTTTGGGAACGACTGAAAGAAAAATGATAAGAAATCAGTTAAAACAAAGGACAAGTTGAATCTTGAATTGTGTTCTAAATAAAGGTAATTCACTTGACATTCTTTTCTTGGCCTTCACGTCATCTGAAAATGACCATTATTATATAAGCATGCTCACCCAGAATCCTTAATAAGGCGCTGTCTATGTTATCTTTTATTGCCGGATCAATCTTTTTTTTCTTCTTTCTTTCTTTCAAATAGTGTTATTAGCACTAAAACGCGGTTCACACCTCATGTGTGTGTCATCATCACCATCCGGTAACGTACACTGCTGGACATAGAACATAGACCAGTGTATGCCACAAAGATCGGTCCCAAGGTACTTGCATACAGAGACTCCCCGCGACCTTTACTAAGTAGTCGGACCACGAAACTAAACAGTCGTTGGTAATCTGTCACTTTCTTCCCTCGGTGAACAATGTAATATTTTATTTGTACTTTTTACAGAGATATTTAATTGGTACCATATTTTTAAATTATTAAATTTGTTCCGACAAATCAACTGTAATACGCATATTAAGAATACATGTCCATAATCTTATTAAAATATGCGAAATTATCATTGAATTGTATTGCAGAAAAAATTAAATGCATTCCACATCATGGACGAGTTAATTAGAAGACGATGAAGGCGACGATTTCTGACGAAATAAAAACAACTGTCATTGCGTCGAGGCGAAGATTGTTTCATTCGCGATTAATGCAAGATATTAAAAATGAAATTACAGATAATTTAAAAAAACGAGCATTCTGAGAATTTATATTTGGAACATGACGTCAACTTCAACAATACAAATTAGTCGTGTTTGGTTACGCAATTTCTTAATTCTCCTCTATCATCTCGTAATCTATTTTGAGTTTCGTCATCTATTTTGATTTTAGGGGTGTTAGTACTTTTTTGGTAGCTGGGCATATAAAGCTTTCCACCACTAACCAAGCCGCGTACCGGTTGAGCTCCTCCCGCACTCGCCGGGTGAAGCTGTAGATGTATGTCCGTCTGTCACCAGGTTGTATCTCATGAACTGTGATAGTAAAAGTTGAAATTTTCACAGATGATGTATTTTTGTTTCCGATACAACAAACGTTCTAGTTTAGTTCTATTTGAACGCGTTAATTCTTAATATATATAAAATCTCAATTCAATCGAACTTATATGAAACAAATCACGGAGAAAGACTCCTGTTTCGTCGTCTCGTTCCATCGCCTAGATACAGAAGCGTAAATCGTGTTACTCTGATGTCCGATCGATTCTAATCAATATGCAAAGCGATACGCATCGCGTGCGCACGCGCATTGCGAAATTTTGCGCTTTATTTAATTAAAAACACAAGATTTAATTTTGCTTCAGTATCTGGGGTTAATTGGATCACGTTTTTCGTAATTAAGTTTTAGTATTTTATAATAATCCTGCCTCCTTCATACATCGCCTCTTTGGAGTTTCTATGAGATAATTTTCCATAATCACCGCGCTTGTCGGGCAATATAGGTAAATGCCCGCTGCCTTTCTCCTGAATATTAATTTACATGAAAATAGTTTGTATTTTATACTGAGGTGTCCCTATATCGAGTACAAAAATATGTACACACATTTGTACCATGTCAAAATAACCATTAATTGACATTTCTCTCAACACACTACATAGGAACTAACAAGGGTGAATGTGACACGGTACAAAAGTGGTTATATGTATATTTTTGTGTACTTGAGTGTACAGTTAAATCGAACAATAATAAATCAGGAAAGTACCTCTAGTAGAAAGTACCTTTAATCCCTCCAAGCCCTAGAAAGCTTTACTTTATCTCGAAGGTGACTTAAACATATTCTCAAATGCACTTATAGATGCACCAGTGCTAACTTGAAAGCAGTCTACGCAAATTTGAGACAGTTAAGTAGAGTGGAAGTTCCATTGAACACCATTAAACGTTTCTATGTTATTGAGAAACTGCGGTACATTTAATCTCATTTAGTGACAGGAAACCTAGTAATAGAAGCACGATGCTAGATTAAGAGCTAGCGACGATATTTCATATGATACTTTGTGTCTTATGTTTCCAGTATTTCTCGTTTTAAAAACGTTTAGCGGTGACGTTTTATTATTTTGAAAGATTAAATCTTGACTGACTAAGCATAAAAATATAAGCATTTTTTCCCTGAGAATAAGTAATTGAAGTAACGGTCTAAATACATTTTTTTTATATTATTGACAACAAGATATTACTACTATACAAGAATTTAAAGAAATAATTTCTCACTCCAGAAATAAAATAAATTATATTAAAAAAATTATTATTCTAAAAAAAGTAAAAAATATATCTATTAAAACAAATAGAAAAACCCTCGAAAAATAATTTAAAATGAGTTATTCATATTTTTGACTCCACAAATCAATATTTTTATTAAATTATTTAAATCAAATCAAATTATTCTATAATCAATCTTTATAACTAAGAAATTTTCTACTGAGAAAAAATAAAATCTAATAATTACTTTATTTGTGATCGACTACTGTGTTTAAAATGAAGCCGTAATACGGAATACGTTTCAGTAATATCGTATAAAATATACAACTCAATATTGTCTTTATTTAATAAGTGTTATCATTGTCAATGATACTAGGAATCCATTCATCTAT
This sequence comes from Carcina quercana, assembly GCA_910589575.2. NCBI lineage: Eukaryota > Metazoa > Arthropoda > Insecta > Lepidoptera > Depressariidae > Carcina > Carcina quercana. The sequence goes on along the minus strand of OU342439.1, from coordinate 11,909,193 downwards.
TTTATTTTCTCGAAGCACATTTTGGAGAAAAATTCAAAAGTATTGTCCTGACTTTAGAATTGGATCATTCCTTATCATCCCGTTGGTGTAGTAAAAGGTAACTTGAGTAATAATAGACGGCGGCATATTCGTTGTTTTTGTTACTGTTGTTTTTTGTTAAATAAAAATTCTGTAGTGCTATATTAATTGTCAGATAGTATGTTACATTTTGAAGCTGATGATATTCAATATTTTTGGTGATGATGGATCGTCAAATGCGGACTATAAATAACGCCTGTGCCTCCTGGACTATGACCGGCGAGCTGGCGTCCGCGCAACAATCTTACTTTAATTGCAAGTAACATAAATTATGGGCGACTTATTACAATCCGCTCCCGTTCGATACACTGCCCGGGGGTGGTATTATGCACCCATACGCATCTTGAGCGGTCCTGCGAGAAAAATTTAATGGCTTTCCTTTATGAATGTATTGTTTTTTGTGGTTGCCGATGCTTTTAATACATTTGTTGCAATATTTGATTAATTTATAAACTTAATGGGAACTAAATGTTAGTCATCGCGATATAACTGCGATAAAAGTAAAAAAGTAGGCATAGTGCGATGTTATGTATGAAGGTTCCACAAAGTTCTCATCGTGCTACCGATTGCTTGAAATTATTGGAAAGTTAACTAACCGCGATAGTAAGCATCGCGCTACAAAATCATTATTTTGACCATCGTTGACTAAATTACTTGGTACTTCGTGTCGATAATTATACGGAGCAATGCAATACATACACAATATTAATTCTGTTGAAGTCGCATTTTTATTTATTTTATGTTTTAGTTTTCTTTCCTAGTTTCATCCACGCCTTGTCACCTTAGCAGCATTTTGAATTGAATAAACTTTTTAAAAAACAAAATTGGTCTATATGACGTTAAAACCTTAAGTTGCCCTTATTTGTCATATTTGAATAACGCTTTATAATAAACGTGTTGCAATTTTCAACCGACTCAAAAAATGGATGAGCTTCTCAATTCAGCTGTATGTTTTTTGTATGTATGTTACGTGATAACTTCGCTAATTGTGAACCGATTTTAATGATACTTTTTTGGGGTAGAGCATACTTCAGAGGTGGTCCCATAGAAATTTAATCAAAAATTGAGCGCTTTTTAAGAAAATCAACAAAAACCAAATATTTACCCAGATAATTGATAATTGTACCTTCATTTGTAAAGGCAGTCGAAATCGTTGATTTTTTGAACGCGTTAATTATAATAAATAAGTATATATGTGTGGATAGTAAATATGAAGAGAAAAAACAGGCAGCGGTGTAATTGTTACCCACGCAGAGAGTTTCGTACGAAACATAGCTTTTGTTTACGAATTATTTATTAAGTTCAAGGTAGCAAAGCTCAATTATGAAGGTTCGAACGGTTGGCCGCCATGTTGTAAATATTGTGACGTCAAAGTTGTACGCACGCACAATATTTGTTTCGTACTTCAATATTAACAGTTTGAGAGAAGTGGAGAATCTTTTTTGAAATTGATTTTTTGTTTAAACCGACATAAAGGTTCTTAACGAATTGACATCAGTCTTATTGTGAAAATTTTCATACAAATTTATATATTGATCCTAAACCGATGATTTAGTATATAATTTAAATTAAACCATATTTAAAAACTGCTTTATTTCACTAAGTTTTAGTGCTAAAGAAAATAGTAAAGATTTTTCATCAAGGACTGTCGAACGAGTTTGAGAATAGTGTCCTAGCTCATATTATCCATAGGCTCATTATCATAAAATTAGCCGACGGTAAATTATAGCGAAGTCCAATTATTATTAACTGTGATACAAGATCGACTTGTAGCAAGGAACGTGGAAAAATATCTACTGACAGCAGGGACCTACATATATAATATATTAAAATTTCATATTTTGCCACACCCACAGTGGTTTTTTTGAAATAATAAATCATCAATTTATCATAAATGAATAAATTTGTATGTAAATTCTAACTGGTAAATAATAAAGTTAACATATTACTTTAAAATAGTAATAACGTTGACATCATCTTTAGATATACTCGTAGCTAAATATCTTGAATCTTAACTCTCTACCTACTCATTATGTAGAATTTGTAACTTTTTTTACTGTAGATTATTTATACAAGGTACATAACAAGTAATAATATGCATAAAAATCAGTTGTTTAAAAAAACTTCAATCAGAGCAACTTTTATTCGCCTGTTTATGCTAAAAATAAAAGTGATCAGAAACTTAAAAAATAAAATTTAAAAACCACTTGCAAATAAAACGTCTCTACTGCACTGAAATTTTGGGACAAACGAACCATGTGTCACTTTCAATCTTTTTTTTTTCATTCATTCAAACTCAGAGCCCTACAAAATAGGTACTGAGAAAGCAAGGAAGTACTTCTTTCTATTTTGCTGATTAAAACTGAAATTTTAAACGACTAACACAAAAACAACACCGCACGGACCCCTCTAAACAAAAAATCATCTAATGATAGTTCCGTCGTCGCTCGCAACTCGATCCTCATAATGAATCTAATTACGCTGATTAATGAGCCACATTTATATCCCGGGAAACGACAGTTAGCGTACACTTTCATCTCGGCGGACCGGACCGAACCGGATCGGACCGGGTCGGAGCGGACGTCCGACGCATCTGACGCGGTACCACGTCTATTTATTTATTTAGCTTACGATCCGATTTTGTACATTCGCTGACGTCAGAAATGTTAAGAGTCATTTTAAAAAAATCCAAAAAAAATCTGGACAAAATAATTATTGTCCACTAGTGTTGGACTCTATGAAGGGATTAGCCATAATCACCACGCTTGGCAAGTGGATTGGTGATCGTAAGTTGTTGATACATATATCTATATAGACGCTGCAACCCTTCTCGAATATTTTTCCTTAGTCGGTTCTTACGACACCCACGGGATGACATAGTGTTTCTTTTTTTTCTACTCTTTCTATTCTAAATCTAAAACCACACGCCATTTTTGTTAATTGTTAGCTTTTACCAGACATTTCGCATCAAAAAGTATCCCATGGGAACTAGTAGCTCGATCAGGATAAAAAGTAGCTCAATTTGACTTGTCGCTTCGACTAGAAGGAAGAACAAGCAGCTTTACAGCAACTTTTACATTTATGATATTAAAAATAGTATGGATTGTGTGTGTGATGGACAGTTAAGAATAATAATAATTAGATACAAAAGACGAGTTTTCGTTTGACATTGACATCAAACACACTAATATGTAAACTATAAACATAACCGATAGTAACATATGCAGCGTAAACTAGCAAGGAATCCTGAAGCGAACCGACCATCTTCCTCCCATTAAAACCTGACCTTAATATAAAGCAGCGTGTACACACGCCGGAGAGCCCTCGATATTAACATACTTATTAATTGCAGCCTCCGGGCTTAGCTGGTAGCTTTATAATATTTCTCGTATGGTTTACGATTGTGCGCCCCGCCCAGCGCGCGTTCCGCTCACCGGCGTAATGCGTTTGTGCGTCAGACAAATGAGTATGCTGATTCGACCCGTGTACACAAACCTTTATAGTGTTTTAATATTGACATTTGGTTAGGATTTGTCCTTACTTACTTTTATGTTATAATATTTTGGTCGTACTTAATATTTATAATTTCATATTGTTCTTAACAGTTATATTATAATTTGATTTTTTTCTTACTACCCTTTATATTATTTTTATATTGAAATTTTATTTGGTTTTGTACTATTGTAATTGATAATATAAAATATGTATTTTCAGCATGTTAGCATATGTACACATTTCTCTAAATATAATAAACACTAGTTTTGTTATGGAAGAATGAGACCTTATGTTACAGGTATTTTTATACTTACAAGAGGGTCTCAACCTTGTTTGTGTAAATAACTTTGAGAAAAAGAAATAAAACATTTTAATTTTAGTTTAAATTTGTCCATACTAACATTAAACTGTTTGGTTTGTATTTTATATGAACTAACTTTTATATAATTCTTAATATTGATATTTGAGTTTGATTGTTTCTTACTAACCTTTAATATCAATCATTATCGTACGACTTTATAACGTCAGCTACAATGGCGTTTTGAAGAATATGAAAAAACTGAGTGTAAAAATGACATCTGTGATTCACTATGAACTTAGACGTTGATGATATTCATTTATAGTGAAATAATATTTCGATAGTTCAATCCCCTCCCCTCCCCACCTCCCAAGGTCAAAAATAATTTGAAACTTTTATTTTTAAATGTTGGAATTTACCTCATTATGTGTCGTATGTGTTTTAAAATTTTAATTAAGGTTCTATTTTAATTTATCGGAATTTATTGTAAATGTATGCCTTTCTTATTATTTTCAGGTAATGTACCGACCTGCAACTGCTTTCTACATCTATGTGAGTCAGAACTATAAAATAAAAATCGGAATAGCTCGCCCCAATACACAGCCATATTGGATCACAGAACTATTTTAATTTTCATTACAAATATTTTTTCTTCTTCAAACAAACACAAAAGAATGTCATTCAGATGAAATTTATTGTTATTATTGAAGATAGACAAATGCTTGACTACAATCTCACCTGGTGGTAAGTGACGACGAGGTCGACGATGTTTCGAGTTGGCCTCGCTAAGAATTGAATATTAATTTAGTAAACATTATGGCGTATGGCGGGATAATGTTTCGGAAACGATTTATTCTTCTATATATAATTAAAGATAGAGAGGGAAGTCTGGAGTGTACAACGTCTAAAATTTGTTTTTTTAATCTTATTTCTTTATTCACTATTTCATCAAATAAGATGATGGTTTTACCTGTTTAATGCCCTTTAAAGTTTGACTATAATACTAATATATACTCGTATTAAAAATCCTCCCCCATACGTCTACATTGATCCTTCCAGATAAAAATATAGAAACATCCAGCTATTGATGTTTTAACAGGATTTAAGTGTTTCACAAGTGAACGCTGATAAAGTCATATTCAACGAAATCCAAAAGATGGCATGGGTCTGTCCTGACTCCAAAAATACGGGTCTAAACCGAGTCAAATATCGAAAAATTCCTTTGTTACCGTAATCAAATTTACCCCATTACATTTCAGACCGAACACAAACAAACTATTGGCACACATTAACTCACACTAGCGCAACTTCAATCAAGCCAAGTCGCATTTCGAAGGCAAATTATCAAGGCGAGGGGGTAGGGGGGGATAATTAAAATCCGTTGATTAATATGTAAATGTAATAAGATTACTCTCCCCTGAATAATTTAACCAGGAGCCCGAGATGAGTTATATACGTGTCGGACTCTCATTATGGGGTGTATTGGCCTCAGCTCAGTAATGTATAGACCTTGAGGCGGCCGCACGCTCTGCGTTGCGATGCGTTTTGTCGGACATTTTTACGGCGAATTCAAACGACACGGTTGTATTAAGGCGCTACATTGAAACCCTAATGCATGTGAGAATCTGGAACTCTAATATAGGGAATGGCATCGCTACGCGTGAGCCCTGCGTTTAGAAACGCAAAAAAAACAACACATTTAATTCATTTAAAAAATAGCCATGAGAATTAGAAAAACAAAAAGTTGAGAAGTAACAATATTATTGTTACCTATTAATTAAAGCAATTTAGATTGCCATACCTGATGTTGTTTAACAATAACTGAGGAAATACAATTTTAAGAGGTCTGCTCGAAAATAAAATTTTTCGAGCCACAATGCAACCCCATGATACATTTTAAAAAAGTTTAAAATTTTGCATAATTGCATGCGTATATTTGTTCTTTGCATAAATGTTCGTCCCTGTGACGCTATCTATTACTTCACTGGCTCGGCAATACACACTACTAAACGTCCACACTCGCTTCATTTGATATAGAAATTAATAAATTGATATAAAATTAATACTCAACTTATGATTACTTTTTCAACCTACTTTCATAAAGTTTCATTGAGTGCAAAGAAAATAAAGTTGGTTTAAAACCTACAAATTGATGTTTTGGAGGTTACTTTGAGATTTAATTGTATCGAGCGAAGTATTATGAATTGTTTATCGGTGGCTGTCTAATAATAGATAATATTATCAAAATTCACATCATGTATTTTTCCCACGTCTACAAATCTCAGAGTTTCTCTTAAAAGTATGATCATTCGGGCGCGTCTTTACCGTATCCGCTGCATGTGCGAAGGCCTTAATGTAGGCTAGCACGCTACGTTTGATAAATGCTGTCGTGGCCAGTCCAGAGGCAGCCCGATCTACCCCTCCCCCAAATACTCGTCCTGATAAGTCAGCACTGATTATACAACCTCCCTAACGCATCTGATGAACTGCATTGTTTTATAATTAGATAAATTGGTGTTTTTTGGGCAAAAGACTCGAAATTACAAAAAATGGTTGAGGGTCTTACACGCAATTTATTTTAGCATCTGATTTTGGACATATTACCCCCTACACTGCCCGAAAAGTACCAAATTATTTACACTAACTTGTTAAAATTCTTGACTTCCCCGTTCCGTAGTGCGCATCTAGACTTAAAGTTAACAATGGAATCGCATTTTATCCTAGTTGATATAATAATTAGTTAGAAAATGTCAACTATTCGAGTATTCGAGTGATGAATAGAGCTCTTCATGCTTCTCCATCACAAAAGACATCACTCATCACGAAATCTCTGACGCTATAAAACCACAGAGATCTATTAACGAATAAAATTGTTTATTACGGAAATTTATCCCCTAAGGTGTTAGACAATGAATTTCCTGGAATAATCTAGTGTTACACAAAAGTGTTGGCAAGTTTAATTGTAATATTTTGGACTTGTGGCAAATTCGAAAGATGCTGACTTGAATTTAGACCAGTACACAGCCAATATTTACCTACGCCTATGCTTTCACCTAATAATTTCACACCGAAATTCTCCCGCCAAAACGGCCATGTTGTTTCCGCCATCTTTATTAAGAACGCATGGCCTCCCTGCCTCCTGGCGTTGGTCAACAGCCAGCAAGGCGTTAAAGGCATCAGCAATGCCTCCCACCATTCGTTCTAGAACTCTCCACCTCCCCTCATTCGCACCCAGCTTGCATTTATGAGGGGGAATGTTGTCAAGTATCACGGGTCAGCTTATATAGGTTTAGGTGTTTGGCTCACTTGTCTAATAGCTTTGATTAAACTGCCAGTTTATTTGACGGTAGGATGCGTGCGTGCGGCCACGTATGAATTTATGCTTAGACGACGACCGACCATAGAAATTATGATTGAAGATTGAATGCCATTGTCGTTAGCGATGAAAAGGTTGTCGTCTAAAGATGTACACTTCTTAAGGGCTAAGTAGGATGTTGAAATTATATTATTCTATGTATATGTTCATTATCTGCTTTACTTTGATTTGAATAACAACAAAATAAAAAAATTTTTACGCGGGTATGTTCATCATTTCATCGCCATGTCATCCCGTGGGTATCGGTAAGATTGACAGAATGCATTTCAGACACGGCTCCACAGTTTTGAATTCAACGATTAGAGCCTACTTTTATAGACGGGATTCAAACCTCCATCTGTCAGAATAAAGAGAGTTTACAAACGCTATTCGATAAACTAAGTAAATTTTGGATAAATCAGTATTAAAATTGGAAATAAAATTACACATTGTTGCAAAGGGCCCGATCCGACAGTTAATTTAAAATTAACAAATAATCAATTCCAATCAAACTGTAAAAATGAATTAGATTTTCAATTAACACGATTCTTATAGAAACATGGAAACTTTGAAATGTAGGGCGAACGTAGCAGTCAGAGAACACAGTATTCGTAGTTTCATATTTATATTAATAATAACAAAAAATAAAATAAAAAATTGGTAGAAGTTAACCAAAAGTCTACCAAATTGCAAATAGTTTTGACCATTAGTCTTACGATTTATTAGTGATTCTTACTGATCAGTACAATTTTTTTAAATTCCCAATGTTGTAGCATTTCGCCTTCCTTTACATTATAGTACAAGTAAGTACAAAAATAAGTAGCATGTAATAAAAAATTGAGAACTTCGGAGCTCATTCAAATATTTTCAGTTTTATAATCTTACAAAAATAATTATAACATCATCACAGTTCATTATTGCAGAATCACAAATTATTGTACCTGCAACAAATCTACATATGAGCGTATTCCCTAGCTACAACACCAAGGCTAGCTGGCTAGCAACCAAGCTACCCAGCACATAATTAGTCTAGTGCATCTACGTTTACTGACTGAGAACAACCCGTATCCGATGTGCTTTCCAGCAGGTTGAAGGAGGTGCATCTTGATGCTGTGTTTGTATTCGATGGGGGCCTCCTCCTACGCCTCTCGTCCGATAGCCACGCCGATTATTTCTGCTTGTGCGTGCTGACCTCTTCTATTGGAACCAATTGACTTAGATTAACCGTGTGGTTTAGGCTTTAGAATAAAACCACCTCATATCTTATCGCGAGTAACAAATCTCCATGAGACATCTCCCACCTGCCAATTGATTATGGCAAACCTCCTATAGTAACACCGTTCATCGTGGCGACCTACTGCGGCATCTGATGTTGCTGATTTTGGATGTATTAAAAAAGCCAATTTTGTATGTAATAGAGCGGTTCTTTTTAAAGTTTTTCAAATTGATTTGTTTGTAAATGTTTTTTTTTATTTATTTACGTTTCTACAGAAAATATTTCTTAAATAATAATGCAGTTCCGTGAAAGAAACCAAGGTATACGTCTAACTAATTTTTTTAGTATACTAATTCGTTAATTTAATATGATTTTAAATGCTTTTAACAGATCCATAAATCCATCCATTTGTGTAAAAGATCGAAATTTTACGGAAAAGCTTTTCATTGTCACTTGACAGCACATAGAACAAACTTGACCCGTTCACCCTACACTAAAGTGTATTGAGAACAAATTTTCCGAGAACTCGTTTTAATTTTTGTCAGCCGACGTTTTGTAATCAGAAATCCTTTGGAGACTTCAATTTTTTTATATTGAAATTGGCGTCTCGTTAATTAAAACCAAATCGAATTAATTACAGAGCGAAAATTATTCCGCCCTTTCCTTTACCCTTTAAAAAATTGATTAGGGATTTTAGAGTAAAAAGGTACATGCGAAAGTTAAGTTGCTCCGAATGCTACCATACGCTACAAACTAATATTTGCTGGACACTACTTGGAGTTATTGGACAATGTAAATGAACGGTATCTCCTATAATGCCTGCCTTATTCCCCCCCAACAGGGCACTGCCCGAAGCGACCCGTGGGGAGGGACTCACCCCCCGACCGATGTCTCATCAGTAAGGATTGAACCCTTTAATGTATTCACCGTAACTTCGGGATGAGTCTTGTATTAGTGTTATAATGAGACGTGGCCCTTAGGAATTATGGTTATACTTGCGGGTCTCGGGGGCCGGGATTACCCCAACCTAGTTTCAATTTCTATATGTGAGGCTTCGTTACGTCAGTGGATGTAGTATCCAGTGTTTCTTAGAACGTGGGGTCATTACTATTGTTATCGGACGAATTGGGTTACAGAGGTGTAGATTACGACGTTTTGATTGCGCATCTTGGGCTGGAGCTTAATTTGATACCTATAGCATAGCTCCTTATGTATTTATATGTTTTTATAGAAACTCCTTTTTATATAATATTGTTACTTCCAGAGGACGTCCATTTGTTTAGGATATACAAATGGCAATTTTTACTATGGAACTTGTATGATCATTTCTACTGTAATAATTATTATTTAAAAAAACAGTTTACGCTATTATTTTGCTCGAAGTTGTTGATTTTCAACAACAAGACCCCCACATGATATTAATTAATAACTTTGAATTCGATTCCATTGTAATGGTATATGTATATTCAGTACTTTTACTTACTAGTATAAATATATTTGAAATAATATATGTTGAATATTAGAACAAATAAAATTACACTACATTTCACTCATTTTAAGTTTATTTTCTAAGTTCCAGTGTGAATGCCGGGCGAAAACTCTTTTTAGATCTCATAGGCAACTATTTGTGCAATTTTATTTGTTTGTCTCTATTATTTTTATATGTGCAAAAACAATTGCGTGTAATAATATCGTTTTCTTTATTGATAAATTAAAGTTAATGGTTATAAATCATATTTTGGGAGTCAGACTTACGACTAAACCACCTTGTATATTTTTTTAAATTCTAAAATATTACGAGTAATTTAATCAAGAACAACAAAATCACTGTTACAGTGTTTAATTTGGACTGTTTAAGCTGTAAATGTTTAGGAAATAATTTTTCACATACTTTTGTAAGTGGTAAGTACTGTTAATTATTTCAGTGTAATTGGTACTCGAAAAAGTAGTCTAACAAATTTAGCGCAACCATTCAAAAATTACTTTTAAAAATAATGTTTAGATTGGATTTAAATCATGAACAGCGAACGAAACGAAACATTTTGCCAAAATAATTACGTACAAAATTAAAGTCGTTGAAAGACGAATCAAAACTTTACATAAACTCTTAATAGAGTTAGATCAGAGCCCGTTAAATTATTGCTTTTATCGTGTGCCAGTATCAAAACATTTCCATTAAAAATGTTATTTACCCCCGCCCGGCCGCCACCGCCGCCGCCGCCGCCTTCAGTCGCCAGAGATCGATAATGCTGCCAATTAGTCTGTACCAATTTTCCAATAAAACTTCAAACTGTTTTCCATTCCATTATCTTTCACCACCCTTTATTACGGCAAAGTTAAGCTACAACTCCACTCCCGCTCCCGCTCCCAAATTATTACAATAATAATATTATTATATTAATAATTGTATTGATAAGGAGACTCTCGTAATAAGGGTAAACCGTCCCCTTTCTGCCAGCCATCCTCAATAGGAGAATTTATGTAACTAATGAAATAAGCGAAGTGGCGCTGCCTCCCTCCACCCGCCCGCCCACCCTTCATTATCGGAAACTTTGAAATATAATTTGAAATTATGCTCAATGTTATATTGAAGATAAGAGAAACACAAATTCCTTTAATTGGACTTGTTAAAGTGACTCAAATTAAGTTAACACCGAGTTGATGGTAGTACTTTTCGAGTTGGGAGTTATGACGGACAGTCCGGGTTCGCTCGCCGCCGATTCATGGGGTGATTAGCGCTCGAAAGAACACTCGGGGAAAGAACACTTATCGGTGCTACGGACGCGTATTTTAAGGGCTGACTTTTATGACCACCTATCGGCTGGGTTTTATTAAGATGTAACGAAGTTGAGGACTCGCCGGCTCCGGCTTATAGATTGTTAAACAAGGTTTCCGATTATTTACGTAACATGTTCGTTGGTCCTTAATAACTGCATTAAAAATTACTACACGTAGCTCGGCAAAACATTGCTCATTTACTAGTGATTAAAAATGTTTTAATGAGATTTTCCTTTAGTGTTTATTTAGGAACACCATTGTTTTTTGCGTAGCCTGCAGCTGTTTAAAAAATGAATTTTTGAGTAATTTTATTTTAGGCTAATATTTAATACGTCCTTCTGAGGAACAAGCCCTAGAAAACACAATTTTTGGGTTCAATACCTCAAAAGGAAAAATGGAACTCTAATAGGATCACTTAGTTGTCCGTCCGTCTGTCAAGACCATTATTCTCAGAAACGCAGTTGAGGTATTAAACTGAAGTTAATATCAAACACTCAAGTCTGCAGTCCCTTCGATCTGTGAAAAAATCAAAATTCTAGGACAAAGCAATAAAAACCGACGGTCATTTGTTCCGCATATTTTGTCAATTTTCCTGAAAAGTGCATTAAAACCTGTAGGGTACTTCCCATTGACGTAGAATATTGAAATTTGTCAAGAAACAGAACAAGCGTAGGAATAAACCTGAAAAGTATACTACTTTAAATTATTTATCATTCAAGTCGCTTGCACGATTACAAACATCAACAAAAATGCTGAATTGCAGTCCGAGACGAAGGCGAGGGCGTAATAGAGCCGAGCGCGTGTCCTGAAAGAAAAGCATATCACACTATGGACTTCTGATAACATGTGACGTTGTTCATACCATAATTATTACCATCCTTTTTCCATGCCTTCTAGAAGTAGAAACTAAACACTTTCATTACGCAACCCACATTATTCGCTTAATTACTCACTCCATAATATAAACAACACAGCTAATGTCAATTAATCTTATTTATAGTCCACCTCCTTTAGGGTTACGACTATTGATTTCGACTAGGCCGGCCTGGCCGCAGCCAGGGGGCGCAACTTGAGACCATCACAATTAGGCCTCCGATTCAATCTAATTATATTTCTGATTGGGACCACGGCATAGCTTAGGTTGTACTGGTTTTCCACGTGTATTTATGCGGATAGCAACTACGGAATCAATAAAAGGGTTCAGAAGGAAATTGTTCTTGATTTGTATGAAAACAATCTAAATCACTTCATCTCACCTGATGGTGAGTGATGATACGGTGGTCAAGGGATGGAAGCGAGTACACCCAGAAGCCTCATCAACGAGACTCTGGATATATTTTCTTTAATTATTATCTTTATACTAATACTAACGGTGCTATTATCACGAGTGCTTGAGAGCAGGCTTAAGTAACTTGGTGATAGCTGGCCAGGTGGACCATTTTTTTCGTATAATAAATACATTTCAGCGACGTCATTCGACGCGAAATGTATAGCGACCTGCTAAACTACGGCACCAATATTTGTAGGAAACCAATACTTAAATGGACCCAAAAAATTAACCTATTTTTATCACATTAGCAAAGACGAAAATGACCTCACATTCGCCCAATGTGATTTGATTCCCTAAATCGAAGAGATATTTTATCTAGGTTACTGCTGGTATGACATTGAAAACTTACCCATTTTGTTTGGATACCTTCAAAGTGACGTTAATTCATGTTTTCAAACAGTATTTAAAAAATTGTTCAAATTTAAGAAAGTAGATTGAGAGCATCATTGCATTCTACGCTCAGCGCAGCCTTAACGAATATTTAGTCGGCTAGAGCTGGAAACAAATTACAATCGCAATTAGATGCAGATCGAGATCTAATTATTCGGCCTCGGCCTCGACTTGGCTGGCACAGCACTACTCCGATTGTCGACAAGCGATTTCGGAAATTACTAAGGCGTCAACTCCCCTTCCCTAGCTAGACGCTTCTTGATCAGAGGGCTGCCACTTCGAGCATACTTACATTATTATTTTTATTCTTTTAGCCTTATTTGACTATTGTTTTCTTATTAAAGACATTGCTAGAAATAGGTAGGCTACGTCTATTTTACTAAGTAATGTTGTTCCATAACTTCAATTATAGTTTCGTGATGTGTTTCGTGATTAAATGTAGCTTATTTGCGGAACTTTGCTTAGCTAGACACTTTTCTACGTAATCATTGGGTTCCCCCGAACACTCTTTTGGAACTGGATACATCATTAAAGGCACTGATGTTCAAAATTTCAAGTGTTTAGCCCATGAAAAACTTTTCAACCTATTTATTTCATTCCCTAAGGAATGGGATTTATAAAAAAATGCCTAATAATAATAATAATATATGGCTTTACATGTCAACCAGTCAGTCAGGTTTTCAAGAATTCAGATAACAAGTGAATTCAATTGATTTTTTTTAAAAAAATTACGCAATAAATAACCATACGAAAATAAAATAAAAATTAAATATTATGCCGAAAATGCTTAACACGAGCTGATACTCTTCAAACTACTGCTGCTGGTTTTACCTAATTTAGCTAAGAAACGTAGAAAAAATCGCATCAAAATCGGTTCATGCGTCCGAAAACTACGATGCCATAGACAGACAGACTTAATTGCATTGGCGTCAAACTTTTAGCACCGCTGTTTTTGCATCGAGGGTTAAAAACAATTTTTACAAACGTTTAAGTGGCTGTTCTAGTCTTTTACACTTTGACAGGAACATTAGTAATTATTTTTAAAGCTTTTGTAATGAGCTGGCAACCCTGAAGCTAGCCGGTGACAGGATAGACGGTCAATCATGTTACGGTCGCACTATAAATTTTAATGAGCTCACTATTTTGTTTTAAAGTGTTAATGTTAATTATGTTTATTAAGGTAATGTTACAAGGAAATGAAATATTACCCGCTGTACAACATTTAGTGGTAAAATATTACCCGAAAATTAAACAACAGTTTCAAACAATTTGAAACGAATTTTTTGAATTTACTGTTGGTTTGCATTTGGCCTTTGTCTCACCTGACGATAAGTGACTATAGGGCCGCTAGATGTAAACCGTGCTCACTCATTGGTCCCAAGCTAATCACACGAGACGCTGACTCTACAACCTTTCATACCGGAACATAACAGTGCTAGTAACACTGCTGTGTAGCAACAGACATAAGGTGCATGATGTAAGCTAGCCATGTAGACACAATTAAATCTACCACCAATCAAACCGAGTAACGTTAGGCACCTTACTGGGAATCAAACCAGGGAATTACGGATTGTGAGTCAAAGCGCGTAAGCATGGAGACGCTACAGTAGGTGTTTAGCATAGTTGTATCCTGACTTAAAGAGGATTGTCTGTTTAGAGCACGTGGCCGCGTTCAAGGTTGCATTGTTTTGTAGCTGTCCCTATCCGAGCCCTATCCTACCCGAGCACGTACGGTGAGACAGCATACACTACGCGAAGTTATCCACCCGTTATTTGGATGTTTCGTAGTCCAGGGATCATTTGAAGGATACAGTATATTATGTAACCATTTTTTTAATACAGTATACTAATGAAATTTCAGATGTCGGTGGTTTTTCCAAATTGTTCTAAATTGATTCATACTCTTGTAAATCAGGTTCAAAGTTGGGGCTTTTTATTACCGAAAAATACAATACTTTGACGCCCTGTAACTCTGGAAGTGTATATTTAAACGAAAATCTGACTCACCCGGTGGTGAGTTGACACAGATATTTGTTTCTAGATTGTGTCTTGAAAATTTCATAGATTTTCATAGCTTAATACTCAAAATATGACTGGACTACGTTTGTATGGGCGCTTTGACACCAGCATACCCTCTTAAGCTTCTAGGTAAGCACGCTTACGACCTACAGCAGTATCGTTACTTACCATCTACTACCACTAGATGATGGCACAGTGCAAGATTATTATGTGTAAATAGGAAAGCTTGTAGACAAGTGTTAATTTGTTTAAAGCTTTAAATAAATAAATACTACGGTCACCGACATATGGGCAGGCCACGTCGCTAGAAGAACGGCTAACCGATGGCGAGTAAGAGTCTCAAGTGGCAGCTACGTACCGGGAAACATGGACCGGGCCGTCCCCCAGCTAGATTGACTGACGATCTGATAGTTAAAGGGTGTTAAAAGTCTCGGAGAATCGCTGGATACAAGTGGCTCGGGACCGGTCACTGTGGCATACCATGGAGGAGGCCTATGTCCAGCAGTGGACGTTTTCCCAGCTGATGATGATAGTGAAAAAAAAAAAGAATTTGTTGTATTGACCTGCTATATAACACAACAGCGTGGACCTCTGAAATATTGATCGTGGTCGTTATTTAGAAAGGGTTGATTAAATAAAATATTATGGTAATATATGTTGAGATTTTTGTTCGGCACTTCAATGAATTAGGTTAAGTCTTGATCAACCTAAATATATACTAAAATTCTGTA
Source organism: Carcina quercana (assembly GCA_910589575.2). Taxonomy (NCBI): domain Eukaryota; kingdom Metazoa; phylum Arthropoda; class Insecta; order Lepidoptera; family Depressariidae; genus Carcina; species Carcina quercana. The sequence continues at coordinate 11,893,503 of OU342439.1, read as the reverse complement.
CGTTATGGCCGAATAATTATGAATAATTGCGAAGTTTGTTAGTTTCAAACAGAATTTTACTATTGTTATGAATAAATTTGTTTTGTTAGTATATCAATCAATCTTTATTATATAATATTTATAGAATTAGTATAGTAGTCGAGGCCTACTTAAAAACCATTACAGCAATAGATACTGCGTATTTGCAGTATATGCTGAGATGGAAATTTGCCTATTATTAATTTTTTCTTTCTATCGAGAGTGTCTCTGTAACTATATATATATATATATATATATATATTTAGCAGTAAAACTTTCTTTCTTTCTTGGAGTGAATTATTCATGTTCAAATTAAGATTTATATTCTTCCTTTAAATCTCGTTCTTTAAAGTTCGCTAGAAATTTTCAACACCAAAAGAAAAAATCGTTACTACCTTTTTCCCGAAACATTTATAAAAGTAGCCTATTCCTCCTGTTCGTGAATTATATCGATGTCAAAAACTACGTCAATTTTCAGTTCATGCGTGAAAGAAAGCCAAACCAACAATCACCCGTTACTACTTACGTCACTGAACCTTAATAAAATCACAAGACACTATGTGATCCACCGAGGACAAAAATTTTGTCACCCTAATATAAACCCGAATCACACATTTCAAGCAAAGCATAGCTTTCATTCTAATCATATATACGAAAAAAACAACTTGTAAATCAAGAAACAATAAATGGTACCACTGAAAGCGGACCGTATACGCCCGCCCGCCCCAATCACCGTCGATCAGATATCCGCGTCGTTCCGACCGCCGCGTCTCGCACGCCTCCCCGAAGACCACCCTGTACATCATCTCATTTGAATTTCTAACTAGGAAACCTCCATGCAATTATTGGATTAATGTAAATTACGCAGACTACGGCTCCACGGTGCACTATCAGAGACAGGGTTTAATTAGAATACGGTTAATACTAATAATTATATAGGTTTCTTGTCAGTTATGTAGGGTAGTCTGTTTTATGTTGCCGTTTGTTTGGGTGATTCTACGGCATTTTTAACCGACTTCAAAATAAGAGGTTATCAATTCGACCTATATGTTTGTTATATTTCCAGAACTGCCCAGTTTTCGTATATGTTAGTCTATATCAGCTTCTAAACAAGTGTGCTAACGTTCAAAAATATGTATGTTTGTCCGCACATATCTTCGAAACTACAAATTCGATTTAAATTATCATTTTTAGTTGGCATTGTTCAACTTAGAGAAGACAGCAAGTTTCATCAAAATCGGCTCAGAATTTTTTGAGATGTTTAGTGTGTATTAGTTAAATGTTTGTTACCTCAGAACTTTCGACTGGGTGAACCGATTTGGATGATTCTTGTTTTATTTGAAAACTGGTGCTTTCCGTGTGGTCCTAATTCAATTTGGTCCAGTTTTGAGAGTGTCATCCATCCATGTCCAGAAAATATACATCTTAAATTTGACTAAATAAAAGTAGAATTTTAAGACAGTTGAAGTCGGTTTCTAGTTATTTTTGAACGCGGTAACTTGTTACACCTCCACTTGGGTAGGTAACTTAATCAACAAAAAGTTAACCAAGTTAAACTAAGTCATCCTGGCATATGGTCAGTGTTGAATATCGAGTCTTGCTTTTCCTTGTCTTATACTTCTAAGTGTGTCATAATACATATCGTTTACGAAATTGTGATTCTTCATACAAATCTGACGTTATAAAATCAACATGGCGTTTCACAGACCGAATCGAAAAAATATATTTGAATTTAGTTGCTGATATAATCAGCTGTGACAGAGGGACGGACAGACAGACACTAGAGTGAGATAATAATTTTTTCTTCGGATTTTCGGAACCATGTAAATATTAAAAATATTGTTTTAAATTCTACCATCCCGATTTATAAATAATTAAATAATCTGGGACACTGGCAAAAGCAATACTTCGCAATACTAAGGCACGTAACACTATCCGATCTAAGGCTTGTGTAACTCAATCTCGGGTTAATTATAATATTAAAATTAGCCATTATAATGTATTTTAAGTCACGTTCTCGATACGGCATAATTGCCGAGCTAGTTATATTATGGAAATCCGCGTTCAGGCATTATCCGTATTTATTATAAACTTTATGATTTAATTAGTATTCGCCTTTTTGCACGCGATTTTTTTATTTTATAGCTAGTAGAAAATTGTTTTGTGGTGTTTTAATTAGAAGCTATATGTCTTAACGTTAATCAGGTTTCGTTTTGTAATGAACTAAACTATGCATTTAGTTTAGTTTAAAAGAATACATGTTTATGTTTAAAATAAACACAAGTCAGTTGTTAATATAAGATCGTAATTTTTACCTTCCATTATCATTTTAATCATCTTGTCTTAAATACGAATATAATCTTGTAATAATTTTGTGTATTAAGTATACTGCCAAATTCGTGTATACGTGTATACCCCAGAAACCTACATTCCTTGACTCACTAAACATAGAAAACAAGCAAAGAAAACTTGACCCAATCATTCCAACAGGAACGAGCTTCGCAAACGCTCCACATAAAGCCAGACGTGCCAAAACAAGCAAAACAAAACCACGAAATATTTCCCGCCGCCGCCGCCGCCGTGACCTCGAAAATGCACGTAGGTGAAAGCCCTCGGGAGTTCACGTAGGGGAACAAAAAATCCCCTCTCGCCCCGCGTAAGGAAGGGGGGAGCCCGCCCATGAATGAGCGAAGGAGGCACGCGTCCTTGGAACAAAAAAGTCACGTGACCCGGTTCAACAGGTGGCGCCGTAAACGTGTCCTTGCAGACGGATTAGAAAAAAGAACGTTCGAAATTTGAACGCCTTCTTTACACTTCTGTCTTTATACTCAAATGGCTGCTGTTTGAATATTGAGAGAATTATAAGGACTAGAGGAGCGTTTGAATTAAGAATTTTGTTGTCCTTTTTAAACGGAGCTTTGTGCTAACCGAAATTATAAAATGTTTTACTTGTATACAATATTACATTACAAACAAATTTGTTATTATTCAATTTTCTGCTTATTATATATTATAAATATTGCTAGACTCAAAAAATTAACAGATTAATAAATACACTGCAAACGAAGGCTTTCTAGTAGCTATCTATCAGTGTCTCCTGGAAGTGTAATACTTTACTGCAATGCAATTTGAGCTTAGCACGCAATATATCTGCTGTAAAACCAGTCTACATAACTTATAAATAATTCGTATTGTGATAGACGACATAAGAGTAACAAACACTTCTCTCAAAATCACACCAAACGTGAAAGCTCACCCTCAAAGTCTGAGTGTATCCAAAAGTTTACTTTCAAACAAGTCTATCCTTTTATGAATGGCCCGCCCCAGCGCCGGTTAACACAAATGTCACGACGACGGGCCCGGAAAACTCTCTTTTCTTCCTGAATTAAAGTACCAAACTGCCATGGAACTACTAACCCTATACACAGTGATACACAGTAGAAACTCGTGTGGAAGCGTTTAGGAAATTCAAAGAATTTTCGACGAGACTTTACCAGTCGACTGTGGACGGTAACACCGTTGGTTAAAGCTTGATTTAGCGTGTTGACTGTCGGTTAGCGGGCATGAAATCTTCCAGTCTCTCGCGGCAAATTGTTTCCTCGCGGCGCGCTTGTATTTTATTATACATTTTTATTCCTCGATAACATTAGCTTAACCGACTTTTCATTGCCTCGGATAGGGTTGCCGCTTGTTAAACTTTAACGTGTTCGGTGTCGTTTTACGATTGTTTCCGTTCATGTTTTCTATGTGTGAGGTTTAACGTTAATTAGGAGTGTAATTGTTTCTTTTTATGAGCTTTTGTTGCATTCTCATACGTATTTGATTGCGTTGCCACACACTGAGTCATAATTAGCTGGTTAAATGGTAGAAAATTTGGAGTAATGTTCGATAAGGCATCCATTAAGAGTGCATAGGAGTTAATGACAAGAACTTACATAGATGGTTTAGAACTGTTTAATAGCTATCTAAATTAGGATTGTATATACCAACTTAATTATTTTTCTTAAACTATTGTTCATGAATAATGGTTTACTCCACTGTAATATTTAGCAAATAAGTAAAATGAAAACAAAAATACTTATATAGTCTTTAAAAAATCCATTTCCAATTATGACTGAAGAGTTCACGACACCTCTCCCTATCGTTCTAGGACTTGTGTCAGAACTATTAAAAGTAAGAAATTTCTAGATTTTTCACCAATGATTTTCTAATGAAATTAATAATTAGGATCGAAATTGATGTATTATTTCAATATACTGAAAGATTCGACACTCCCTACGCTTTCTAAAGATTTCGTGGGACATTTACAAAGATACCGATGATTGACTTTGGTATAAAATAAACATTTGTGTTCGCAATATTTTTCACCGACTTCAAAAAAGGAGGAGGCTATCAATTTGACGGGTATGTTTTTTTAAAAATGTTTGTTACCTCAGAACATTTGACTGGGTGAACCGATTTGGATGATTCTTGGTGCCATTTAATTGTGGTCCAGTTTAGACAACTGCGTCTATGAGAAAACGATATAAATCTTAAATTTGCTTTAGTAAAAGTAGACTGTTAAGGCAATTGAAGTTGGTTTCCAGTTCTTTTTGAACGCATTTACTTGTTGCACTTTATTTTACCTAATGGTAAGTGACGATAAGGCCGTAGGATCGTAGTAATTGAAAAACCTTAAGTTAATCGAGACACCAGCTATGTTGTCTTTAATTCCCGGACACAATTAGTAGCACTACTGCTCGGCAGCAGACATAATAAGGTGGTAGCTGATGTAGTGACGTCACGACGTAAATATAGCGGAGATAAAGTCTTTGGTAGTTGCCAGCCCTAAAAAGGTGTAAAGCTTATCACAGTACAAGCGTAACAACCCTAAGAAATGAGGCGAGGTAGGAATGTCAAAAACGTCGGGGCGAGAACAAATATGTGCTTTGACGGTCGGCCGGCTCGGCTGCGTGGATTAAACTTGAGTTTTGATAATCCGAGGTTAACTTTTGTACTTGACGGGAAATTCGTGTGTCTATCTCTTTTGAGACTATGTATGTTTTTTGTTTGATTCTTCCGTAGCAATTACTTCGATTTGTTAGATTTATCTACATAGTAAACTTTGTTGCAAATCCAAGTTAACATATGCAGTGGATTTCTAAACTCAGTTCGGATTATTTTTTGAGTTTGTCGTCACAGCTCCTTTCGATTGGTCTCCTTTAAAATTGAATGTCTGTCGGTTGTATCAACGTGCTAGCCAGTGCTTATGCTACAGGACTTTCAGTCCTATTTTAAGCACTGGCTGATCAATAATTTTGTATGACTGTTGTTGTTTTGTATGTTAATCCATTAATAACTGGTGTAGTTCTGGACAATAAATCATTTTTTACTTTTTTTTACTTTACTCCTTAGTATTATGTACACAAATTGTCGTTTTCATTACATAGAAAGACTTATATGTATTTGCAAAGGGATTTGAAGATTTTTGAAATTGAATTGGTTACTGTATGTAAAGTCAATTCGATGCGGATAAAACACGCGAAATTTATTTTTAATCATGTTTGTAGTACTTATTGTGTCCATCTTTACTTCGAAATATCTGGGTAACGTGCAGCTTTAGGCCACTATGTTTCATTTCATTTTTGTTCAACTTATAGTCCTATATCGATACATCAGAAAAATTGTGTGCCACCGACTTGTAAAAAACAAACAAAATGGCGGCCGGTTGCAAAGGCCAAAATCTTCAAACCCCTTCACTGAAAAATAGGTATTAACAGATATTTATATAATAAATACTGCGATTAAAATTTCTAAATTATGATCAAAATTCGTTAACCGTTAATAAACCATAAAAAACGTACTATTTAAAACCTCGGGTTAACGCCTGTTTATCGACAACGGGACAGTCTGCCCTCCGCCGGGACCCCTCAACAGAATCCTTTGCATTTCCCGCACTTTTCAGCTCAATTTTTTTCAACTTTGTATTTTTTATTCAGCGCCAACATTAGACGCCTCGGGTGCCACTTGGCGCACGCTCTCTTTTATTTGAATGTATCCTTACAGGATGTTTTCCTTTTTGCCCCAATGGAAGTACAACTAAGTAAGAGTATTTTTAAACAGAATAAACGTCTATGTTTTCTGTATAATTGGCAATAATTGATTACTTTTACAAGAAATGATTTCAAAGAGTAGGTATACGACGTTTTAATCACCTTTTCCTCAAGTTTATTATTATTTATAAGTCCGCTATACAAGTGGTGCGATGCTGAAATTTTTCTTCAACCATTTTTATTCACAAAATGTTAACAAATTACATAACTATGAAAAGTATATACGTACAAAAGTTATTCTCTTTTTGTAGAACATATTTCTATCAGAAGACCTTGAATAGTTAACAACCAAAAGTAGAGTAAATAGGAATCTTCTAGACTAACACGTACATCGTCGACCTCATCGTCACTTAACATTATTTTTTTAAAAGTTTTTGCCCGTAACTTCGTCCGCGTGGACTTCCCGTTGACCTAGAATCCTGAAATTTTGCAAAAAATGAAATTAAATGAATATATTTATTAGCAGGCACAGATACATATGTTACATAAAAAAATTTCATTGCCTATGTCATGTGTGCAAATATTGAAAATTACTATTAATATAGTCGAAGCATAAGTATAGGAATAAGACTGAAAACCATTATTTCACACATTCAAATCATTTTTTTACCTTACCTATTTATGATTTTCAGTACATTAAATATCCAGATAATGTACGGAACCCTCGGTGCGAGTCTGACTCGCAATGTATCTGTTTTTTAACATCTAGTGTAGTTTGTTTATCTTAAGTAAATAACAAATTGAATCCTACAATATAATGTTACCACCTTTTCAACTGTATCATCATCCACACCACCAAACCTAAAATCAGCATGTAATCAACACAACACTCGAAGCCAAAACAAACGCTCCGAACGCAACACTAAAGGTTATCCCGAATTGATATTAAGCCTTGCATGTCTCCAGTCCAGTTCCTCATCCAAAATCGATAGTGCCCCCTTAGGGGGCGCCTGCCCCCCTGTTGTTATAGTGGAGACCGACCGCTCCTAATTCGTACCCCCGCACGTATGGCGATCTTTGTCTCCTCTATGCAGGTGCTAAGTTTTGGATTACGTCATTCTCAAATGCAAATTAGGGGCTTGAATAAATATCAGAGAATTCTGGAGCTGTGCGTGAGGCTTGTAGTTGTTTTTTCAATCGTAAGAGAGAGTTAGTTTTACGCTATCTATGGCTAAGAAACGTGAGCCAATATAACTATTTTACTTATACTAGTATTTATTTATACGCATAGGAGGAAAACTTGTGGAAAAATATCACAGCGAAATAGACTTAACAAGCGAGCAATACCAATTCAACCAACATAAAATGTACTTGCGGAATGGAGAAGTAAAAACTTCTCAAAAATGACATAGCCACTAAATTAAAAATATGTACTTTCGCACCATATCACATTCAACTTTTCTTTTTCTTATGCAGTGTGTTGAGGGAAATGTCGATTAAAGGTGAATGTGACATGGTACAAAAGTGGGTACATGTTAGCAACCTTTTGAATACGCATGTTTAACGAGCAACTACGGAACTCTACGTTGCGAGTGGCCCGACATGCACTTGGCTGGTTTTATTGGTTAGTATTTCATTCACGACGTAGCGGTAACACATAACGGCTAGATTTTTCTTTGGTGATGGAAGAAGTATAGTTAAAGTTAAAACGTAGTTAAGGCATTAGTTACACGTAACATCGTCGACCTCATCGTCACTTACCATCAGGTGATATTGAGGTCAAGTGTTGGTCTATCTTCAATAAATAAATAAAAAAAGTTAATTATAATTCAAACCTCTGCGTGAGCACGTATACCATTTAATAGTCTTAATGTTATTACCATCAGCTAAGATGTAGGCCAAGTACAAGCTCCTTTTCAGGTGGTGTAAATACTCAAACTAATATTTACAAGTTATTTTGAAATTATGAAGCATTTTTAAATATTAAATCAATTTATTGTACACAGAAAATGAATACAAGATACACAAAAAGAAATATGTAAACAGGTACAGATTTGACATAAGGAATTTTTTCTATCATTTTTTTATACGTTTATTTCATTATAAATGAATACATATTTTTATTTTATATACGAGTATTAATCGCCAAACTGTGGAACAGTTTGTTGGCGACAGGCGCTCTATATATTACTTATTCTATATGTATGTATATTCTTATGCTAACTACATCTTTTTTTACACTACCACGTATTTCATTCGACACAAGTCCTAAAAGTCAGATTAAACTGGTAAGATAGTACAAAACAAAGTGAACCAGCATAAGTAGGGCCAGCTAGACACATCCAAACATTTGGAACATCAACCTCTAACTTATTACAGTCCCTACCCACCTCATTATCTCCAGCATAGTTTCAATCGATATTACACACACATACACCAAACACTATCCAAAGCACACACACAAACACAAATTAAACGAAAGTCTACGCCGTAACCGGCGCGTCAACTTAAAACTTAATTATAATTAATTAATTCCAATTGGATGCCGTCTCTTTCCCTCCAACACATCTTAGGGTACATCTTTCTCTTTCGCTAGAGTAGGGTAGGTTGGTATTGTGTTTTCGAAGTCCTTTTATCACGGGTGCCATTTCACGGAGCCGCGCAGTCGCCGGTTCGATTCCGTCTCGATTTTATTAGCACTTAGATTTTAATTGGCGTTCTATCGATTTTTTTATGAATTACTCCTTTTTCGGTACTCTTTTAAGAATTAATCTAATTAGGATTTTAATTAAATTTCGAGTTCATTTAGAATTTTCGAATATTCAATAGAGAAGCGTTGATGGTAGTACAGTGAAGGATTCTTTCATGTTAGTTGTTCGACGATGACTAGAGGTAGTTTTAGATATTGAATAATTGTAATTCATATCAATGCTTTGTAATGTGATTGATTAATACAAAAGTACGAGTAATCAAACGAATTTTGTATATTCCTTGTCTTGATTTAGATGTGTTTTGTTTTGTTTTTTCATTTCATCGAGTTAATAACCTAATCATTTTTCGCGAATTTACATTTACTTGTGCTCACTGTAAACTTATATCATGTTCAGACCACCATTTATTTCGTTTATTTGACCGCGAGTTTGACCGCGTGGACTTCGTAATAAATCCCACGGGAACCACTCGACTGATCCGGATAAAAAGTAGCTGTTCTTGTTGTCATGTTCTTTTCCGACCCTTCAACTATACTTATATAAAAAATCAAGTCATTCTAACCCTCTGTTACGATGGGAAGGAAGCACAAATAAATAAACTCATTTTCGCATTATTAATATTACAGTACGGACTACCCATTGTGTCATACTTAATATGTGTTTCTTTTAACTACATAAATCAATCACGGTTTTTAATTATGTTTAAGAATGAGACACGATTTTTTCCTACCGCACTTTCCAGCAATTTCAAAACAAAATATTATTTGATTCATTTATAATCCATATTGTGTTATTGAATACAACAAATTCATCCTTAATCTAGTGTTAATAAGATATGGCGTGTATGCATACTGCCCTAACGTGATCAGTTTCATAACTGTATCGCTACATGCACGCTACGCAGATACATTATTTTTCTGTAAGATAAAATTTATAAGAGTAATTTTATTAGTGTATTCATATAATGAAACAAATATCCAAAACGACTTAGGAAACCCAACAAATAGATCTTAATACAGCACTGGAAAGGCATTCATCCGAGCCCAGTGCCTCCTTGACAATCACGAAATCAAAACAAAATGGCCGGCCGCACTGAATGGAGTATAATTTAATTGTAATCATCACTAGATCGAGCGACGAGTATAAACGATGCGACTAGACTCCCCCGCCTCCCCCACACCCCCCAAGAAGAAGGGGTTAGCACCCCCTCATTACCATATTTCATTTACTCAACGAAATTATGCTAATTACTTATATTGCTTTGTGTAAAAAGGAAATTTATAAGGATTAAACTTACACCCCAGCGGCAGTCGCTTCATTCGCTAACTAGTTGGTGAGAGATCAGATGAATTATTTACGAGACGATTTTTTGAATAGAAATTGAAGATTTAAGGGTTCTCTACACGTTCTCTAGCTAATTTATTTCATAGACACCCATGCGAACATACATATATACAGTAAACTGTAAATAATAACAGTCAGTGTTTTTTTAAAGTGCAGCACAAGCGTAATGAAACTCAGTTCTGGATATAAAAAAATGAGGAATTTTAACTATGTCATATGTTTACTGGTATATAACTTGGAATTCAGTCGATAAGAAGAATTTTGGTACCAAATTGAAATTTGATACCAAAGCGTATTTTGTCTACTAAACAAACAAAAAATTATGTGTTTTAAAAACTGTTCATTGTAATTTTCAATAATAATTGGAGAGATTACCTAATCACTTAGATAATTCGTCATCAACTCTGCTACTTACAATCAGATTCGATTTAAATTCATAATTTGAAATTATCTGTAGTCCTCAATATATCTTTAACTAAACTCTAGCTGTAGCTGCTAATATAACAACATAATTGGAGAGGTCAACCCCTTTACAGAACCCAACCATTGAACCCTAAACTGGGACCCAATCTCCCTGATAATTCGTGATCAACTCGATTATAATCGGACGCAATTAAAATTCAAATTGGGGAATTTTTAATTTTGTTATTGATGGCCCTCTTTCTCGGTCCGGAGAGTTGTTAAAAACTTCTCGGGAAGTTGGAGATTTGCTGGACGAAACGAAACGAAATCGGCGTGTTTATTTAAATCCTTTTTCGCATTCACGATTGGACGCGAATGACTACATCGTCGTTCAAAATATACTCTTCGAACGTTTAGTATTATTTTTTAGAAAATTTCTCGACATAAAATGTAAGGTATTTTTGTTATTAAAAAATTTGTACTACTACTAGTCGACTTTTTAAAAACCTTACGCTTCTGCTTTCGTAGCTCCATTTGAACTAAAAAGCTAAACTTCTAAATGCAATAACTTGTGTCATCTGTTTGATTAACTTCAACTCATAAGTCCAAAGAAAACAGCAGATGTGTGATACGTTTAATATACGTAGATATACATGTATACATCCCAACCGTTCGAATTGAATTATAGTAATGAAATACCCGGTTGCTTTGGGCAGGAGAGCCCGGGGCCGCTAGTTTCGCAACTTATCCCGGCTAAGGCGAGTCCTTATTTAAATGTAAATTAGGTTCATTTCACGAAATTAATGTCGTGGAGGCCCACCCCCTTCATGTGGTGACCATCGCGCTCTCCATTTTTGGTCCGAGTCCCGCCAAGTCCCAGCCTCGCTCCATCGCTCGAACGAATTACATTTTATTATTGTGTCAAGTGCAATGTCTCTTTATGAGGCTCTCGATTAAAATTTCGCATATGTTTATTCTGTCGATGTCTTCTCAAGTTTATGGTTGAGTTTGATGTATGGAGGTTTCGTGGTCGGGAGATGGTTTTGGGATGTGAGATTCTTTTTTGTCTTTTGCTTGTACTGAGTTAGTTAAAATTATTGACTTATATATGTAAATTAAGTTTATTTTCATTATAAAGATTTTGCTACTACATTTTATTTAAAAGTACTTTTTGCGGTTATTCGGCTATTTTTCTTCTCTCTTTCACGAACTGTACATGAAATTTCAGTCACAGCAAATATTATAGCATTACATAGAACTGTTGAATTGTTCCTGAATTTTCATTAAAACCAGATGACATTTCATTCTGTTTATTATTTTTGTGTATACTAATTCAGTACTTCGGATATATTTTAAAAAATTACCTCACAAATACACTTTATCGGGACTTTTAAAAAACTAATTTACATCCTCTGTCATATCATAGGCAATGTGCGTGCTAAAATACATTACGATTGGTTGTGCCATTGAAATGCCCAGCGCTAACAAACAAAGTACTTTTCACATTACTAATATAAGTGTCATTCATTAATAGATTAACGACCGATAGGACTTGTCCCTTAAGAACAGGGTGCTGGGGTCACCGTACACGGAGGGAGTAATGGCTGCTCTATGATTATATGGACAGACGAGTCATTACTCCTGTGTAAGTGTTGTTGCGAATTGCTAATGTTGTGCTCTCAGTTTTACACGTATAAATTAATCGTTACTTCAGTTGTACGCGTTTAAGCTTATACCAATTGGTTCATCTCTTTGTACAAGCTGCTTTATTTAAATTTGGAACACTAGATCGCTTAAAGTGTACTTTAGTGATGTCATATGATGGAGTCGGCCATATTGAATTTAATGACGTAACCTAGTTTTACAGCCACTCTGAAATGCATCTAAACCGCTCATTTATAGACATCCTGTATAATATTTACGTATGTAAATCTTTAATAGACACATATTTATTTTTCCTGAGACTGGTCTTACCTTAATGAGCGAAATCATCTAATCGGCTGTTGGTAAGATGAAGATATTTTAATAAAATCCTGACTAAGGTCAAAGAATATACATTTACTAAGGCTATGATCACTATGTTTTGTATGATTCAGACTTTTAAGAGCTATCTTCCATGTCTTCTAATGAGCATCGTAGAATTTAACAGGAAAATTCCATGGGAATGATGACCCGATCGCCTCTATTACTGTTTTACAGAGAATCACCGATCTATGACCAATGTGGTGATTGTTACCAGTTCATCCTTTTATTGATAGTGCATAATGTAAGAGGTACTTATAAGTACTTATAAGTAAGTACTGAAATATTCCGTCCGAATACATCTGGGATTCGAATCAAATGAACTGCAGTAAAAACCTCAATTTTAAACCTAAAACAAAAACACGTATACAAATCATTAATCGGAAAAATTAGAATCGTGATCGCCCCACATCGGAAGGGTTATACCACCCTCCATAATTACACACATACACACGCAACCCTCACCAACACAAGGATCGAGACAAGGGAACTACTTAGCATTTTCAAATTAAATACACTAATCACTTATACAAACTAGTGTACGGACGAGATCGATAGTGCCTCTGTGTGGGTGTGATTATAATGAAGGGGTAGGGTGAAATTAAGTGGCTCCATTCGACTACCCTCGACGCGGCTTCGTTCCGTTGCTCGTCGGTAATAGTTCTACGTCTGTGATTTTAACTCAAACTTGTTTATCCTTTGCTTTGGTCCTTTTTTTGACAAAGATTCCCCATCTTAAATATACCTGACTCTCTAGCTTTGGGAAGAGCCGTGTCATATGATTCGTACCAACTAAACCGCTCTGGTGACCATCCGCTGCCCAAATCGTAGAGCTCTGGGTCCTCAGAAGAACGACTCCATTCCTTCCCTCGTGCAATGCATTTCGCATTTTTGGGCAAGGTTTTTGTTGCCCAAATTACATTCTTTATTCAAACTTCAAAGCCAATAAAACTGGCTTAAATTTCTCAACCTTTTGGTCTTCTACGGGTTACGGATACGTTTTTTTAAACCTTCATGTTATTGTTCGTCGCTTAATCTTTCCTCTTGAGATAATTCTTTTTTAGGTTCCATTTCCAAGGGTACTGTTTTATTTGGTGGTATTTTATATTCGGAAAGTTCTAAATCTGCCGCCAAATAACTGCTATTAGCGCTATTATGCTCCAGCAATCAAATGTAATAAATTGTTTGTTTAAATAAGCTGACATTTCTGGCAAAGAAGCTACTAATTTCTTTGACATATTACGTCATTTTATATTGTTCTATTGTATTTAAAAAATGAAAGTTACGCCCTTTCTTCTCTGCATAACACGAACCAAAATTGCCTGCATTTGCATCGTAAGAATTACACAATTGAATGGACAATCCAAAAGTCCCGGGTATGTCTCCAGAAACAGATTAGTTGGTTTACTTGATAGTAGGTCGTTTTTATGCACACCTGGTTACCTACCACCATGTTATTTAATTTGCCGGCAAACAGCAACGTTGACAGCGCTATTACCTCATTTACCTGAGGCTTCCGGGTGCATGCTTCTTTTATAAAACCTTATTATTACTTGCCATCAAAGTATAATTAAACTGTTAGTATTATCAGTTTTGTTCACTTCCCATATCTAGCGGATAACTTCATAACCGTGAGCAGACCTCATATATCACCAAGGCAAACTACAGTAGATTTATCAACAGTCTCTACGCATGGCAGTCGGATTTATTATCTAACGAGTTATTCACTTATTTATTTGAACAATGATACCTGAACAGACAATTGACAGATGAATTAGGTCAAAGGATGACAATAAAACGGGTATGTGTTGCTATATCAGCCCCAATAGGTCAAGCCACCATTCGGCAAAAGCCATCGTCATCATCAGCCGAGAAATGTCCACTGCTGAACATAGGCCTCCTCCATGGTATATTACAATGACCCATCCTGAAACACTTGCATCCAGTGACTCCCTGCAACCTTGACTAGGGCATCGGTTTAATCTATTAGAAGAACAGCCATCAATCAAATCAAAATCAAAATTGTTTATTGCATTGAACAAAGTTGTTTACAGACACAAGGTTGAGACCCTCTTGTAAGTATAAAAATACCTGTAACAGAGGGTCCCACTCTTCCATAACAAAAATAAATTTATATTTAAGGAAATATTTGCTTAGGCTAACATGCTAATACATATTTCATATTATAACAATAATTGTTATATATATAATATAATAAAGGAAAAGTAATTTAATTTATGTAGGGATTAAGGGAAATAAGGGAAATAATTTAAGATAGGGATAGAGCCATGTATTTTAAGTGGTCACCACTCGTAAACTCTTATTCCCTATCGCTTATCTGTTCTATGTGCGATGTTGCTGCCCATTGAAACTTCAAGTCACTGACTCGTTGCACTATATCGGTGACCTTAGTTTGTATACGGACTTCCAGAGGCAAATATACGGCAAATAAAATAAACTGTTACATTCAGCAGCTGTTGTTGCCTTCAGCTGGAACAAACATTGACCCTTTAAAAGAAAGCGTCTCAAGAATTTCACCATAATCTCTCACACATCTGCTCCCGTGGAATACCAACACGTATCCACGCTGTATTACACTCAACAACAAAAATGCTATGACCAATGAAAAAACGCTGTTCCTGTCGATCGATTAATTAGCGTTATTACATACTGTAGAACGATCCATCTGTCGTAATTAGCCCCCAATCCCTTTCCCGGCAAAAAATAATGACGCACCCTAAAACACTTTCTACTTTTTTTTCGTTTTTAATCCAATTTGCCGAGGATTATGTTGGTAATTATATTTTTCCGATTGCCGCCCGCGGCCGTGGAAATTCGTTCGGTTGATTGCGAAACGAAAAATCCACGCGTTGATTAGCCATTTTAGCTGTGTGAGTTGCTAATGCTATGTAATTCTGCTGATGTAGGCCGGGAGGGTTATATAAAAATTTATGGTTGTCTCCTTTACGGAAAATCAATTCGGATCAAATGCTTCTAAAAATATAGGCGGTAAATATGAATGAGTCAGCCAAAGTGAATGTAGCGTGAATTGTTATGCTCATGTCTCATTGTGTACAGACAGATGTCTTATTGAATTGGCGAATAGGCTTACGTATATGTTATACGAGTAACTTGCATTAGAAAATGTCTAATAACGACATATGGTTCAGGACAGTAGGCAAGCTGCTTAGTTGGCTTATATATGATTCTTACACTATGTCACTTGACGCTACCGATTGTGAGCGAAATTATGCCTTTAGATACTATTTAAAAGGGTTTACTTTTCATTGTTTTCATTTTTTTTTCATTTTTTAACGTATTATTTGTGTGATGATGAAAAAAATGGTAGTAAGGAAAAAGTAAGTAGTAAGTATTAACTCGCAATAAGTAAGTAACCAACTTACAATTAAATTATGGAGATTGGAGACTAACATGTTTTTTTCCGAACATATATTTTTCTCAATCTTGTGTTAAATTTTAAACGATAATACGGAATCCTTTTTGTTGGACTCTGACTTGAACTTGGCCGTTATTTTATTATATATTATGTAGTGGCCATTGTAATTCACATTTTGTGAAAGTTCGAAGTGTCTACCTATTAGTCTCGTGGCATTTTTCGGGCACGAAACCCTAAAAAGTCTGAGGGGAATACCCTTTCGAGGGGTATGTAACCACATGCAGAAAAATAAAATAATTGATAATGCAACTGGGCCCGTGGTCCTGGTTACGAAATGGTCTCAGTGGTCTGAATACTCAAAAAGCTCAGGTATTTATTGCACTGTCACTGCAAACGAAGAATTTCTCCGTTTCCATATCAAATATTTTATATTGAAGCAAGCGACACTAACGATCTTTTATATGTATAGACACGATCATTAAATTAATTAAATCTAGACCATTATATCTAGATAATGATAAACTAGAAACTGCACTGCATGGATGATCAATCTTTGCCTAGATTGAGGGAGTGGGATAGCTCCGTTGAGATCGAACGCGCTAACCTTTGTTCAATGCAGTTAATTTTATGTTATAATTAAATTCTTGGTAGGTATGTAAGATATTATCTTTTAAAATTGGGATTCCATTGAGAGTCTCAGATACACTTTATCGAGTTCTTGATTAGGTAGACTAATCTTTAACAGGTCTGTTTATCTTTTCACTCGATTTCTCAAATAAGACCGTAATATTTTTAGTTATTTATCCAATGAACAGCTTTCTAGACACGTTACAAGAAAATTCAAATAGATGGCGCTGTCCAAGGATTTGAATATTGCATCGTATCTAAAATAATGTTTGGGATTATCTTCACATGTCTAGAAAGTTGTCCATTGTTAGACAGCTCCGTGTTGCAAATGCGGGGGATTTGGTAACTTAACAATGTTGTAATATATATATATTTTAAATGAAACTTTCAAATTAAGAAATTCCCAGTCTTATAATACCGATTGTAGCTACGAGCATATAAGTTAAATAACCGGGAAAAATATTTATTTAATATATTATAGTGAATTTTTTTAAAGTATGTAATTTTAAAAAATAATACACATTTTTCAATATAAGAAAATTTTTAAATCTCTTTGGGTGGAGGGTTGATTGGGTTCTTGTTTGTGTTGCTTTAGATTAAAATATTCAACATTGGCAGTTAAATCATTTTTATTTAATAATAAAATTACATTTTAAATTTGAAATCGAACGTCTCTTAAAACTTTACTTAAAATAAACTACACTCCCGTACAAACAGTAAGTTGATAGTTTTGTCAAAGTTGGTGCCAAATTCATTAATGATTCAATGCGAACTGTTATTGCTAAGTTGATTTCAGGCCAGTTGGAATATTCTGCCAAAATCAAAGTCATTTTTCTGAAGTTCAAATTATGAAATCACTCCTTCGTCGGTTAGATTAGGGTTCAGAGATCAGCTTTAGTGAGTATTTTGAATGTCAAACACAAAGTACATTGATTAAAGAACTTAAACAATGAGCTCTTCAAATATCGCACTAACGGAATAACCGGTAGGTCTCCATCCGTACAAAGGTGACATTCGTTTTCCTAGGACCAAGTGACGTGCTGCCACTTTTATCATGCTATACAACTAAACTCTCACAAATTCGTGTTCTGTAAAAAGTATCTTATAAAAAAGCTGCCAAATGCGCTACGGCGTTCCTTAGTTGAAATGGTTTTATAAAAATGAATTTTTGATTGAAATTTTTACGAAATATTCATTTTGCCCACCCCAAGTATATTCTATAATTTGGTCGACTATTACTCGTTAACCTGTATAGCCAGCTTAGTCGTGATAGTTTTTTAAAGTTCAGTGTACTACTACTGCAATTTTTTCCGATTTTTTGAGCAATTGTGTAGTAAATAGGGGGGGGGGGGGGGGGGGGGGTGTTTTATAAGCTCGACTCTGACAAAAATTTCACGCATTACATCCGATGAAATAACGAAACCCATATAATCGCACTGATGTGTATATCAGTCCATCCGTCTGTTACAGCTGACTATCTCAGCTACTACTAATGATATCGACTTGGAATATGTAACAGTTATTGCAAATGGTTGGAAAAAAACTTAGTTTTGCGGTCCAGAAATTGAACCTTATTTAAAGGTAATCATGACAGTACGTTTCTTTTCATGGCTCGGAACCTTTGGTACGTGCATCCGACTCGCACTTGGCTGGTTTTAAAGCACATAAAGTTGCGTCAGTTGGTCAGTGTATTTCAGACGACATCGAAATTGGCTAAAAACTTCATTGCAGTTTTCACATTCTCAAAAAGACCTTAATAAATTAAGCATTTCGCGAAAATTATTCATTTCCGCATACCGTTCTCAGCTCAGTCTTACACTAACAAACTTAATGCATTCCAGTTATAACCCCACCGAATGGCAAGGCATCTTGGAGAGGTGTTCCGGGAGGAGATTGGAGCCTCTTAGAATCGGTTGGGTATCCTCGTTGTAGCGAGTTATTGTCATTAACGCCAGCCTGGCGGGAGATGCTTGCCACCTCCAAATCACTAAGTGTTTCCATTGTCTTACGTCATGAATGTTAGCGCTATCACAGACCTGCCGATTCTGTTTAGATTTATAGCCACACACTTTCCGGGCTTTCTTGATTTGCGCGCAGTTGTAATCTAACGTTTTCCGAGAGACGTACTGAGGCGAAATATCTGGCTTCGGAATGGAGCCGGTCATGTACAATCAATGCAGTTTGCATGTAATTCACGCCTCTTTCTGACCGGCCAGCACGTTCTGATCAGCGATGCTAACCGGGTATTCTTGTCGGTTCGGGTCGATAGGTGTGTGTTGATCGGTACATTTTGTATTGCATTCCAGCATCCCGATTTAATTCTGTTAGTCGGTTGGTCTGTGACGCCACTAACGTGATGAGAAGTTAGTGTGTTCAGATTTGGTGGTCATTTCGATTTTTTCGACAAACAAAAATTCTTCCACGGGAACTATTTTAATGTATCAGGATAAAAAAATACATATGTCCTTTTACGTGCACGTTTTTGTAAAAATTAGTCTTACCATTGAGGCACTAAACCTCACTTTAGAGTTTGTATGTTTATTTAATCCTTTATCCCGTCGTAACAGAAAGTCAAAATGATTTGATTGTATAACGATAGTTAAAAAGTCGTAATTATTTCTCGAAAAAACAAGTTAGTCAACTTTTCCCTCATCGAATAAGAAGTTCCAAGGATACATTCCCAAGCCGAATCACAAGCAAAAAATAGTAGATGTATATATTTTTGACGGGAGATGAAATATACCTTTTCTTGTCGTATCGTGTATCACTGTGGACACACACAAACAATCGCACGCGGTATGATCTCGCCCGCATGCTTAGGACCATTAAACATTCGACTAATGAGAGCTCATGACGTCACCACTCACACGCACACACACATTCCGTGTGTGTATTTGTAAGTGAGCTCCACTGTAATTGTTTCAATGTTTCGTTTTGTAAATGACTGCATTAATCTTGTCCAGTGATCTGATTTGACCTCTAGATTCATATTAAGGCTTCGATTATTACTTTTAAATTATGAAGAAAGTTCGTGAGGCTGACTGTTTTGATTAACGTTTAAACGATGTTTTAACCTTGTTAATAGTAAATAAATACACTTAAAAAGCAATATTGAATCTAGGACACATTATATTATTGTAAATAAATAAGCAGAAGATTGATTTCCTCTTTTAACCCTATTAGAACGATAAGGACAACATGATCTGCCACACATTTATATTAATACTAATTCTGCGTAACTGGGCTTCAGAAAGTATCCCACGGAAACGAATAAATGTTGTTTTTATGTATAACGAGTTTGCACTTGGCCTTCGTCTCGTGGCGATAGACCGTTGATGGCAATCGTGCGCACCTAGAAGCCTCAAGCTAATGAGATGATAGATAGCCAGGCGGGAATAGAAAATGACCTACCACCAGCCCAACCAAGTACCTCCTGGTGATCGAAACTGGAACTTCCGGTTTATTAATTTAATCGTGTAGCCGTTCGGCCACGGAGGTGGTCAAATGTACCGATATATAAAGTAAGTCTAAGTCCTTTTCCTTGTTATAGAATAAGTACGCGCTGATTTTCATTTATCTAGCCATTGAGTAACTAAACGGTAACAAACATTCAAACAAACTCACTTTCACATTTGCTCTATAAGTGTGATGTGATAGTGTGATTAGGATTGAACTAAACACCTGGGGCCATTATAAACCTAGTAGCACACGACACGGTGTAGACGCTGCCTTATATCGCATGCATTACCGGCTAATTACAGTTCACGATTATGATCGCGTCACAGCGCTGCATATTTTAACTGACGGTCGCCCCATTGTCGGAGATGCATTATATGTGCACTTAGATTTATGCTTCTCTATCCTGTCATCAATAATGCATTATAAAGCTACGATTTGACAGTCTGAATTGTGATTAGCAAGCACTGTTTTAGCTGAAGTGTTGTTTAATATTTGATTGCTAAACTTTACGTCTAAATTACAAATACCTGGGACTATAATAAACCAAGCAGTGCACTATAGAACGTTAACGCTGGCTTCCCGCGCATGCATTACCGACTAATTACAGTTCACGATTATGATCGCGTCGCAGCGCTGCATATTTTATCGGTCGGTCGCGGCATTGTCGGAGACGCGTTCGATGTGCACCGAGCTTTATGTCGCCTTTGTTTATGTTCTAATCAAATTGCTTGGTTGTTTGTTGAGCTCTCTTAACTTCTTGTTATCAACAAGGGTTATGCAAAATGTAATAAGTGTAAACCAAGGTAGCGAAAAGTGTTGTCGAATATTGGTGCAGGTTTTGGGCTGCAAAACATGTAAGCTTGGCTAAATGACTAATTAGAATGCGACGATTTTTCTTTGTTTTGTAAATATATATATGTGGTCAGTCGTTGAAGTATTTGTAAGTATAATTTTTAATATTAATCATGTATTAAAAAAATCATCTCAAGATTTATCTTTAGCGCTTTGCTTCTATATATAAACTGTGGAAATCCCGGCTTTAGGATAGAACCCCATGTCATCCCTTGGGCTCTTAAAAAGTGACTAAGAAATATACCCATAATCCTGCGTAAGTGATAATTATATTAAAGACACCAACGTGCGTGTCCCAGAATATAAACATGAGAACATTTTGTTTCATTTGATTTAAAAAATATATTATCCCATCTTTAATGTAAAATGTAGGTAAAATATGAGAAGACTATCTGGGTTGCTGATCACCTTCACACGAAAGAAGAGAAGTGTATCTTTAAGTCGTAGTACACATTCGATACCATGGTCTTTGATAAGTTGCATCAGCTAGAAATAGCTTATGTTTGGTGATTGCAACCTCCGCACGCATTTTACAGTGGACTAATGATATCTCTCCGTTTCCGCCTGACTTTCGGCACCCAGCTTTATTGAATTCAACAAATATACATCTACTATAAAACACTAAAATTCGTGTCTAAGTCCAACCCGTCCAATAACAAAGCACACAAATGCGCTACTAACACAACTAAACCGTCTAATTATGCATCATTATTACTAATTGTACGACGCGGGCTAAGAAGTATCCGCGACTATTAATGACAAAAGCAATTAGGGTGAACGCACACTGGCGCAGTGACTAGTCGTGTGTTGGTGTGTGTGTGGCCCTGAGCTTTATTTGTTAAGTGCATTTAGAGAAATGAGTCGTGTTCTAGTGCGGCCAAGCATGCTTCGATTTGATGATTTAATGTTAGACTTTATATCAGGTAGGATTAGAAATTAAATTTGAACAACACAATCTGTCTGTTCTTGAGTTCTTGTTCTCTACCTCGATATTTCACATTCAGGTGCGAAATAAGCCAAGTTCTCGTAAACCAATCGCGCGCTCTATGGAATCATTCTCGTAGCATATTATAAAACAAAGTCCCCCGCCGCGTCTGTATGTTCGAGATAAACTAAAAAAACTGCTGAACGAATTTTCATGCGGTTTTCATATATCAATATCATCATCAACAGCCTATATATGTCCCCACTGGAGGGGCTCAGGCCTACTCTCCTACAGAGAGTGTATGGGCCATAGTCCACCACGCGGGCCATATCTCAATATACTTATACATAAATCATTTCAATGTAATACATAGTTGCAATAATATTGGGTATGTTTTCGAAGGAATTATTGACGCTATTTCGTAAACAGCACCGCACCGGCTAATCGTAAATTAGGCAATTACCGTTTATCGATGTTTAGTAATGCGCGATTTTATACCAATTATAAAACATACCACGGTCTGGAGCATAATAAGATGTGTAATTACGTCGTAATGTACCTAATTAGCAACACTTGTAACGTTAGTGGGTGGCTTGATGTTACAAAATGTACTAAAATAAGTGTAGGGTACAGATTGAAGCTGGATTTGGTAATACTGCTATGGGTTCTGTAATATCTCAATTTGAATCCACTGTTGGAGACAAGAACACTGCGCCATAGAATTGACGTGACGCCAGAATTTGCATAAAGTGAGTGATCGTAAAATTATGTTTTAATAGGAAATATCTGGGCGACCGAGCTTTGCTCGTAGTTCTTTAAAAACAAACAAAAATTTTATTTCTGCCCCTGGTTAGCCATAAAGAGTGGAAAAATTTGCCACTTAAAGAATAATAATAATTACAAACTTGAATAAATAAAGAAAACAAGTCAGCCTGGCTAGCTAACACGATGTTACCTACAAGTCTGCCATCAAACAGCAGTGTTAATGGCACTGTTGTGTTCTGTGCGTCTACCATGAGTTTACGCAGGCGGTAACGTATATCGAATACTATCGGAAATGCTGCTCAGTCGAGATGCGGATGACAAGGATAGAGCGATAGTTAACGATACACGTTATCGCATGCGTAAACTCATGGTAGATGCACTGGCATGACATGCAGCAGGGCCAGCGCCTCATTAACTTGTGACATCTGGTTGGTAAAGTCAATGGTACGTCAAAGGTCTTTTACGGGCGCATGAAGTGATGACTATAATGAGTGACTTGTTACCAATTGGTAAAAAGTTTAGGATCAAAATATTGTTGGCTTTTATCTCTAGTAACGTTAAATATATTTTTATTATTGTTAAATTTTTATAAACATATGTATAACAAAGTAAATTTTTTGAACCGATAACCGGTGGGGAGTAAAGGTTCTCGAGTGGCGACCGGAAAACGTCTACCAGGCCGTCCCCCTACTAGATGGACCGACGACCTGGTTAGAGTCGCAGGGAGTCGCTGGATGCAGGTGTCTCGGGATCGGTCGATGTGGCGTACCGTGAAGGAGCCCTATGTCCAGCTGTGGACGTTTCCCGGATGATGATGATGAAATTTTTTGCGATATTGCCGAAAATTTCGAATGAGCTTCCACGAAGTCAGCTCTAGCTTAGAAACTCAAGATCTTTGCAGGTTTTCGACTTTGCGACGGACCTCTGAACCATAATTTGCAATTTGAATGCCGTAATAGTGGATTGTAATAATTAATTCGCAGCCGAAGGTCGAATATTAAATAAATTACATATTATTGATCACGGAGTTCGACACTGATTATTATTTATTGTTTATTACTGATTTTGTATTATGTTAATGTTTATAATAGACGATTGAAAAGGAAACGCGTAAATCAGGTCAGCGGGTACGTTTAATTAGCTTTATAATTATTATGACGTCGGTTACCGGACTTAACTAGCTGTGTTAAACAGAAACTAAACTTACCTACTGCCGCGGTGCCGCTGCCGCTGCCACCCCGGGGGGATTTGCCACAATTATCTCGCTTAGCAGGTGAAATAGCGACTATACAATATGTTTCTGATATATGAGATAGACAAATAAAATAGTTTTTATTTTAGCCAAAAAATTAAATAGTAATGGAGGTCGAAAATCTATTTTAAGCTTTGAAGCTTGTAGTAGAGGTTTCCGCTCTTCCGTTAGCATAAAGGAGTTAATTATAATAAAACGGCTTATTTACTAACAAACACAAAAAGATATAATATTGTCACTGTGTGTGTGTGATAGCTGTTCATTGACGTCACCGTGGATAACGTGGATTTTATATTTTAAGGCTTGGAATTCAGGTCATCACCCAGGAAACGTCCACCGCTGGACATAGGCCTCCTCCATGGTATGCCACAACGTCTGGTCCCGAGCCACTTGCATCCAGTGACTCCCCGCAACCTTAACTAGGTCGTCCGTCCATCTAGTAGGGGGCGGCTAGGTACACGTTTACCAGTACGTGGTTGCCACTCAAGAACTCTTATTCCCCATGTCTTCTTAAAGCGACAAATCTAGTATTCCGCATTTATTACTTGTGATTTGGCAATTAAGAGTGACGCATTTTGTGGTTGACCTATAGATTTAAAACTTAAAGTTTTCTAGTTTGTATTTGAAGAAAAAAACCTTTATCAAACTTTTTTTTTCAATCTTATTAACATTAGTAAACTATTTTTATTTAGGATTTTTTTGAATTAAGAATAGAATTAAGTTTTGAACCACTTTTTTACTAATCACACTGTGTTGGTCACATTCCGCTAGTCACAATTTACGAGTACTAGTGACAATTTTCTGGTCACATAAATGTGTAAGTAACGAAACCGCAGAAGCCGAGGCGCGTCCGCCAGCGCGTGTAATGTTTAACACGCATTTTAATTATGCTTATTAACAATTAAAGACAATCCACGAATCTGGGTCAAGTCGGTTAAAAGGTATAAATCAAGTCTATACGAGACATGATCTCATGTGTTACGACGGCAGCGGTGCTCAAAGTTTTATGATAATGAGTAGAAACCGGACGTTGAAATCATTAGCGGATATCGATAGATTAAAGTTATATCTTCATAATCAGATTTTTAATAGGTGCGCATAATAAATGTATGATTTACGAGATGGGTATGTATTTTTAATGCCGACGCAAAAAGTGTGGTACAAAAGGAAGTAATTTGTGTGAAAATTTTATTCCTTTAAACAATATCGAACTTTCTGTATGTGCGTGCGTGTGAGTGTGTGTGTGTGTGTATGTTTGTCAAATTTAAATAAGAACTGTTGAGCTGTTTAGTTCGTAGAAAGGTAACAAGCAAACAAATGATATGACAGACAGCTGCTTTCGAGTGAATTGGCTAGCTCTTTTATTACACTTTACGAAGCACTTATTGTATGAAAATAAAACATGAAAATATGAAAATTTATCTTTAATAAATCAATCAGAAATATTCACACAATAATCTAAATAGTTGAAATTAAAAAATATAAAAATTAATCTAGATTTAAATATGTATTTTAAAATTATAATTTGCGATAAATCTTTGTTGACGTCAAAGAAATCGACTACCCTTTCGGAAAAGCGTTTTTAGAGAAGATTGCGAAATATTTTTTTTTATTTTTATTTATTTATTAAATATTCAGACAACCATGGTCCATTTTTGTTAGTAATATCTTATTATCTATGTTAGTACTTATACTCTACTACAGATTTGGTTATCATAATAAGATGCCACATCAGTGGGCAATCGAATTTACCAGCAATCACCCTCAGAACGCTGTTAGTGCTTCCTCGAACTCTACGTAGCAGCGACGCTGCTTTCTTTCTTAGGATAGCGCTAAAACTATCTGTTCGCGCCTCCGCAAACATATTTGATGCGCTACAAAACCGAGGAAGCCTTAACAGCGCCCTGAAGGCGTTGTTGAATTGGACTCGCAGAGCACTGTAGGACTTTTGTGTATATCTGACCCACAGGTTCCCGGTATACAGTGAGGTACAGTAAGCTTTAAAAAGCGTGATTTTGACTGTGTCCGCGCACCGGGCAAACCTGCGAGCCAGCATGTTCGCGCGCACCGACAATGCTCTGCGCTCCCGCTCCATATCCTGATCGTCTTTCAGATCGTCAGTAACAATGTGCCCCAGATATTTAAAAGAATTCACTCTTTTAAGAGGGGCGCCATTCAGAAAAACAGGAGGAACTTCCGCTGGACATTTGTTACCCGCCTTAAAAACCATTAGTTCACTCTTGTTGTCATTATAGCGCAACCCATGTGACAAAGAGTACGCTTCGCATACCAGCATGAGTTTCCTGAGAGCGCTGATAGCCGGGGCCAGCAGCACCATGTCGTCTGCGTAACTAATGTTGTTGACGCAAACTCCATCCACGTGACAGCCGACATACATGCCGCTGAGCCCGACAATCAACGCATTTACATACAGGTTGAAAAGCAATGGTGAGGTTAACCCCCCCTGCCTCACGCCGCATTCCAGCCTGTACGCATCAGAGTACTCATCGCCCCACTTTACCAGGTTTACCTGATTACTGTACCAGTGATTAAAAATACAAATAAGATCCTCAGGTACACCCTCTTCTCTCATCTTTTCCCACAGAATGTCGTATGCAACAAGGTCAAACGCTTTTGATAAATCGAGAAAACACGCGTATACAGGCGTTTTTCTGTCCGTATAGTACCTGACAGTGTGCTTCAAACTTAGTATCGCGCTCTCTGTAGACAAGCCTTGTCGGAACCCAAATTGTGCATCGTGAATCGTGAGGTACTTCTCAATGTGTGAGTTGAGCACACTGTCAAGTACCTTTGCTATAACTGTTGCCAAGGATATAGGTCGATAGTTGGACCTGTCGCACACATCACCCGTTCTGTTTTTGACAATAGGGACGACTATAGTTTTCATTAGGTCTGGTGGTAAGTAGGAGTGTCCTATGCACAAATTAAAGAGTAACGCTAATACGCTCGGAAGATGTACACCTGCATGTCGAAGGTGTTCAATACTGAGACCATCATGACCTGGTGATCTACCTCCTTTCATTTTTCTCATAGCTATTGCTACATCTTTAGCCCGGATGAGAGTTGGACACCGATCATGGTGCGTCTCTGCACTGGACGATGAACATGAGGGTCCAAGTGGCGACTTGACAGTAAAGTGTTCCTTAAACAAATTAGCGATACTTGGTGGTGTGCTTGCATCGCCAACACACACAGGGAGGCTAGGTCGAACATTCCCTTTATTAGTGCATTTCCAGAAACTTTTGAAATCTTTCTTACTGTGATGAGACGCCATAATCTCCATCTGAATGGTGTCTTGATGATTCTGACACCATTTAAGTCTCCCTTTAAAAAATTTCCGACTTTCAACCATATCGGTGTGAATATACTGTAAAGCTTCTAATTTCTCCAATAATTGGCTACGTCATAATTTTATCATGTACTTTTCCAATCAACAATACACATGGAAAATATCTAAACACTTATCATATTGACCACCACTGGACAAATTTGTCCAATTCACACTGACACTTGTCAAAACTCTAACACGCTAAGCAATAAGAGTGATAATTGGTTACTACGCGTGTCAATTTATAACAGTTGGTGGCCTGAGGTCGGCTTCGTCATTACATTTAGTCATGTTTTATTCCAAGATGTTTTAATAGTGATTGAAGTTCTGTTGTTTTATAGAGCTGGTTAACATTTGAATTTTATTTACTCTTTATCAGCTCTAAGTCCACTGTTGGGCATGAGCCTCCCACATAGATAGATAGAGTATAGTAAGTATTTTTAATCATCCCCTAATTTGCTACCTTTGAGTTTGAATATGTTACTCAAAATACGGCAGTATTGGTTCAGTGACATCCTGTTTTATATTTATTTAAAAAAGATTTCAAATTTGTTAAAGATATGGAACAGTATACACTCTTTTTTGAGGTTAGTTAAAAGCGAATCGTATCCGTGTATGTATAAAATATATAACATTACACAATAAGAAGATTCTGTATGTGTAATCTTTCTGTACTATACATTGTGGAACTGTTTTTCACAATTCATTTTATAGACGACATAAAACTGGTGATTTAACACGGTTTTAATTGCTTGATGTCGTTTTAGTATAAGAGCATACAAGCTATGACATGTCCCAAGTGGTTGAGAATTAGTGAGGAAATAGTTCTTTTAAAATTGAAACTAGAGATCCGTAGACTTGGAAATGTAACGTTGGCTCGATCAGTTAGCATTATTAGACAATTTTAATTAATAATAATTAAATTAAGACTTTGTAATTGTAAACAAAAATGTATTTATAAGAAAACAAAATATGTAATATATTTAAATAGTGTCGGATCCAACAGCAGATTTTTCGTTTTGTTGGTTTTTAAGTTATTTAGTATCGGATACGATGAAATTAGCGTTGTCATCCGATTGATATCGCTTAAATAAATTTAGAATTAAAAACAATGTGCAAAAAAAAACAATATTACTATTTAATATAACACATATAACACAAATATCTACTTGCTAATATTCAAATGTGAAAACGAAAAACAAATTTTACCTCTTTTTCTACAATTCTATCAAGTGAGCGTTAAATGTGGAACCCTTCACCGGCGGTCCGATTCACGCATGACCCGCTCATGTCGTGCAATTAAGTTATTATTCTCTCAACGATGAAAAAAAAACTCAACCGTGGCGCTGACAAGAAACTGCAAAGCCGTCTACAATGGAGTAATCGTGTGTCGGAACGTTTAAAACAATAACGAGTGAATTTAATCGCACATTAGCTAACACGTCATTGATAAAAATTAAATGATACGTAGCATTGTGATATTTTCCCGCTAAAACGTTTTCGCGTCGCATATTTCATAATCGTTCGGTTTTTAAAAACACCTGCTTGGCTGGTTAGACAGGCATATTGTGTAAAAAGATCTTATTAATTGTATTATTACCATCTCACGTCGTCTCTATCGTTTGTTGGAAATAAAACACTGGCTGGTTTCCTCTTTCATGTAATATTAAGTTCTAAATGCTTTGAAAGCTGCAGTAGTAACAGCCATGGAAATGGAAAAAATGATCGCATAGGTAGGCAAACGAAAACTAAAAACCTCTTACGACATATCATTCAAAAGAGAATGAATTTTAACAGGCCGTATTCGTCCGGAGCTTTTTAAACCTAATTTAAAATTAAGAATTTAAAATTCGAAAAGCAAAATTCGAATTCAATCCCCCGCGACACCGAGTCACAAGTGCCCCATACACGTTCTCACAAAGCTCGTACACCCCGACGCTCATATTTGCTGACAAGAAAAGCGAAAAAAAAACCGGGCGCGGCTCTAATTAGGTCGTCGAGCGAGAACAGGCGTTCGTCAGCACAACAATAATTAACACTGGCTGTAATGAAGCGGAACATAAAAACTAATTGGAGGCCCTAGGATTGTCGCTGGGCTCGCGCTTGATTCGTCGAATGGGTTCGATCGATTTTAGTAGGAGATATTAAAAATTTGAAAAGTTTAAAACCATTGTTTTGCTGATATACGTATGATAGTTTTAAACCAGTGACTTATTATGACAGGTTTCAAGCAGAAGCTTTCCTAAAGAAATTGACATTAATAACGGAATACATTGATGTGTCGTACTGATTATGACAAATGTACTATATTATTATGCAGCAATACAAACTTTTAAACTAAATTAAGTTATTTATGAATTATTTTTTTGTTTCACTGAAGAAAAAATGCCACAAAGTCTTCTGTAAAAAGTACTTTTTAATCCTTTACCTATGGCCTACTAGACCGCATAATCAATGATGAAATATTTTTCAGTAACTAAAATCAGTAATTCAAAAATTTGTGGTAATAAATATTTTCAAACTCAATTTGGCAACTCTCAAACTGTGCTGTAATCCATTATAGTTTACACCAAACGCCACCTAAAAACCATCGAGTATAACAGCAAACAACCAGCCAGTATTTTAAATGGGAAACGGTCCGCGACCCGGCACGCCGCGCCGTCTATCAGCTAGTTGCAAAGGGAAATCAGTCAATAATGCACTAATTTCCCCTCCTTAATGGCGTAGCCGGCCTCTACTCAGACACTATTACAGTTCCGACGCGACACGACGCCTCCAATAATGTTGTAATACTATAACTGTTCGATGCTTCAATAATTTGATTTCTAGTCGGAACGCAGATGTAATGGCTATATGATCATTGTGATAAGGTTTGAAATAAGAATGTTTTGAATAACAAAAGAGCTATAAATTTAGTAATTCACGGAGCAGGTATTAGGAAAAATTTCATAAAAAAATCTTTGATCTCGAAAGTGAATCGTGCTAGGATTTTAGGATCAAAATTTTGTTTAAGTCTTTGTATAAGTAATGTTAAATGTCTTTATTGAAAATATTCTCCCCTATAGCACAAGTGCTGTTCCTTTAGATATTCTATAATTACGATGTAGATACTAATATCAAGCTATATATTTTATCGATTCCCAGTTTTATCGAAACCCAGTTAGTTGATGTAGAAAATTGATTCTAAAACAAGTTACAATAAAATAGCTTGCAACTGTTATGTAAACCTACCTACATATGTACCTAATTATCGCTCTCATAAAATTTACTTATCGTGCCCTTATCGCGGTATATCGAGTACCGCTCGAAGTAACGATACAATTTAAGTGGAATGCCCAATTATTTCTCCATTAGAACTTTTGCTCGGAAGAAATGGCCAATTTGGATTATTAAAAAATTTATATGTGTTTTATTGTAACACACTGTATTACAGTCGTAAGGAAACTATGGTGTTATTAATTTGCGTTTTGTAGTCAATTATAGTGTGTTTGGTAAAGAAAACGTTCAATGGCCTCTCTGTTTATTTACGAAGTGAGTCAATAGTATTTGTAATTTTAAATGACTAAAAAGTGATGTTTTATTAACAATAAGTTACGGTTTCCGTGTTCCCTGAAAGCTACAATAGGGCAATTAACAGAGTATTCACATTATGCAGCATTTTTCAACTTTATTTAAAGTTATAAAAAAAATCTGATATATTTTTTAAAAAATTTCCTAGATTTTTTAAAACCGGATTCAGATTTTTTCTTTCGTCATTTGACGTCTACAATAAAATCTTGCTCAAAAAATATGTTTATTTAATTGGTTACTTGCTCTTCTTTATACATTTTAAAATATTTTTTCAATAATGAATTTCGCCCTTATCAAGTTTCTAAATAGTTAGGAATGATCTTCAAAAGTTGACATTGTTGAGTTGACAACCAATAGAAAACATACCGTTTTGTTACGGAATTTCCAATGTTATGATGATGATTAGATAAAATTAAAAGTCAGATCATTTTTAAACATTTAACTTGATAAAATACTTAACTTATTTATCTGTAATATTTTGACGTGGCGAGTGTAATGTTCATATTACTAGGTCAATAAAATTGAAACTTGGATCTAGATTACACAAACCTATTGTCTACCAAATCAATCAAGACCTATGGATTTCCTAAACCAAATAGTCTGGAGGGGCGTTCCGAATGTCTGCTGTGTTTAAACTTTACATTAAAAAGGTTATCGATGTGAGTTTGTTCTCTACATAAAACTTGAAGAACAACATCGGTGATGTTCACAATAGACGGCTAATGGACATAAGTAATAAACCAGCTATTATCATTAGTCGTAATTGCCACAGACTATAACTGTACAAGTACAAACACAGCGGGTAAGCAGATTAAACTCTTTTAAGTTCGTGGTCGTAGGGAGTGGACTGGATGTGGTTTTCGACAGCGACTTCTATAGAATGAATGGCCTGTCAAAATTGAAATCTAGAAATTCATAATGTTAGAGTAGCTCCCATGAGAGTTTGATAGTATCTATTTCATGCAAGTGCTCATTATAAACTCTCAAGTGATCGTGTCAGTCTCACCTTCCCCTATAAAAGTGAATTTGCGCAAGCGACTCTCATTGTCAAATGTAACCACGGATTGGTAAAGAATATACGGACTCAACATCGTTTAATAATGCGTGAGGTCAACAAAAACACACACACACGTGTAACTGACAATGACGTGCGCTGCATATTATAGGCCGAGTGTTTACTTTCAGATTCAGATTAAAAACAATAGAATTACCATAACGTTTTCATAATTTCCCCAGAAACTGTCGATGGCCGTTAATACTATGCAAACGTAGTTTCCAATCACTATCGCAGCAATATTCTTTTTGTAACAGTTTTTTATTATTTCAGTTTAACTTTTAAATACAGAACATGTGTACAAGCAATATTCCGCCATTCCAAAAATGTCGCCAGCCAGTGTCTCTCACAAACGAAAAGGCCCCTTTTATCGACACACCACGCGACTGCAGTAGTTTTTCAAATATGCAATTTACTGATTTTTTCAAAAAAGAAGAAAACCTCCCGCGCTCCACCCCACCCGGCGGGGGCATGGAGAATGGCGTAAAGGCTAAAAAAGAAAAAAGTCCTTGGGAAAATAGTAGGCTCACGTATGGTAAATAGCATTGAATACTGGACCTCCCACCATATGTCCCGGGCGCGTGGCCGCTACAGTAGATGTTGCAGGGTATTGTGAATTATGAATGAATGGAAGTTTAACTGTTTTCGTCACTTTTTCGACTTTGATACCAATGTAAATTATAATTTTCCCCTTTTATCAAACCACAGCGAACAATCAATATCAAAGTTCCAGTTTCTAATAGTTTCTCTAGTCAAAGTGTCAGTATGAAAACTACAGATAATAAGAATTAAGTCATCATATGTCCAGTAGTTGCTAAAGACTCTCTCGGAAAACTTCGGGAGAAGAAAAGACAATTTTTTTGTGATGTTAAAATAATTTATCGACAAATCGACTGATCGCTTCGAAGATCAGTAAAAGCTTAAAACTTGAGAACCAAATGTAGCCTAACTTTATTTTCTAAGTGCGCTGTCAAATCGCACTTAGGTTTAAAACGATCCAACACTGCAGAAATGATTATAAAAATCCGGCCTTTTTGGAACATTAAAAAAAAACTTATACAATGTTAAAAATTGGTAGTCTGGAAAGTTGGTTTACGGACGATAATTTTACGTGATAACGTCATAAGGAAACATTGATTAAATGCTATCACAAGCCAAACGCTTAGGCCATCGTGCCTCTCGTACGCTTGTTCCGCGCTCTCGCTTGCACGCTCGGCTCAGGCGGAACGTGACACTTTTTCGTGCGTGCGATTTATAAGACCTTATCACGTCATTATTAATTCTTAGTCTTATTTATATATAAATGCAATAATAACCAAAGCATAAAATTATATTCAAAATTTTCCAAATGTATACGAGTATCATTTCGCATTGATTTGAAAATGGAACACGTCAATTATTTAAGAAAACAACGATACGAATCATCGTTTATAATTACTAAAATCACAGTTACAACAGCGTCCCATCCAATATTTACCGTCACCTATCATAATGAATAGGTACATAACAACCCACATATTAAAGCAGCCCTGAATGTAATAACAGCTCGCGATTTCCTCACATTTTCTATTGAAACCTGGCATTTGTAAGAAAATAAGGCACTCTACATGCATTATACGGAGTCATTAAAAGCACATAGAAAAGAAATGTAAGCTGGTATTAAACGCCACCGTTGGCAATTAAAATAATGGCTGTCACACCTATGAATGAGACAATTCGGTAGGAATAAAACTCTATGTTTTGGTAGTGGTTCATTCTGCCTTAATTAGGGCTAATATAGGGATGGGAGTGTGAGGGAAACCGACTTATGTTACGCTCCGTCTGTTCCAAAACTGTGCTAACAAAAAGAAAGCAAAAAATTCAAATGATCAAACTCTGAAAGTTCCAAAATGGCGCAGAGCACGACCATTCTTGAAATACAGTTCTAGACATGTGTCTAACTAGTGAAGTGAACTCGAATTAAACTCCTTTTCTGAAGTCGGTAGAAAATTGTACTTACTACTACGTAACTACGAAATCTTCGGGCGCAAAGTTGACAATTAAAAGTATATTTGTCCCCAAATTCCAGTATTAGGCCACGGCTAAACATGATCAAACTCCAATGGATCACATATAGCAGCCAGCCCTGATGTGCTAATCAAAAAAACTTAATTCACGGTAATGGTTCGTAATAACGCTGCTAGTTTTTAACGCGGTCTCCTGATACAAATGATAATGAAAGCTAATTACGTGTTTTTAGAACAGCCCTGGGGGTGGTTTCTTGGTCATTATGTTTGTTTACTATTTGGTGAGTTGTACCGCGCCCCTCGTTTTGCGTTTTGTCGTTTCCATGTGATTTCAAACTTACGTATAACATCTACAGAAGTACTCGTATCTTTAATTTGGTTCGATTACAAGAACGAAACTATTCATTTTCAACCTACTTCAATAAAGGAGGAGGTTCTCAATTCGACTGCAATTCGACTGGTTTTAAGCTATTGCATAGCTTCTATCGCGGGCCTTGAGCGCGGGGACCGAATCGAGAAATTCCGTAACGAAAAAACCTCACGCTCCCCACTCCGACGGGCACGGAGGTGTGGCTTGAAGGCCGTGCATCGTCTAACGTCGTTTCAGTTCGGCAGTCTTCGACACGGTGTGTTTGCGTGCGTGCGATTAGACGTATTACTGTTTTATAATTTATTAAGTATTTATTAAGTATGTAATTTGATATAGCAAAGCAAATCCGTTATGTTAGCTAAATATTATAATTATAATCATCAAAAATCATAAATAAAATAAATAAATAATTATAATTGCATAAGTTGATACAAAATGCTATGCAATAGCTTTACCGCGGCAGTCCCCGAGTGCCACACGTCTTTCTTTTATGTATGCTACGCGATAACTCCGCCAATTATGAACTGATTTTGATGATTTTTTTTTGTTTAGTAGAGCATACGTCAGAGGTGGCATGCAAATTTTTCGAAATTGATTCCGCGCTTTTCTATAAAATCAACAAAAAACAAATATACCACAAAATTCTACCAATAAGGGTGGGTATTTTAGGGTATTTTAGGGGATGAATGTTGCAGACTTTTACGGTAGTTGAAGTCGGTTTCTAGTACTTTTTGAACGCGTTAATTATACTCACATTGGGTTTGCACTTCGTCTTATCTCGTCTAATGATTAGTGACTGTTGGATGGAAAGCGTGCTCAACCAAAAGTCTTAAGTTAATTTAGCGCTATGTTACATTTCTACACCAGAACATGACAGTGTTATTAACACTGTTGTTTAGTGGTAGACTTAAGTAACATGGTGGTAGCTCTAGCTGGCAGAAATATGCCCCGCACTGTAAATCGAACCCAAGATATCATTTTACTGTGTGTCTAACTGCTTCTAAGTTTATCATGCATACAGCCAGGGATTTAAACGCACTACCGGCGGGTATATGCCCACAGAGCTGCAAAGTCTAGGGTGAACAGGCACACAGACCAACGCGCCGTAGTAGGCGTGTCGCCTACCTTCAGGTTAGATGAAGGCCAAGTGGAAACCCATCGTAGATAAAAAATATATACGAATTTTAAGTATTTAGCTCAATCGGTTTGACATGGGCGTTAATATTGTCAATCAGTCAGTTAGGGAGTTTTATTATCCGCCATGTTTTTGTCTGTGGCTTGAAAATAAGATCACAACTCTACGGGTATATATAATACAGGTAGCTCTATTGTAAGTATGCCTACATAGCTATAAAGTATTGCATACATACATGCTGTATTTTTTACATAAAAATAATTGAAAAGTGTGATTTGTTAATGACTCAAAACCAAGCCTTACCAAATAATTTTAACGATTAATCGATTTCATATCTTCATAATAGTTTTATAACTTAATTTTTCACACTACAACGTTAAAAATTACAAAATTAATTATTTAAACAATAAAATGATTATGGACATTACAACATGAGTTTCGTTGTTTTACGGCATAATGGACGTGTTTAATAAAATTTTGTGCGATCAGTTTTTATACGTTCTAGACCTTATTTGACGGATAATTGTCACTTTAAATCCATTGTGTTTGTTAATTGCATGCAATCACTGAATAAATAGAATTTAGACAATCGAAATTCAAATGTTGTACGAATGAATGGTTTTAAATTTGGAATGAATTGTAGAGAAGTGCTCACGCGTCTCGCAACGGGGGGCTCGATGCAATGACGTCATTCACTTGAACCCCCTTTATTTTATAATGGATATAAATTGGCGGGATCCTTGTCGAGAATTATTGTAATGACGCAATCATAGATTTTTTTGATCAGTTGTTTCCTATTGTGGAATCGACAATTGAGATGAGAGGGTAATTGATTTCTCAATTCCAAGTACTTTTAATTTAAAAAAACTGCTTTTAAAAACAGTTTTCAGTTTTCGTTTTAATATTTAAAATCCATTTTTAAATTACTGTGGACACATAAGTATTTATTATATCTACTCACGCACCAAAGCAAAGTTTCAAAAGAGGTGTTTCAAATTCGGCCTGCACTTGTACACTATTTAAAAAATCTAGTAATAATCTAAATATGCCTAGAAAAATAATATAATGACATTGTTGCATTTATTTTATTTGTATAAAATCTTTTTTTTTTACTTAATGACAGCGTTAAATGTCATTTCATTGACGCCATCTTTGTTTTCAACGTTAAGTCTTACCTGTTTCGTGCGTTTTATATGTTTTTGTACAAATAAACTAAACCAAAATATACAAAAATAGTAACGAAATCTCTTTCATTTGATAATGGCCTTTAAAAAATTATAAATGTACAAGACTAGGCTTTGGCAGGTGTTATTAGAATTTTTAAATAGAGAACGTCAAATAACCCCAAAAGGGATCTTTTAATTTTATACCCTTAAGAAGTACAGTGACCACGTGTCAACAGTTTTCGTTTTTTTTTTAAATAATTTAAATGTTTTATGGCTTTGATGGTTTCTCTGTAAAAACTAATACAATATGTACACATACTGTTCTCGTTGCACTGAAATTCTTGCACTACCTTTATATGTGTTTTCAAAGTTCACTATTCAGTATTTAAAATTCACTTCCCGTATCTGATAATAATAAAATAAAATTTTTAAATAGAGAACGTCAAATAACCCCAAAAGGGATCTTTTAATTTTATACCCTTAAGAAGTACAGTGACCACGTGTCAACAGTTTTCGTTTTTTTTAATAATTTAAATGTTTTATGGCTTTGATGGTTTCTCTGTAAAAACTAATACAATATGTACACATACTGTTCTCGTTGCACTGAAATTCTTGCACTACCTTTATATGTGTTTTCAA
This sequence comes from Carcina quercana, assembly GCA_910589575.2. Classification (NCBI taxonomy): domain Eukaryota; kingdom Metazoa; phylum Arthropoda; class Insecta; order Lepidoptera; family Depressariidae; genus Carcina; species Carcina quercana. The sequence goes on along the minus strand of OU342439.1, from coordinate 11,856,408 downwards.
AGTTCACTATTCAGTATTTAAAATTCACTTCCCGTACCGGTTAATAAACCTCATGTTCACACGTCATCATTTGTTATCAGGCCCCTCCATTGGCATCACACATTGTCACTGTAACTTTTTCCTTATTCATAATTCATTTAGTTTAAAAACGCTTCTTACTCGTACTTTATTAATTTAGTTTTTTAAATCTACTACTGTAATATCAGTCTAAATCAATCTATCTAAAACTGCCAAATAACGAAGTTACTTATGTATGGGGACTGTACATTTTTACAGTTGTGCATTTGTATTGTTGGACATTATTACAGCTGGACATTTTTGCTGTTGGTCACATTTATTTTTTATTTTGGACAGAAGTATCGCTAAGGTAAAATTATCTGCATGTAAATAATTCATTGTCACAATTTTACAACAGGTAGATTTTTTATGTCAGCCACATTATTCATACTACTTGCAACACTAATCTGTTTTCAACACGTCATTGATAACAAACACGTCCTGTTGGGAAGTGTCGACACCTACATAAAGAAAGAAAATGGGACGAGATGACCACTAATTCCTATTTTGGAAAGCATTGAATCGTTTTATTAGGACGAGTTGATTACTGACTAGGATATTGAGTAGCACTTATTTCGCAATATTCACTAAAGGCATTAATTTTCAAAATCAAAGGCAAATTCACAACAAAGAAACAAATACACAAATACGTCACGCGAAGAGCAAATAATTTGGTGCTTCCCCGGGTAAGAACCAACTATGGCAGGAAATCTGTCACTTACGAGGGAGCTGTTCAATAAATTACGCAAATACATAAGAAATAATACTAGCCGCACCAGACGAATATTTGTTCTAATTATTGCTAGTTCTCATATAAGTGTCGAAATGTCTTTTTGAGAATAAATTCTTTAAACCGAAAGGCGAACGATTATATTTGTTCGCGGCTCGCTCCACTACCGCAGAAGTAAGCAGTACGACTACACTCCAGGTAAAAACATCGTTATGTATCCAAGTCCCCGCCAACACTAGCAGCTCACAGCATCCACACTCGATTGATCACTGTAATCCACTTACAGAACGATAAATGAAACGTAATTGGAAGGAAATTACGCAATAAATGGGAGGTTATTATTGAATTTAATGTTAAATTAATCGTGAGCCCCCCTCCTAACCATCTGTCGTGTGTTCCACCCCCCTCTGATGTATTTACGAGATGTGCTCTCAAATGAGTTTTGTGACAATCTTATTTGTTTCTCGTAAAACATTTTAGTGAAAATTGATGATTTTAAATTGAATTCGAAATGATTTGTAAAAAAATTTCAATTAACACACCGACCGTCAACTTTTTGACTTCTTCATAGTCCCATATCGTCAGGAGGATCCAGGTTCGATTCCCTGTCGGTACTCGGTTTTGTTGGTGGTTTCTGAGTGTGCACGCTTTACCATTCAACAGCGGCCTTATCATCTCTTACGAATTTTAAAAACAATTAAAAAAATATGTTGCTGTCCAATGTCCGTTTCCTAAATATTGTTGTCCGTTACCTTTTAAGACACCCACAGGATGACATGGGATATTACTATTCTAAAGCTGAGACCACACGTCATATCAGGTGTGTAATTAAAATGTTAATTATGAAAAATATCATACTCATACAATCGTATCAATATTTTATACAAAAATTATAAAAAAAAAAATATAAAACGCGTGTAACGAAAGTTGTTCGAACCGAGTTAGCTACTAAAACTCCCGAAAGATGATTTATCACAGTCACACACACACACACACAAGTATGATACGGCCATACATACGCACCCTGATACACGTATGTGTATCTGTTCAATTAATTTTTCTCATTCGTTTTTGTGCCAAAGTACAGTCCACGGGAAAAAGTTATGCGCCGGCACACTCTCGCATTTTTAATACCGTATAAAACGTGCTCACTTGTTTTAAATCTCACATTGTTTAATGATAAGTTTAGAGCTTTTACAATGCCGAATCACGATTCTAGTTCGTTTAAACGATTCAAGTATTCATTGCAATTGAATCTACGATAGCTTCCATAAAGTTTTAATCATAACCAAATTTAACACGTCTGCGCCCAAGTCTTCTGGAAGAAATCTCCTTTTTTATCAATTTGGAAGATCAACAGCTGTTGCCACAAATATATTTATTTATTTTTATTTATAAATAATGACAATTTTAGTTACACATATTTAGACCTAAATTAATTAAGCCTGTAGCAGAGCTAGCTATTAAAATATAGCTGTTATATTTTTAAATGATAAGGATAGGCGATCAACTGAGGGTGAAAGGGTATGACTTATTTAGTTCTCAGGAAGTGAATAGGTCTTTTATTAGCGTCACTGGCACATCTCAACGAGTCAGTGAGTTGAAGGGGGCAGTTAAAATGGGCAGGCCACATCGCTCGAAGAGCCGATAACCGTTGGGAAGTAAAAGTTCTCGAGTGGCGACCACGTACCGGGAAGCGTCTACCGGGCCGTTCCCCTACTAGATAGGCTGACAACCTGGTTATGGTCTCGGGGAGTCACTGGATGGAAGAACTAAATGAAGCACCTAAAACAAGAGTAAAGTAAAACTAAGGTAAGCTACTTGAAGAAACATAATGGGTTTGCACTTCACTTGATAGTAAAGCCGCAAGATAGAAAGCGTGCATACTCAGAAGAACATAATTAACTTTTATTTATAAATTACACGTTTTTATTTAAATCTGGCTGGGTGTGCAACTTGTATTTTCTCTGCTACGAGTATCATCATCATGTACGCGTTAGATTACATCTGGACAGGTCTTTCCCAAGGTACGCTGCGCCATAGTACTCGGCCCTCTACTCTTCACGTTCATTCTCGTCCGGCTAGCTTTTTCAGTTGTCTTTCAATGTGAGTGCTAAATACTATATTCGACCACATGTCCGTTTAAAAATAGTATTAGGAAAGCTTTTAAATGGACTTGGCCTTCATTGAGAAGCAAGCTCGTGAGGCGCTGGTTCTGTTACCTTTCGTGCCGGAACACAACAGTGCTAGTGCGCTTTAGTACCGGTTAAGTTCAATGATTACTAGACACTGCCATCTTTTATTTCTAAACGTAAACGCCTTTGATATTAAAAACTGTAGATAAAATAACTAGTGCCGAATACTTCAGATTATTAGCTTATTTACTTAAATGCCACAAAAGTCGGACTTGTAATTTCAAAAGTTCACCGTTCCCGAACACTTCATAGAAAATAAACGTTTTATTTTAATTCTAAACCTTTGGTGAACATCGTACAGAAACTTGGATTTTTAATGAATTTAAAAGGCAAAGTTCCTGGAAAATTATAACAACTTAGCCTATTTATTTAAATGCTTACGTTCCTGGACAGTTCATAAAAACTTAGCTAATTTATTGAGAGGCTAACGTTCGCGAACAATTCATAAAAACTTAGCCTATTTATTGCAATGCTAACGTCCTCGAAGACCTCATATTATCGTCCACTGTACCCGGGCATCGGGCCCAGCGACATCAAGCCGTGTGTGCATAATACATCGCTGTTCGCTGTTACTGTACGTCCGACTTTAATTATATATCTGCTACAATTTCGCCTTTTTTCGAGTATTTTTCACATTTCCTCCCCACACACCCCTTCCGCTCACCCCGCGGCCGCAGGAAAAAACCACGCGTGTGTGCATCGAGACACCGCGTGTTGTTGTCGCAGTGAACCGACGCGGCGGCGGCGGCGGCGGCGGCCGGACTCTCGGTGCCGGTCCGATCGATCAACACCGAATATCTCGTCGCTCTTCTTAGCCCCAGAGATGATTAATTCAAAAGCGAGTTGCTTTAAAATAATTGCCGTGTTAACCCTCATTTTTTTCAGCAATTAAACCCGGAGAATACGACATCGAGGAGCGCTCGATGAGCCGCGCTCAACTTTTCCCTGTAACAGGCTGTTATTTCACGATTTAAAATCGGTTCTCAACCCGTTAATGACGCGAGTACAAGTGCAGATCGGCTCCGTTCGGCCGCGGACCAATCTATTTAATAACCCCCGCCGGTGACACCCCACACCCGTCGGCCATCGCCAATTTTCACCCCCTCCACCGGCCCCCGGCACCCGCCCTGAAAAAAATCCAGAGCGTTTTAAAATTAATGAGTAAAAATGTACACACACATGGAGACAATGCGAGTGTGCGCCGGCCTCAATAATGACCACACATTACCGGTGTCCGATGACGTGCCGCGGTCGCGACTCCGAGCTTCGACGCGCCGATCGCTGCTGAGGTGGCCCGCCGCGACGACCAAGCTTCCATTAGAACCAACTATCACGAAAAAATTGAGTTTAAATTGAAAATTCGCCGGTCCGTGCTTATTCCGCGCGGATCGGAGTGGAGCGACGCCGCGCGACGAACGCAGTTAGATAACATTTGTAGAGTCGAGGGGGAGGGTGACACCCCTACGCAACGCCGTTTTTATTTTGGCCGGCCCTTGCCCCCTTACCCCCTTCGCTCGTCCAACTTCATCTGAATAATTACTGATTTTTTCGTGTACCGCTGATTATTCTGAATGTTACTTGTTGATGAATAATTTTTCTACAACGTTCGTTAGCCGACGTCGAGGCGACGCGACGCTGCAAGCTTACTTCTAACTTTTTAACCCCACACATGAAATCACAATGTGACATCACTGCCAGTTCGTAGCACACAATGACTCCCATAACACCCCTACAATAGAACACAACTAACTGATTAGAAGAACTCCTATTATTTTTTACTTTTTAGTTGAACAAAAAGGCTGTCCATTAGGTTAAGTAAATTTTCATTTTACAACTAAATTGCTATAATTCATTTTCGAATAGATCCTTTATAATTTTCCTTTTGTCAAGTTTCCCTTTTCATACTGGAGGTCTATTTAAACTGGCGGACGTCCGTGCTTCGCTCGAACAACAAAACGCAGGCTTCCCTTCCCGTATATTGTTTTGTAAGTCAATAATTATATGTTAACACTTACACTCGCCTCAATACTTTCTTACCCGAGGCTAATCACCTTTGAACGACAATTATAAATTGCTATCAGCGAGAAAAACTAGTACTGCAACAATGTTGCGGACGCGAGTGTTTTGCTAAGACTTATGTTAATTTTAATGAGGTACCTTTGCAATTATCTGTCTTTGTAATTCTCTAGATTAAAATCAGTCCTTATTATCTCTTGATAGATCTGTCCATGTTTAGATTTATGAGTTCCACTTTCCTCCATTGGCAATCGGCATATTTTTTTATTATTTAAAATAATTAATCTAGTCTCGACCACTGATGCTGGTGACGAAGTGCAGGAATACGGTCAAATGTCCAAAAATCATTGCACATACTGAAAGATGTAAAGAACCGTTAGATAAAATGTGTTTTCATTCGAGATTTCAAGACAAAATTATATATCTCGGGGAGAATCTTGAAAGATTTTTTATTTAACCCTTTTCTTATTTGATGTGCGATACAGTGGCGATACACGCATGATAATGAAGTAAACGTATTTATTATTAAAATATTAAACAGTGCACTAACTACTGCAGTACTTCAGTTGTGGAAAATTCAGAATATAATAAAATTCTAATGCACTCTAACATGAGATTTATTCGTGCGTATTTACTATATAATAATCGTATATTTTATTATAAACTCAGTATAGTAATTTCACGAACAATATCAAAATCTACATTTATTTGTACTAATTAGCACTTAGTCCGTGTTCAGGACGACAGACTAGCTGCTAACATTTTAAAATTATATTTTCACCGCCCAAAGCAAATTAAATAAATTACAGTTCGTGCCAAACAAAGTCCATCACATTAATTAAAACGGCTAAACAAAAACATTAATTACAATATGCTTATTCGACAAGTGACAAGTCGGGCGATGGCGATCGCTTTGGCAGGATTTCGGCGGCCCGCTGCCGCCCACCTCCCCCGGGCCGCATTTTTTCCAGCCACCACGAAAGGGGTTGATTTTTTAAACTGATGACGCGCTTTCATTCCGCGCTGTGCAACTTCGGTGCGCGGCTGTACGTACCGGCCGCTGATAAATAAATAAAAGAAAAAAAACTCGCTTTGTCGATAGTGCGGGCGTTCCCTTTTCGTGGCCGTATCTGTATGTACGCTTGTTTCTAAACTATTTTTGTCGTGGAAATACAACTTTTTTTTAAAGGAAATCACTTTTTTTTCATGTCGCGATTTGCTCTTTTTTAAATTAGGCGAAGTTTTAGTCGAGTGAACGTTTAGAATCATTTTTACGGGTAGTTGAAAGTTTTCCGAAGTTCGCTGTGACTTCGGACGGGGCTGAAAGTTTTGGCAGGGTTTGGACATTCCGCGAGGTTTTTAAGTTCCGACGCTATGTGAATACACTGAAGATAAAAGTGAGTTGGAAAAGTGAAAATTGCCGTAAACGTGGAGAGAATGACATTGTCCTTTGTAAGTACTAATAGTGTTTGGAGTTTTTTTTATTTGTCTATTATCTCTGATTTGGTTCGCGTTTTTAAATAAATAAAAACTTTATACGATTTTTTAAACTAGGCAATACTTTTCCTAACAATTTTAAATCTTGTGTTGAAGTATTTTTTTAATTTAGACTCATCGCCATAATTGTATTTTCTCAAGTTTATTTTAAAAAAATATTAGTGTAGATTAAATGGCTTATTTTGGTGATAATGACGCCTATCTGTACAACATCATTACGTCTGTTTTTATTTTAAAATATAATGACAGCAAATTTTAATATATGTGAAACAAATACAGGTAATTCTGGATAGTAAATTAATATATATAAGAAAATAAAATATATCACAATTTCATGATTGTAATATTCAAAAATTAAACATAAGGATAAATGCAACTTAAAATTTTAAATGTAATTAGTTATTTTCAATTGGCAAGCGTTCAAAATAAATTTAAAAAAAAGAGTTTGTTTGTTTCTCCGTACTTCGCGTCGTAACTGACAGTCAGAGTGACTTGATTTTTGTAGAGCGATGAAGGGCCGGAAAAGGAACTTTTTATCTCGATAGAACAAGTCGTTTCTGTAGAATTAAGTTCGCAGAACTTGAAGACAAACGAGTAATTAAAAAAATAAGTAATTTTAAATTATATTTATGGCGTATTTTGTTATATTGACATAAAAAATATTTTAAGTTACTTTTTACAGCATGATTCAGAACCTATTTTTATTAAAGAGTTAATATTTTGTAAATTTTTCAATTTTCTACGGGCCATGCTATTACGTGAAAAAAAGTATTGTTTTTTTTTTAAAAAAAAAAAACGGCTACTAAGTATTGTTTTACCTTTATTATTTACTAGCATAGGCAAAAGCTCACGGCTTCTTTCGAGTTAACTTGGATCGCAATAAAAAAATAGGCTATATATATATATATATACTTTTCCTGACTCTCAACTACCCTTACACAGTAACATATTTAACCAAATTTTTTGTTATTAATAAAATTGAATCTTTTGCATTTTGCGTACGTTTTATATATACTCGTACTTATACTGTGTTTTTGTGTAAGATAAAAGCTTTTATTATTTTCTTTAAGTCTAATTAATGCACAACTTAGTTGATTTCGATTGTTTGGTACCGCTTGTGGCTGAACGTTTAAACCATTCGAGATGAAATTTGACATGAACGTATCCGTTTGAATGGAAACGGAAATAAGTTACTTTTATCCCAGTCCACGGTGTTTACCGTTGAATACGTTGTTACTAAAACATTTTAGCAAAAATCGTAATTTCCTCAAGATTTCTTTCATGAATGTATTTCTCAATGTAAATCAAAGCAATGTATAAAATTCTTCCATAATATGGCCTTAGCTATGGTTACTTTCCATGAAGTCAGATATATATACAATTAGAGAAACCTCGTCGGAAAATTTAAAAAGAGACAAAACGAGTTTTACAAAAGGAAAGAAGCTATTGTGAACCTGTTACAGATTAATTTTTAAAATTCATATTTCATTTTGGTTTTTCACCCCTATGATAAAAATCCGGCACTTCGTTTGTATTTAAACATAACGTTAATAATATGTAGCTTATAAACACTGTCAACGTATTCGATACGAAACTTTTTTAAACGAAACTTTTCCTAAAAATTGTACACTAGCGCCATCTAGTAGAATGCGTAGGAACCATAGATAGGCACTCTGAGCTATTTTAAAAGTATGCAGGGCCCGTCGATACGAATGTTTTAAAGTAAACTTTGAAAGTGATTTTCATAGTTCCTTAGGTCATGGCTGCGGGTTTTAGATGCCGCAAGTTTTAAAAAAAGTATAATAGGTCACTTGGTCTTTATCCCATCTGATGGTAAGTGACGACAAGGCCGTTGTATGGAAAGAATGCTCACCCAGAAGCGCAAGTTAATGCGGCGCTGGGTCTTCTAACTGTCATACTTTAACACAAAAGTGCTATTAACACTGCTGTTTATTAACAGACTTAGGTAACATGTTGGTAGCTAGCCACTCTTACACCAGTTAAACAGAGTAGTAGGAACTCCCATCGGGAGTCGATCCCGGTTCCTCAGGATTTCGAGTCCAACTGAGCAGCTACTAGGCCCCTTACTAATATTTGGGCATTAAATGTGTAATAGGTGCTTCTATCTTCTAGTCAAGAGTAACGCACCATCGATGACCACAATGTCATTGTGGTTAATAATCTTTATTTTATCTAATTTAATTATCTCAATGTAGTAAACATTCACATTCTGACAGTTTGAATGCGGTTGGTGAGCAATTGGGCAAATAATAATAATAAATTTGTTTATTGCTCTACACAGAAAGATCATAAAATAATAATATTACATTTTTCACTTGTGTTGTGTGCTGATACTGTCTGTGAAGGACTGGTGCCTGAAATAGGTGTGACCCTGTGTTACACAGTGCGGATTGGTAGACTTCACATACACCTTTGAATTTATTTTCATGAAATTCCACACTATTTTTTTCTTCACCGCAAAGCCAATTTGAATGATTTTTATCATTCGTACATAAATTCCAAATTAGAACTCATTGGTACTAGCCAGGATCGAACCCAGACTCCGATTGTTCAAGGACTGACGCTCTACCCAACTGAGCTACCACGACTTTTTCCTACAATAAAAGTCAGAGCTTCGTTTCCATCGATGTTTATTATCCATGTGTTGAGCGTGTCGTTTGTCAGCAGGCGGAGTCGGACCGGGAGAGCGGCGCTAGTTCCCCGGAGGGCGGTGCGCGCGCGCAGCTAGCCGAACCGCGCTCGCCCTCCCCCCGCGCAAGGAATTCCCCGCACCACCAACCCCACCTGAATGGCTCCAGTGAGTTCGTACTAACACTTTTATTTATTTCAATACCTTTTACTTGAGTCAGTGAGCTGAAGTGGCAATGGGCAAGCCACATCGCTCGAAGAACCGATAACCGGTGGGAAGTAAAGGTTTTCGAGTGGCGACCACGTACCGGGAAACGCCTACCAGGCCGTCCCCCCTACTAGATGGACCGACAACCTGGTTAGAGTCGCAGGGAGTCGCTGGATGCAGGTGGCTCGGGACCGGTCGATATGGCGTACCATGAAGGAGGCCTATGTCCAGCAGTGGACGTTTCCCGGCTGATGATGATGATGGCCTTCTACTTAACTTACTTATGATGGGCTCCATTCAGTATGATGATCTGGAGAGCCGGGGTTCGATTCCCTGCGAAGTTATTGTAGAAGCTTTGACTAGATACCGCCTGCCATCTAATAAGCTAAACATCCCATGAACTAGGTATTACTTTGCCTTAGCTATATTTTTCATGTCCATAAAAATAAACGACCACCAGAATAAGGTGGTCATTCTGTTTAATTATAATTAATCCTAATCATATCTGGTCTGTTCTAGATTGCCCCCACAACTTTAAAACAACTTCTATCAGTCGAATCTAGTCTTAAATGTATGTCAAATCAACCCACTCAATTCTGATGCGTAGTGTGAAATAGACTTCATTTTTTTGTATAATAAAAAATGCATCCTTCTTGTGCTATAACCTTCATTATAAATGCTGTAAGAAAAAGGATAGAAAGTTAGGAATCCAACAACTTCAATAAAAAAGCTCTTACCCTCCTCCTTAAACAACAAGAAATATAGTGTCAAATGTGGCAATAAAAAATTCATTTAACAATGAAATATAGTTCTAATAATGTGTATCTTCCACAGTGGCATCCATGTTCCAAAACCTGCAAAACCTCGCGAACATGCAACAAAACATGGCGCCCATGTCGCAACAGTTGCAGCAACAAATGTCGCAACAGATGTCACAGCTAGCGGCGAACCTCCAGGGGCTAGCGTCCATGCCGTCCAACCCGGTCATCAACTCTCCCTTGAACTTGAGCGTTAGTGCGCCAGGTAAGTGGCAAAGCCTCGTAAACATAAACCAAATACTTATTGCTACTCGGGTCGCAACTTTTGCAGCCACAAACATGATAATAGCTAACACAACTAGTAGTGAATCTTTGAGGACCAGTGACTTTTTTATTATTATCGAAGATAGACCAACTCTTGACCTCAATCTCACCAAGTGACGATGAGGTCAACGATGTTACGTGTTGGTCTAGAAGGTGGCAGGTCAGGTGGGCTGGTCAGAAGTGGCCTAACTCTTCTTTTGAAGATTCCCAAGTTGAAGTTTTCGGGGAACACGGAAACCGATAGTGTATTCCATATACTATACTGAGACTATACTGAGAAACCGATTTATCTACTCACCTGTGAACTTTAGCCTCCGTGTCATTATCTCACAAACAAACAACAAACTCATTTGCTAATCGTGTCGCAACTGTTGCAGCTACTAAAGTGATAAAAGGTATCGCAACTAGTGGTAAATTTCTGACTGCTGGTATCTTTATTGTCAAACGGAGTCATCAAGTCTTCTGTGAACTTGACCATAATATTTTAAGGACAATGGGATCAGCGTTGTACTTACGTTGCGTGAATGTTGACTCCTTCAATTTGCAAACATTGTCAGGGGAACAAAAATTTCACGTGCACTAAAAAAATCACTAAGATGCACAACAAGCTAGTTTGAATAAATTAAGAAAACTAAACAATTACTAGTATAACGAGTAAACCAGAAAGTTATTTGGTGAATTATAAATATTATCGGGTAAGTGTTGATACCGAACTATATTTTCTTTGTCAATAGATGCAAAGAACTGATCTTACTGACGCATTGACCAATTTAAATTTTTGCCATTACTTTTATGAGACTGTCCCGGTTTTGTTAGATAAATATTAAACCTAACTAAGCTAGAGACAATATCACTGTTAAAATCTAACCGATATTAGGTAGTGGAACTAAGACCTTTATAACTTATTTCCCACAGAAACAGTTCAGTCCATTGAAATCGTAATTCCACGGATTATTTGTAAAGCTGGAATCAATTCATGCACTTCTTATGATAGGCAAATTGGACAGCCATTATCTGTAGCTAATCGCAAATCTCGGGTTCAATAACAGAATTATTGGACTATCAATTTCGAACATTACAATCTGTATTGTGTAATGACCCTTATAATAATATGCATGAAAATGTGATGGAACTTTGTACACCTGAAACTGCTTCTAAATTTATGTTTGCTAAGAAAACTTCAACTATCACTTCAACTCTCACGACCACAAAATCATTACGAGAGCATTGCTTGTGTAAAATAAATTTGCTAATGATAATTAGTGAAGAATATCAGGAACATTTTAAAGCCACGGAATCCAATATTTTCCAGTAAAAGCTCTAGACAGAAAAGAAACGGCTACTGATATTTTAAACCAGAAAGAAAGAAATAGAAGACTGCTGGAACTTTATGACACACTTGTTATGCAAATGTGGAGCCTGTATTTTAACATTAGCGGGTAGTTACGCCAGTCCACACTTAACTTTCAGGCAAAACGACCATTAGAAATAGACGGTAATGCAGAGGACTGGGGTAGACCTCTAATTAGACTGAATAAGATATATTGGTGTAATCAGGAGGACACGGTTCGCGCATTAAAAGTCTTAACTTGGAAATCACGTGATCGTAATTAGGTTATTACCGAATCCAATCGATTTAATGAATTCAAGATAGCGGCTTCACTCGCCCGCCCATTAAAGCTATGCCGTAATGGACGAAAAAACCTATTTAAATAATGAGTATAATTACATATTTTTTCACCAACTCACGGATATTACGACTGTTGCGGTATCATTAAGAGTTTTATTGTCTTAATAGAGCTAATTATACATTTTTTTCGGTTCTTAATTGATGCGCCGTTGGAAAGAGCATTTATTACAAAATGTGAAATGTCATGGTATAAATGAATACGTTATGTTAATATGGAATTTAACGGGCCTGCAAGGCATGCAGATGATGTTTTTAGATTTTGGTTTCGGGGCCGTTTTGTTCGCCGTGAATTAGTCGTGCTCTCGTGCCTTTACATTTCGTGTAATTTTCTATCGTTGCTTTATTACATTCGTTAGATGAACGCCGGCTCAAACTTTTGTAATTATTAATATGAGTTTATTGTTTAATTACCTAAGTAGAAAGTTAGATAGGATCGCGTCGATTGTTTCGTCAATTTTGTAACTAACACCATGACGAATGTATAGATTCGGCGTAGAGCTGCGTTGTTGTAACGTGCTTGACTAAACCCGCTGAGTCATTGTTAAGCACAAGTTTTATTTAGCAGATCTGACGTTTATTAGCTCGTCGTAAAGCTTACGACTCCTATGAGCGGCGATGAGTTACAAAAGATCTCTAAAGTCGATGATAACGCCACGGGTCGTTTAGTTTTCATATTGCGTTGATGATTCAATTGATGTGAAACTCAATTAACGCATCAATAGTTTTATTATTTGTAAAACTGTGTAAGTACATTATATTTCATCGATTTTTTTGTTAAAACTATCGACTACCGAGATGGTGTCCGTTCAAAATGTGTAAATGTTTTGCTACCCTTAAATTTCAACCCATTCTAGTAAGTAGGTTACTGCCATAATTGAAAACAACCGATTTAATGTTGTTGTTTTTTCTTTAAAATATAATAAATATAATATTTAGTTTCTTTTCTTCTTAACTTCAAAACTTTATCAATCACACCACCGAAATCAATACGGGTTTATTTTAAAAACTGTAGCAAATCAATTTCGTCCCAAACGCAATTTTCAGAACAATACTCAAATACGCTGTCACATATTTAAACCATGTCGTTTTCAACTTTGATGGTCTCTCGACACACTGAATAGTTAGTTACTTATTATTGACGGCAAACAATTGAAATTAGTAATTAAAAGGACTATTAAAGATATAGGATAATTATCTAATTAGATAGTGTATCCATAGTGCAAACATATGTTTGTATGTATTTGTATTTAAAACAAATTAATTACTGAGATCAATCATTTGGAGTAAATAATAAATGAATAATTTAAAATTCATCGTTGCATTTTTTCATAAAATACTTTCATAAAAAACTACTTTCATTAGCCTGGCTACGTTCACCAACTATTGCATGTGGACAAAAGCATATTTTATGGGGTAAAAAATTACTTCATTTAATGTTACATACGTATAAAAGATTTTTCGTTTGTTTGACATATACGTAAAAAGTGAAATATAAGTAAAATATAGAGGTATATTATTTTTGACTTCTAACTTATTAATACACCTACAAAACACGCAAATGATAATTATATGCTAAAAAGCATACATACACACACACAAGCAAAGCATACATATACGGGTACGAGTATATTCTTATGATAGAGATAGCGTATATCAGTTTTCATGTCAGTCAAGTAGCACCACGAGGAAAGCCTATATTCAGCAAGGAACGTTTCCCGGAGGATGATGATGATTAATGTCAACGTGCATAAAGGAGTAGAATAAAGTGTGATTTTTCCCTCAGGAATGGGCTCACCGAATCCTGTTGGTAACAACAACATGCTGCCACCAGCGATGCCGTCCCCCATGCCGCAGCTGATCCTTGCGTCCGGTCAACTAGTGCAGGGCATACAGGGCGCACAACTACTCATACCAACCTCACAAGGTAACGTAAAACAGATACTTACGTCCGTATTAATAAACGCTGCTTAATCTAGAACTTAAGGCAAACTCGCTAGAGATCTCCTTATAGTAGTAGAGTAGCTACTTAAGTACTAACTATATTAATAACCTTTACTCATCATCATCAAGTTCGACTCATCTCTAGAGACCTACTACGAATGGAATTCAATAAGTGAACGAATGACTTCAGTTGTATGGTCAGATTTGGGCATAGTTACATAATTTATCGCAACAACATAAATTATCGAAGTAATCGAAATTTAATTTTACGAATCATTATTTTGAAATCCTTGCTAACTTTCTGACATATAAAAAACATCCTTAAGTCATCACATGACACTCAGCGTTGATACCGAAAATATGAGAAAATCTCATGAAAACGTAATGAAAATATCCGCCTTAAGTAGCTGTTTGACAGCGACGTTTTGGGAATTCTCAAACGAGACCAGGGTTGAGAATTAGGTCTTTCATCTAATCTGAATGGTATTTGACAATAAGCTCGTGGAGTGGAAAGAGCGCTCACTAAGAAGCCTCCTCCTAAAGTGTCGCTGGCTCTACTAATTTTTATATTGAAACACAGCAGTGCTATTGACACTGCTGTTTGGCGGCAGACTTTGGTAAAATGGTGGTAGCAAGCCAAGAAGTCGTAGAAAATTTGGGCATATATAAACAACCAAACTAGTTACTGGCCGGCCTGCCCACTGGGAATCGAACTAGGACCTGGTTATTTCGAGTCCAAGCGCCATCTAGGCTGTTAGATCACAGTATTAATGCTGTTTGAATATAGCTAGACACGTATCTGTCTGCCGGAACTTTTCCTTAGTCGCCTTTTACGACAACCACGAGAAGACAAGCTAGATAGTAGACTAACCTTATATATTTGTTGTTCCCAGGCATAGCAACGCAAACCATCCTCACCATACCAGTTAATCAAGTCAACTCCAACGACCAGATGGTAAACCTAGCACTCAACAACGGCCAAGTCGTCTCAACATCGTTAGCCAACCTCCAAGCGATGGCCCAACCCCACCAACTTCTAAATTCAAACCCCCAACAACCAAATATGAGACAAAACATGCTCAATCCGAATTTAACGAACGCACTTTTGAATTCTGGTATGCCGAATTTCCTGTCGAACGGGGCGACGAATGCGCAGGAGTTGTTGCAGGCGTTACAACAGCCGCAATCGAACCACAATCTACTTCAGACTGTTCAGCAGAATAGTATGCCTCAGCAGATGCAGGGGAGGAGGTCATCGTCTCCTAGGCCTGAGAGGCATTATAAGGAAAGAGAGAATTTCGAGAGGTACGCCGGAGGGTCGAGAGAAGGCAGGGAACGAGAGAGTTCGGGACCGTCAGCTATGAACAGTATTAACAGGTCAGTTGATTTGTTTCTTTATACATGCGTTATAATGAATTAAAAAAAAATTTTGTCGTGTTGTTTCAAGAAGGAATTGACAATGATAATTATGATTTTTTACTTCTTCATTGCAATAATGTTGACATTTAATCAGCTTTCACTTTGTATAAAATCTCATGTTACTATGACGCATAGTTTCCGAAAAACTGAAAAATTGGACCTTCAACCCCCAACACATAAGGGACTTTTCATATATTCACCTACTAACTAGTCCAAACAAAGTTACGAAGTCAAAAATGGTGTTTCAAGCATTTACCTCTACTCTTTATTATTTGATACAATGTACTCGTATAATAATAAAAAATTTCGCTTAGAACCTTCGCTTCAATTTGTCTTCTGGCAGTTTTCTACTCACTAGACATCTAGTAAATTATCTTCTAATGTAGACAAATTCTGCCTACCATTGAGTCCAACTAAATAATGACACTCATTGTCACGTAATTACAAGCGGCACTTGTCGCTGCACCCACGCACCCCTTATCTTTGATGCATCTACGATCCAATTACATTTGTTACTGAAGCTACTATTGATTGAGGCAACGATATTCTGTCGCATTCGAAATTTAAAAAAATAGTTCTAGTGTCTAAATTCCGTACCTTACACCAATAACTTCAATGCTTATTTTCAATTGATTTGTATGTTATGCAATATTCGTTCGTAATAAGTCGTTTTAAATTGACCTGGCTAACTTATTTACATATATAAATAATCAATGTACAGATTTTTACCTCTACGATTATATTATATTAAAGATAGATTAATACGTTAATTACTACGTCACTTAAAATGTTCCCGTGTTAATCTACCAAAAACAATAATCAAACAAATTGAAATCTCGCTATTTTTTATCGAACCATTATTATTATTAATTGTATAGTAATTGAACACTCAAACCAATAATCTCAAACTTAATTATTTACTTACTAAATTTTAAACTAAACTACAAATGTAAGAGTGAAAATGAAGTAGTGAAGTATTAAACAGGTTTACAGATTTTTTACGTGAATTTTTTAGATTTCATTTAGATGTATTTTTAAAATACAATTCGCATTCAAAGTTACGTAAATATAAAAAATACCGGCCTGTTTTACCATTTTGTAGTCTTTAATTTAGACGAACAGTAAGAAAAAGATATCATTAATCTTTAATTTTCCTACGACCAACCATGTTTTCTTAGTCAACAAAAACCCGCATTCGGGATTTCCCACGATTTACCTCATCTAAGTATGACCTGATTACATTCATAAAATAACCTTCTTACATATATGTATATGCAACTTGTAACAAAAGTGTTATCAGGATGATTTTTTATAAGGATGATTTTTATGAGGATGATTTTGTGCAAGGATAATTTTGAATAAGGTTGATTTTGTAGGTTGAAATTGATGTAAACAACTTATTTTTACAACAACAATATCAATGTGGTTTTGGCTTTACAATAAGATCATCAATACTAATATTATACCTCATGCAAAAGTTAGTTTATTTCTATGTATGTTTGTCCTTCATTTACGCCGCAACGGAGAGTCAGAATGACTGGAGTATTGTAATGAAGTTGTTGAAGGGCCGAAGGACATAAGCGACTTTTTATCATGATCGATTTATATGTTCTTGTGGGATAAAAATTGCAAACTAAGTGCGTGCCGGACTCGCGCACCGAAGGTTCTCAACCATAGCAACCATAGTTCAATGGAAAGAAACTTGGAATATATTATTTTTCCCTTGAAATAAAGTGCATTTTACTGACCGCATAACTAAGTTTGTTTGTCAAGGGGTTTGGTGATACCAAAAATTATTAGTAATTTACGCGGACGAAGGCTTCATTCAGGATTATGGAAAGCAGATGAGCTTTGAACTATAATACGTCGTTGTAATTTTTTATTTCGTGATCAGCTGCGTAAGTTTCTCTCAAAGTTACTACACATTTCCAAAATCATTGACTCAATTATCAGAAGTTTTTAATAAGTAGTTTGCTTTACAGAATTCGTTAAAAATATACGTTATTATAGGTATGGAATAAGCATCGTAATAAATAAAGAAACTGAGCGGAGATTTGTTCAAACTACACATTTACATACATAAAACTTGTACTAATTACGTGGTTAACCAGGCATTCGTCACGCAATCGTCAGTATACTTGTATAATTAATGTTTTTAATATGTTTATGAAAAATAAAATGATCTTCGTCAAGTATGCCTCTGTCTCAAGGTGATGACGGTCAAGGAGCAAATTAATTATTTTTATCCGACTTCAAAAAAGGAGGTTATCAATTCGACCTGTATGTATGTAATATTTCCAGAACTGCCCAGTTTTCGTATATGTTAGTCTCAGCTTCTAAACAAGTGTGCCAAATTTCAAAAGTGTATGTATATTTGTCCTCGCTTTCTTTTTTGTTGAACTAGGTAACAACTTAGAGAAGACTGCAAGTTTCATCAGAATCAGTTCAGCACTTTTTGAGATAGGGAATGTTAAGTGTGTATTAGACACCTGACTTACGTGCATTGCCCTAATAAAAGTAGACTTTTAGGGCAGTTGAAGTCGGTTTCTAGTTCTTGTTTGTGTTGTGTGTTTACTTGTTTCAGTAATCATTTTAATTTTTCATTCCTATTTATTAATTTAAAAAAAATTAGCACTGTGTATCATCATCATCAACAGCTTATGTATATATCCCCACTGCAGGGGCTCAGGCCTACTCTCCTACAGAGAGTGCATGGGACATAGTCCATAACGCGGGCCCGGCGCGGATTGGTGGACTTCACACACACCTTTGAATTTCTTCTCAGGAGTCTGCAGGTTTCCTCACTATGTTTTCCTTCACCGTAAAGATTTAACGACGGTAATGATCTTTATCATTCGTACATAAATATCAAATTTGTACGAGCCAGGATCGAATGCAGACCTCGATTGTTCAAGGACTGACGCTCTACACAACAGAGCTATAAAAAATATTTTGAAAAAAAAAATTATTGCCAACAAACATCATCCATCAAACATCGCCAACATTTTTCTCTTTTTAGTCTAATATCCTTACACCGTTTAGAAGAACACTTAACTATTCAAACATTCTGAACAGACTTACGAGTAGATAAAAAACATCCAGCTTTGAAATCGTCCCTCGTTCTACTTCTACACAGGAAGACAAACGAAGTCACACGCCACACACAAGTAAACTATTTCTTCAGTCCGCATTTTAAAATAAAAGGGCACTCCATTTCTTTCTATGTTGTGGATTCGTAATAGAGTATTTATAAGGAAAAATAAGAACAACGAGATGGTCTGGATCTACCTATGTCTCGTCAATACCCATCATTATCTTACGGTGATCACCAACACACTTTGACACACGCCCACTGACGTAAATATAGCCAATCCTTTCATTGAAAATTCATTTGAAATTACGATCAGTATGGTAATTATCATGTTCGTATTGGATTTATCCAGCTGAAGGTGGCTGTAGAAATCTTATATACAAAAAACCGGTCAAGCTCGATTCTGACTGGCACACCGAGGGCTCCGTACATAATATGAATAATTAACATATTAAAAACATTATAATTCTACAATTCTATTTTTCTAATTTTGACTGTCATTCTTTTTAACGTGAATTAAGCTGTGGATACCTATAATTAACATAGCATTTTTAGTAATTAGCTATAAGTTTGTATTGTAATTTAGTATTTTTGTATTTTGTATGTAAAAAAATCACAAGCATTTGCTAATTTACACATTTAAATACAAATAACGTGCTGGAGCTGTAACAGATTGTAATCATACAATGTTAATAAGATATAATTTAAAAATTATACTTTTCACATGTATTCCTATACTGGTGCTGTAAGACCTTGCTTCTTGAAAATTCCAGTATTCTAGGTCAAAGGCAGTACAGTATAGGTTTTGATTCATAATTGGCTGTATCTTTTATTGAAAATTGATTTTTCCACTGCTCCAAGGGATTGTACATTTGAGTATTTGATATTAATTTCAACTTGATACCTCCACGCGTTCCTGAGAAAAGTGGTCTTGTCAGACATACAGACAGATGGATGGAGATCGGAGCGATCCTATAAGGGTTCACTTTTTACTTTTGAGTTGTGGAACCCTAGAAACTACTAATATGTTTATAATCATTCGGGAAATTAAGTCACGACGATGCATTATAAAAAGTATGTTTTACTTCAATAATGATGCTTGAGAACAGCGAAACCCGTAAAATATGACATTATCACGACTATGGTAATTTAACCTATTTTCCTTTATGTTCCATTCTATCTAGGCATTAGCTATCAGGTGTAATTAGTTATTACACACACAGAGTAAGGAAAACCCAGTATCATTTGACTATTATCTACCTTAATGAGGTATTTAATGCTAATTACAGAAGACTCAGATTAATGTTTATTTTATAGACAGAGCGCATATTTAAGTTCCTGTAAAAAGGAAGAAAGGAATAAGGAAAAAAAACACCATTCCATCCGCGGCTATTATTCAGTTATCTTTAGATAATAGTACTACCCTAAACGTTACAAGCTCTCGTTGATGTCTTTTGTACGAGGGTTACATTTAGGTATTTCAATCTAACTAGCTTTTACTTCGAGTTCGGAAAGTATTCAAGGGGAACTACTTGCTCAATCTGCATAAAAAGTAGTCTGTATCCTTTTCCGGCCCTTCATCTATCTTTACAAAAAAATAAGCAAAATGGCCTCCGTTATGACGATAAGGAAAGACAAACAAAAAAAGTCACTTTTGGTTTTATAATAATAAGTATGGATTTAATATATCAATTTTTATTATTACCTAAACGATGATCATTTTTCGATTATGTATGATACACCCAGTTTTAAGCTAGGGTGCATTGGCATATATTCTATCGATAGACACGAACGGTCACGAGCCATTTGTTCAAATACTGGTTACAGCTAAAGTTCGCTGCAGCGCTAAAACATTTGTTACGTCATCTAACCAAAACTATTAAATCATGCAGTGCTAGATCGCAAAGAAGAACAACATATAGCAGTACAGTATGGAATCGCATTTGAGACGTCAACGCCTGTAAAAATGTCAAAGTTTCCACTCATTTGAGTTTTTACAAAAGTTTTCACCGACATAGTTTTCACTTGCTTATGGAATCGGAAATTGCATACTCACCAAGTGAGAAATCGATGAGAACCAACTTTTACCTTATAGGATCGCACTGCAGTTCAGTAGCATAAAGTGACTGTTCGAATAGCGTAATCTAAGGCTGAGTTATGATACTGTCTAACATTATTACTTTAATCTGAAACGGGCAGGATGTAATGTAACGCGGTACCGTTGATATAATTGCACAAATAATGTTGCGTTCACGCACATGTAACAATTTTCTGGTGTTGCCCGCGTGGAAAAAATAGTAAAAAAAGTGACATTATGGAATAATAATGCTTTATTATGACTTAATTATAGTAATTTGTAAAAGATAAAGGCTAGAAAGATAAAGTGGCAATGATAATTGAAGCATTATGTTTCAATAATGACTTACTTGATATTGACCATGACTTCGTCGGCGGGAACTTCAAATATTTTCCCACTGGAACACTTTATTGTGATCAAAAGAAGCTTACGTCACTCTCCGTCTGGTAAGCTACATTTGTTGTTGTTTTTCGTTGTCACGTGATATAAGGACAAAAGTCGTATTCTGGTTGTAGAAACAAGGATTCTCTTCTATTTTCCCAGAAACCAATTATATGCAATAGACACTGAACATTCTTTCTCCCTAGAGATTTCACAAAAATATTTCCGTATCACCGCTGAAGGCCAAGCTATAGCCCATTGCGAAAATAAATAAAATAATAATCTTGTCCCGCCTAATGCATAGCGTGCGTTCCTTCTCAGTAAAGCAAGCTAAATTCAATTCCAGCTCAAAGTGAGTCAATTTTACTATTTTCCCGATTTTGGGCGAAATTGACATAAGAAACAGTACCTACAAAAAATTCTGGTAGACTGTTCCATGCAACAACTAAATCTATAAAATGTTCTCTATTAATTTCTACCTAAGCTTCATTCTTCCATAACTTCTTCCATGTGCTTTATCCTTCCCGTTAATAAAGGATGTATATTTAGTATATTCTTTCTTCTCGGATATCTTTCTCCCCAAGCCGCTCCTTTCTGAACCTGTTATTAACGTAACTAATTCCTTCTCGAACGTCAGTCTTGCAGTCTTCTTTCTTCCCAGATTTCTTTCTTCATGGAAACACATCTAAATCACAACCAATAACCGTACGACATCCAGTTAATGCGCTCATATAATTAGGTGGAGCATTAAGTATTCCACGGTGTCTGTAATTACATCGGAGCTGTGACGCGCCTAATCCGCCGAGTAATGGTGATAAATAGATCCTATGCGGGGATATCGCCTCGGAATATATTAGCGTTTACCCTGTTACTGTTGCTACTAACTAGCGACTTATGTAATTCCGTGTATCTATACAGCTTTAATGTGGTATGGGAGCTTCTTTTGTGTTGGGATCCGATTTGGACGTCAGCGGCGCGGTCCGTCAGTCCTGCTTGTCACTGCGACCTATGTAGATCTACGATAGGTAGCCAAACAGCTCAGTTGTGTTTCGGTATGAAAATAAACAGAGCCAACACCTTATTGTCTTGAGGATTCTGGGTGATCACGCTTCCAATCCAACGGCTTTATTTCACTTGGGCAAAGCCAAGGGCATCTTACTAGGTATCTTTACTATTATTCTATGGGTTCATTTCGTTGTTTAAATTAAAAGCAACTACACGTCTTATAGCCTTTTGATTTTATTGTTCAACCCATACTCCTATAACATTCTTACTTTGGTATTTTTTCTAAAAACAGCTACTGTAATATAAATAAAACGCTGCCAGCGACATGGCTACGTTTGAGCCGGGTAGTCGATCCGGTTTTCTAGATTAGTTTTTGAATTTTTAAGTGAAAATAACTATTATTGTATTGCCCTATTTCTTGTAACTCTGCCACGAATATGAATTTTCTTTCGTATTTGAAAAACGAAACCCCGTTCCAGCCAGACCTCCAGAGCCACTAAGTCATTAATGCAACGCGCATTGTAACCTTTACTGGGTGACCTGTCTCCTGTGTACCCGCTAATGAAACCATATGAAAAATCCATTCATTCCATTACATAGTTTTGGAGATTAATTTCTCGTAGACAAAAGGGCTACATGCAATATATTATCAGTAGTGTTATGTCAAAATCCTACGAAAGTGAGTTTGTGATTTTGCTCTTTCTTTACGTTGCAACTGGGACTCATTACTCGTTTTTTTTGGTAGGGAAAGTTGAATGTTCCGAAATGGACATGACCTATTTTTATGCCGATAAAACAAGTAGTTTACGTTTGATAATTTCTTAAGTTTAATTTAATTTAATTCTTCGCAACTTAGACCTCGTGGACTTCAGATATATCCGTTCGATGAAAGCTTCATACAAAACGTATTTTACTACAATGTTTTAAAATAGTATAACTGGCTTGGTGAAGAAATTATCTAAAAATAGATCATCGAATTATAATATCGGGAAGTGAGTTTCCTCTTCTTTCAACTTCTTAGCTTCATTTTATATAATTCTATCGATGATTGTTCAAAGCGTCACCAAGGGACCATTGGCTGCATAACGAATTTTGTAGCGGACAATAAAGTTTTACGTTAATGATATTCATTTCACGGCACTATAATCAGATCTCCTATTTTTAGGTAATTGGAAGAAAGACAGGTATTCTATTTAAGATTAGGCAAAAGATATTTTGTACGGAAGCATTCTGACCGGATACCCGCTAACACTACGTGGAAGATAGCAACTACCACGATTCCTTCATACTCCTCAATGAACCACCAGATGAATTTAAGACCAAATGCTAGTCAATTATTTATAACGTAACCTAGTATAGTATCGAAAGATTTAAGCGTAAACTTAATAAAATTATAGCGTGTTGGATTGAACAGCATGCGACCGGATAAACGCATAAACAGTTTAATTTATGTCTTGATCTACAACTAGAACAAAACACACATACGCACAGAAACCAGAACTCAACAGATAATGGCGGTGTCTCGTTAATGGTTGATCACTATAATAGTGCATTGGCTGTGCCTTGGAATTATATAGAACTGGCTAGAATCATTCAATTTCCGTTAACCGACTTCGGGAGCAAAGTCAATGTTATGTTTGTCACGTTGCTACAGTTTTAGTGTATTTCATAAAATGAATTCTTTAGTCAGGATTTTTACTGTCTCTGGAAATCCAACATGGCTGACAACAGACGTGTGCTTGTAACATTAGTCGATAGAATTGTTGTTTTTTGATATTATTTAATACATATTTTATCTTTAAATTTTAAATGCCTGCCAGATTTGTTTCCGCACGCCAGCAACTTTGTCATATAACAGAGCTTATAAAAGTTCAAATGAATATACTTCTATACCACAGAATATATTTCTAGACTATCGTCTACTTACTCCACAAACATATCTCCTTCCCCTTCCCACAAAGACACACAAACAGTACAAAGACACGCTCGACTCTTTCGATAGACATTATGTAATGATTATTCTTGTAAAAGTCATTCATACAATTCTTCGTATGTATCCAACAGCGCACCGCACGTATGCTTCCATAGTACACAAGAAAGCACTTCAATTTACAGTAACGCAATATGAACTGAAATACCCAAAGTATAAAGCTCTAGATCAATTTGGGAAAACTGACAGAACGTAGCTCTTCCGTCATTTTTTGTCGAGTGTGAAATCCTTCTTTACAAAAGTATCTATTTTGGGAAATAAACGCTCTTTAATTTTAAGTTGAGTGACAGTGGCGACCTTCATTCTATCTTTCCTACATTTCTCCCAAATTATACAATATCTTCAAAAACAAAGCCAGACCTTTTGTAGTCAATGCTGGTTTTCGGTTTATCGATACATCATAGATTGATATATCGATTGTTCACAGATACTATCAATAAAACAGTTAAAAGTGACCACTTTAGGCGGTTCAATTTATAATAACTACACAGAATCTAAACATGAATCCGTAATGTATCGATAAACCGTAAACCAGCAATGACTACAAAAGTTCCGGCTTGGTTTTTGAAATCATTGTATAGTTGCGGAGAAATGTAGGAGAGACCGAATGAGGGCGCCACTGTCGCTCTATGGCCTCTTAAGATATTTTTGGCTTAGATATTGTGATTACTTCTAAAGGTGTTAGAAAAAGATTTTAATTGAAGTACGGATATATTTAACGAAATAAAACAGGTACAAGCACTAAGGCCACCTAAGTGTTGCTCTATTCAAGGTCTAGCACTAAGACTATGCGCGATATAACCACGCCAATTATCACAGTCTGTGTGTGTGTGTGTATGTATGTGTACATTTTAAAGACATTAACTTAATGCGACCTCATAATTACTAGTTGAGGGCATTAATTCTCGCATCCATAATTTAGTGTTAGGGCCATTTTACACTCGTATACTTTGTGATGGATTCCGAAATACCGAACGATGTATTCCGAACAAGCGACCGTTTAAAGATGTTGCTTTAAAATGATACTTGTGCAAATCAAACGGAAATATACATCACGGAGTTTTGTAGCTATGGATATGAAGGTAAAAATATTATCGCCCGCCCGCGGCACATTAATCTTTAATAAATTGTGTAAAAAATAGTATCCAGAAAAACAACTTGAAATATATATAGAAAAAGTTTTTACGGTATAAATAGGTACAGTAGGTACAATTGTCTTGTCTAAGCTCATCTATTTGCTTAATCTTAAACTTAATCAGTGGCAACATAACTTAATTAAAATTGTTTATTGAAGATTTTAAGTCACAAATTTGTTATAATATAAATACTAGACTACGAATTTTTAATTTAATTTAACACACGCATGTTTTGAATTTGTCACACAATGCGATTTAAAGATAATTGGAGAAAATATCAACAAATCATAAAATTTTGACGTGAGACGTTTGGGTTTTAAAAATAATGACGGAAAGTCGTTCAGAATCTCTTAAACGAAGGAATCCGAGTTTAACATAATACCGAATTAGTCGAATCGTGCAAGTGAAACATCTCCTTAACATCTCATTTCTGTCGGCCCACAATCTAGATAAACATTATATGTCATTTGGAGTAATTAAACTTACATTAAATATGATAACGCTATAAAATAATACGGTGGAATTTCAAACAATACTTCGTGGAAAGAATATTACATATTTACTGATTATTATTCTATGTGTCGTTGAAAATATATTCGTCATAGTGAATTTTTGTATATTGTACTGAACACAATATATACAGTATGTATCTAATATTTTTTTTGGAATTTTAGTAAATTGCCAAACTCGATTACATCATCACATCTACGATTGTATAAACCAGCTGTATTCCAATATTCACATATTTTAATGTATAATGGGCTTACACTTGGTTTCCATTTAACCGGACGCCTCTTTTTTTTTTAAACGTAGAGGTACATAGATCTAACATGGTCAACAAATCTAAGAACTTGATTTTATTTAGAAAAATTGGTGTTTTTCAGATTTGATACAATAATTAAAGCGCTCAAAAATGAACTAAAAACCGACTTCAATTGCCTAAAAATATGGTTTTTGTTGATTTTCTCATAGAGCGAATAATCAATTTCGATAAAATTTATATGGAGTATGATATATCAAACAAAATTTATTGGCGGAGCTATCGCGTAACACACATACAAAAAACATACGCGTCGAAATGAGATCCTCCTAATTTTTTGAAGTCGGTTAAAAAGTGGATTATGTTATCATAATAATTATTATATTCGGACTTGACCCTAAAACCAGTACCTACGCCAATACCTTGCGCTTAGGAGGTTAGACGACCCCGGTTCAGAAACGGAATAAGACTAGGGCTTAATGACGATACTGGCCCCATTCCAATTAAAGACTTCTCAAAGATCTCATATCTTTTAAGTTATCCCATATCCTATAATCAAGGGCATTTTATAGCCAGTCTTACAGAACAAATCCAAAAAATAAAATATAGTTTAAATATTTGGCATTCCCCATAATTATTAGCAAAACACGGTCTTTAATCAGTGCGTGTTGCTAGTGATGGCATACGGAACCGAAACGTGATTCGTTACTGTGGGCCGAATAAACAAGCTCAAAGTCACTCAGCGAGCATTGGAACGAGCTATGCTCGGATTTTCTCTACGTGATAAGGTCCGGAATGAGGAAATCCGTAGACGAACGAAGGTCACCGACATAGCTCGACGAGTCAGTGAGCTGAAATGGCAATGGGCAGGCCACATCGCTCGAAGAACCGATAATCGGTGGGGAGTAGGGGTTCTCGAGTGGCGACCACATACCGGGAAACGTCTACCAGGCCGTCCCCCTACTAGATGGACCGACGACCTGGTTAGAGTCGCGGGGAGTCGATGGATGCAGGTGGCTCGGGACCGGTCGATGTGGCGTGCCATGGGGGAGGCCTATGTCCATCAGTGGACGTTTCCCGGCTGATGATGACTAACTAATTACAAAGGTTTTAATGGAGGAATTCCACCAACTCAAAACGTAGTTCGAGCTCAGAACAAACTTATCTGTCAATTTAAACATTATCAAATAATAACAATTTTGTAATTAACTACAAAACTTTTTATAGTCCGTAATTATTATTTTTTAAACAGTATTGAAAAGAAACTCATAAACAGTTAACATAATTACTGGATCCGGCGCATCGTTAAATGAACTGAAACACCATGTATTCCGATGAACAGTTGTTTAACCACTGCCTGTCAAAATCTTTTCTTCAACCGTTTCATATAAGGGATGCCTGTTACTTTATTAAAAAGCAATTATTGACCTCAATAAAAATGATGTTTCCTTTTAATCGTGCCTTCAGGCACCTTCGGGCTTATTATTTTTGTTTTATGCGAAGCACCCTGTATATGTGCGCAAGCGCATATTTGCTTAAAGGTCGCGTAGTGACAAGAAAATGAGGGTAATAATTAATTTTGCCATTGGAACATTATAATTTTTGCGAAATAGCCATATTGTTAAGGCACAGTCGTAAAGTTGTAAGGACTTTACCTTTGACCTGTAAATACTAGATACACTAATGATTTTTTTTAAAACATACAAATTACGTGAAGTCACAACTCTTTGGCACATGCATTGGGAAGTACACAATAAACGATGATCTCAAAACAGTCCAAGCATTCATTTGTTTCAGACACAAAGTTGATAGTGTTTGTGAATAATAAATCGGTGTACACCTACTTCTTGATTAATTGAAGGAACAATTAATGTTTCGTGTGCGTGTGTGTGTATTCAACTTTGAGTGTGAGTGTTTTGTTTGTGTGTGTTTGTCTGTGTGTCCGACTTTACATGACTTTGGTTTTGTACTTTTATTCACTTCTACACAACTCGTTCGTTAAGGGTTCTGCACGCGTATGGTTTGGCATCTTTACATTAGCTTTCAATTTCAGTCTGAAGTAATTCTTATTCATAAAGATTATGAAACTTAAAAAAGGAATTCTACAAAGCTTTAATACGTAAAGAATATTTCAAAACAGAGAGTACAGAGTACCACACAAGTAAATAGTTAGTAAGTTACTGCTAACATTACGCTGGCGGCAATATATTCAATATTATATTATAGTATTTGTTCGTATTTTATTATATTAAAAGTTGCTGAAAAAATGCAATTAGAAGTATTAAAACTGTCTAAAAATAAATCCCAATCCAAATTATATCACAACCCTCTCTCTAGACTCAACGGGACCCTACGAGTATAACTAATACTCCACTATCCGACTCGCACTTTGCCGATTTTCTTCTTTCTTGTATTCTTTCATAAAAAGTATTGTAATAGTAATATTCTAGAGTAAATTATTTTTATTCAAAATTATGACAAGCGGTGAATTTTGAAGCGTTTATTGCGACGTTGCCAAACCGTACAAGAACATACCCACACATAATTGTTTATTAATTTGCATTTAAATTAATTTTCAACTTGTAACAAGTTGCATGTATCACTTAACGCAATAAGCTCCCGAAGATAAGTAATTAAATTGGATATGTGTGTGTGTATCTATTACAAATTGTTAATTATTGACATTTCACAGCCATACTTTTGTGCCTTCTTAACGCCATAAGAACGTGCGGTTTCAGTTTTGAAATAAAGTTCACCAAATATCAGATTCCAGAATCAAAATAAAATAGTGTTTTCTTCCTTTTGAGATACATTTACACATTTCGTTACATTTTAGCCGAACTTTGTGGCATATTTTTCTTTAATCAATACGAATAATCCATTCTTAAGTTTATTTGTTAGCAAATCGTCGAATTGCTTTTGTTGTTGTTTTTAAATAATCGGTTATAGGATGGTAAAATCCCGTAGGATAAATGCGTGCACACACAAAAGCTCCAATCTAGTGTTAGATGTGCGTGATAGGCGCAATAAGAGGGGCAGGCAGTCACGTGCCCGGTAGTACTCTGTGATCGTCGAGCTTGTTCACAATAATAAAAGTGTGTGTATGAGCGACTGTTCGTCCATTGCAGCGGATGGCGCCTAATTACCCGACAATTACCGCTAATGCGGCCGCGCACTTAGTGAAGCGCGCACCTCATTTGTGCGTACAGACATCACAACAAAGTGAAGAGGTGCACCGTTTTTTGTTGTTTGTGATTTACGCTATGCTGAATAAAATGGAATTCCTTGTCAACACGTGGCTAATTTTAATCACTGACCTGCTGCACGTGGTGAAAGCACTATAATTACTTTTAGACATCCGAGAGCAACAAATGCAAATTGAATACAACATCGGGCACCGCTGCTTGATAAATGTCTTCCTATTGCTTTAAGGGAAGTTTCATCACATAGCTCCTTTAAAGTTAAGCTTATCGATTACTCGTTGAAGGGATGCTTCTACTCGGTACAAGAGTTTCTACAGGAAACACAAATGTAAACTGTGTGTGTCTCTGTGAGCTGTAGACCTCGTGAGCACATGCTTTGCTCCACGAGCTAACAAAATAATATAATTTATATTTGTTTGAAATATGCTAATAAAGCCCTTTCATTTGAAACCAGGCATTGAAAATAGAAATGTTTAAGTAGATAGTTTTTGACTTTTTTGTAAAATTCTTAGGGTTCCGTACCTCAAAAAGAAAAACGAACCCTTATAGGATCACTTTGTTGTCCGTCTGTCTGTCTGTTTGTCTGCCAAGACCCTTTTCTCACGAACACATGGATATATCAAGTTGATCATACCAAGTCCCTTGGATCTGTGAAATTTTTGGGGAGACATCTCAAAAAAATCAAAAATTCGTTTAACCTATTAACCAAGCGTAGAGATAAACATACAAACACACAGAAAGTAACTTTTTATCTCATTCACTGAAATGGAGACCTTTCGTTACTCGTAGCTTCGCTCACAAGATCAATAATTATTATTATACTAATTGAATTTCAATAAGAATAAGAATAAATTTATTTATAACAGTGCACAAATATTTTTCTTAAATCTAATTGGGCTAGAATATTTGATGTTGAAATGTATTATTAATGTATTAATTGTAAACCTGTCAGTATTCAATTAATTTCATACACAATAATAGTTGTTTCTAAACAAAAATTAAATTAAATACTCGGCTCGAGGTCTAGTCTAGGTCTGTCCTTGGTGGCAGAGATACATCTGGTAGCTTGTCTTTATCGAGGTCTTCATGACCACCAGATCAATGGCGAGTAGTCTCTGCCTCTTCTCTCTTCAGATAGGTGTAGAGCTATCTGCACCATGTGGTCTTCGCTAAGCCTTTTAACATTTCCACACGAATTGGCGCAATTTTTGTTTGTTTCTTTCTCACTATTGAGCTAAGTGTGACTCACGAAGGGTTTCATAACACCGTACAATATTTGACATAAGTGCGAGAGAAAAAACGCCGATTTTTTAGGTGCAGCATAATATCTCTGTAAAATTTTCTAGTGTCTACCTATTACTGTTCAAAAGCCATATTAATTGGGTCCCGTTGTGCACACTTTGAATACGGAACACTAAAAAGGAATCACGACACGATTTCCATTGCTTAGCAAGTTTTTTTTTGTATTCAACTTGTTATTTCCGTTCCGTTGGATCAATGTTTAAATACTGCATGTGGTGCTTCTATAGCAGTGCCCAATATAAATCTGGGCCACCGAGCTTTGACATATGTTTTGCATTTGCTTGGACGGGTCGAAATTACCTTCAGTCCCACATGGTCCAGTGTACTAAAAGCAGTAAGCTCCTGATCTGAACTTCATTTAAGAGGGTATGCTGTTGTCAAAGCGCCCATACAAACGTACTCCAGTCATATTTTGAGTATTAAGCTATGAAAATCTATGAAATTTTCAAGACACAATCTAGAAACAAATATCTGTGTCGGTGGTGAGTCAGATTTTCGTTTAAATATATACTTCCAGAGTTACAGGGCGTCAAAGTATTGTATTTTTCGGTAATAAAAAGCCCCAACTTTGAACCTGATTTACAAGAGTATGAATTAATTTAGAACAATTTGGAAAAACTACCGACATCTGAAATTTCATTAGTATACTGTATTAAAAAAATGGTTACATAATATACTGTATCCTTCAAATGATCCCTGGACTACGAAACATAACCAAATAACGGGTGGATAACATCGCGTAATGTATGCTGTCTCACCGTACGCGCTCAGGTAGGATAGGGCTCGGAGAGAGACAGCTACAAAACAATGCAACCTTGAAACCGACCACGTGGTCTTACCAACATAGCCTCTTAAATATTACATACTTAATGTTGAATACATGAGGTAACATACGAGAAAAAACAAAGATACTCACAATGGGATTCTACTTTTAAATGTTACATCATAAAACATTGTATTATATGAAAAAGCAAGGTAAGCCACGTAACACAAGTCGTCAGTACTTAAAAGGAGGTCCTGACAGTTTTGTCTATTTTATTATTATAAAATCTAAACAATCCTATTTCTCCGCAGGCTCGCTACGTCGAATGGAGAGATCACGATCACAACGTCACACGGCGGCGCGGGCGCCGGTCCCGCCAGCAGCGCCGGCAGCGCTGCCTCCGGGCCCGTGTCCTCACCTCACGCGCAGGTCAAGATGTCGCCGGGATCTGCCAAGTCTCCCGCGCAGGATGACGTCGACATGCTTGCTGATTCGCCAAGTAAGTATTCTAAATTGCAGATTACTCGTATCTAAAATGGGCCTAGCATTTGGTGTTAAACCATGACATATTTCGATGGTTCAACGAGTCAAAATAATACATTTATTATCTGACACAAATGGACGCCACTCATCCATATTTTGCTCACAAATTCTTAAGTAAATCGCAATTGGCTACAATATCATCAGATGTTGCTTGAAGACGGATCAAGGAAGGTGAACTTTTGCCTACAAGTAGATTATTCACTCTGGCTTCAAAGACGAAAATTAGCTGTAGCTACACTTGGCTCTATGTATAAAATCTTGTCGTTTTCGTGTAGTACGAGTATAAATTTATATGCTTGCTTTCCAAATTAAATTTTTGTATTCGCATTAGTATCGAATGCATGCATCTAATATTTATAAACTTCCCTTCAACTGAGCTCATTATCTAATCCTCATTCGACGAGAAACTCGCTGGGTACCTAAATTCTATTTTGGATCCAACCAACTGTAACTGAATTCTACTTATCCATAAAAGTTGTCCGTTCATAGAAGCGTTCCATTAGCGCGGACCAAGTCTAACATTGTCCTAGGAATTCACTTAATGCTATAAAGAGTTGCAGAGAGCCCGCCACTGTTTGGAAGTTTCGTTCGTGGCAGCAAAGTTGATTAAGCAGAATAGGCTTGCGGGCATTCGGCGTAGGTGGACGGGCACTGATCCTTACAGTGAAAAGTTCTTAGCGGGGAATATATTGATAGAGACTCATTTTTATCACGTTGGTGAAAAAATAGAAATAAATTTTATTCAAAAATTCGGACGGGGATCGTCCACTACATACAGCTAGAATATGCCTTTCCCCTCTCACAAAGTCAATAGAATCTTTTTGACGACATAAAAAAATTAAAATTAGGTTATATGTCATTTTAACTTGATACCATCAAAGATGGATTCTATATTTGTTATTTCGAATGCATTGCAACGAAAAAAATATTATATCATACTTTCCCATAATTGAGGGTTTTTTTACTCCGGAAATAAATGTATACAATACAAATTTATATTTTTTACCCAAGATGTTTACTATAATGTAACTCAAATCACACAAGGACTGCAAAATCCGAAAAATAGGCATCAATAATATCATTAATAACTCATTGTCTCTACCAAAGCAAACAGAGCTCTATCATTACGTTACACCAACACAACATAGCTGCGCCAAACAACTGTCCAGGGATGTACTCGGGTATATATAATTAAATATAGGGCCACATAAATAATACTATAAAGTAAGTACGACAAGGATCTACTCACACTACACTCACGTTAATGGAATACGGACCTATTTTGACAAACTGAATGACTTTGTCATTCGAAAAAATATATTAGGGTGGACTGAAATAGCAATGTCAGTATGCTCAACGTCAGTAAGCCAAACAGATGCTAATTTTCTTTTAGAGTGACAAGGTTGTTCAGTTTTTCAAAGTAGGTCTAGATTCCTTCAACGCGATTTTACCATGTCTCATTCGTTCTAGCTTGATATTGTTGAGCGTAATATGACTCCTAAAAGTCAACATGATACGGTACAAAATTGCGTAAATATTCGTATTTGTGACAGTGACTGTATAAAGGCAGCATAATGTGAGATTAGCAATGGTATTCTGTTACAGTCTTTTAAGATAAATTCCACCTTGCAACTCGTAAGTTACATTCATTTAAGTTTTCAACAACTTTTCCACCGACTTCAAAAAAGGAGGACGTTCTCCATTCGACTTTATGTTTTCTTTTTTAAGTATAACGCCGTCAATTATGAATCAATTTTGATAATTCTTTTAATTTTAATAAAGGGGGGGGGGGGGTTGATAGATCATACTTTAGAGTGAGCCAATATACATTTGGGAAAATAAAAAAAAATAAAAAAATATAAACCCAGATAATTCCACCTCTAAAGATAAATTTAAGGTGATGAATGCTGTAATTTAAAGGGCAGTTAAAGTCGGTTCTTTAGTTCTTTTAGATCTAGCGTTATGTCAGCCGGGTACACTTTTCTAAGTAGGCGGTGGCACCTCGATAACTAATTTTATTCCATCAGCCACCCATTCTTCGGAGTCTTCCGCTTTGGACACACAGTTGAACATCAGTGTTGTTAAGTGACATTCTCTTTTTAAATTAGTACTGCAGCACATCCTAGGCATGAAACCGTAGCAAATGTTACACTCTCGACGGAGCTATTACATCACAGCTAGTGAATCCATAGGTTGATGCTGATGACGTACGCTATTAGGGTGTAAATCATATTTTTAATAAAATTGACTATTATAATGGGTAAGATAGTAGCCCTGGCCAGTCCTAACATACCCTAAGTCTGGCCTTGTAAGTTTTTGGAGTGCGACCCTTACAGTTCACACAATGCATCGATTGCTATTCGTGCATCAAGCGTAAAATGGTATAAAAGAACTATGTAAGATACTGTGTATTGTATTGTCTGTTGAATTGGGTTGCCTATAGCCCTAAACTGTTGTACCCCACTGTGCCCTAGCTCTGGCCCTGTAGGCGAGGTGCGACCTATACAGTTAACACAGTTAATGAGTGCATCGATTACTATTCGTGCATCATAGCGACGGGTGGCGTATGTAATTAGCGGGTGGAAATCGAAAGTGATGTGAATTCACCCGACAAAATGTAAACTGCTATCGTTTTCAGCCGATTTCGGTTTCAGGATCGCCGTTATTTTGATTCGGTAAGCTTATTTTAATGGCTCAGTGAAAGTTGGGAGCGCTGCGTTCGGTTGAATTGGGGCAAAAATTACAGCAAATTGTATTTGATTGTTTACTTACTATACAGTGTATATTTCATACGGGCCTATAATTTATACAGATATAGTTTACGACCGTACAAACCATATGTAAAAGCAATTTTGTTAAATAGCTTAATTAATAAAGAGTAAAAAAAAATTAAAGTACGACCGAGCAGCAATGTATTGCGCCCTAATTGACTTGACAAAGGATAAACTGTTTATTGAACTGTCATGATATGACGTGTTAGAAGAACCGTAAATCAGTCGATAAGTTTAGATGTAATTAATACATTGGATTCTCAATTATTTTGTATGGAAAAAATGCACAATTAACTAACGAAATTTATGTAAATGTGTTTTTTTGGACCACGCTAATTGCCATAAAAATATACGCCCGAATGAAATATACACTCTGTATGAGACTGATGTAGTGATCTTTATGAATAAATCACTACTGAATATGAGCCTCTCTCATACTCAACCAAAATATTTTTATTGGCCGTAGTCTCCATCGCCACGTATATTGGATATGAGATCGCAGTCGTATTTTCGATAGACTGGTAAAAAACTGTTTCCATATATCATCACATCCTTGTGCTCAATTTGGACACAGAGACGTAAGTTTAAATTAAATGGAAATTTTTTAAATAAAAATAATGCATTGTATTGAAATGGCTTGATTTTGCATTTGGCTAGCATTCTAAAAATATCTCATGGCTAGACTTACTTTGTTTCTGTTGTTAAAATGTATTCGACGGGTATGTTTTTCTATGTTTATTACCTCACAACTTTCGACTGGGTGAACCGATTTTGATGATTCTTTTTTTATTTGAAAACTCGTGCTTTCCGTGTGGTCCCATTTCAATTGATCCAGTTCTGATAATGGCATCCATGAGAAAACCATATAAGTCTTAAATTTGCTGTAGACTTTTAGAGCAATTGAAGTCGGTTTTAGTTCATTTTGAACGCTTCAACTTGTATCATCACCAAAACGTGACGGTAAGTTGAAGGCCAATAATTGTGGTTCGCATAGTTAATAAAATATGTTACTAAATATTATCCTAGAGCCGCCTCTGCATAACAAGGATAAATACAACTACATACACAATCAAACACTATCTTAGTCTCGATACAGCAGTTTAATTAGCCATTGACCTTGAATGCCGTATAGTTAGGTACATAATCGAGTAGCTACGGCACATTAAAGACAAACATACCCTAAACACGGTAAATTAGGGGCCCAAACTAAGTACCCGGGCGTTTAAAACAATAGCTCCGCTAAGCCAGCGCAATCTATTTACAACTCACGACTTCAGAACACGTGTTTCTACTCTGATTTCAACCACTTCCATGGACTAATGGCTACACGTTTGAAATCGCAATCCAAAGGTCCCGGGTTCGACTCTTAGTGTCGACCTATTGATAATTGATTAGATTGGTGGAAGTACATTTTCTATGTGCACCTGGCTAGCTACCACCATGGATTTGTTAGGTGTATTTTTTTCTAATATCTATCTAATACCTTTAAACGAGCAGTTCTTGTATATATATATTTCGGCTCGTTTTCGAGTTTTCATGCGTTTTTTCCTTCGCATTATTCGACGCAAAATATGGGAAATTTCACGCTGTCAATCATAATCACTTTAGCCAAATGGTTCACACGTGTCATTCCGTCCGAGATATCCGCGTTCA
The DNA here is from genome assembly GCA_910589575.2 of Carcina quercana. Classification (NCBI taxonomy): domain Eukaryota; kingdom Metazoa; phylum Arthropoda; class Insecta; order Lepidoptera; family Depressariidae; genus Carcina; species Carcina quercana. The sequence continues at coordinate 11,820,249 of OU342439.1, read as the reverse complement.
AATCCCAGTTGGAAAATTGCTTTTATTTTTGTGTGTGTTTTTATTTATTTATTCAAGTTTGTAATTATTATTATTTTAGTAGGGGTAGAAATAAAGTTTTTGTTTGTTTTTAAAGAACTACGAGCAAAGCTCGGTCACCCAGATATTTTTATTTATTAACTAAGAATGCAGCTAAATAGTGTTAATAGCACTGCTGTGTTCATCTTTAAATGGTAGCAGATCCAGAGCCTCATTAGCTTCCATTGGCTTCCAATGGGCTTATCATCGTAAGAATAAGTGCACGGAAATACAGTAAAAAAGACTAAACAGAATTTTTTTAGAGGCAAACGCTCAACTACGTATAGTCTATTAGAGATATTTTATTTAAAAAATTGACGACAACTCTACAAGTAACCACCTTTTGACTTTGAGCCTTCCTTGTCCGGTTCTGAGCCTGTTGAGTTTGCACCACAGGTTATGTGGCAGTTTGAATCCATTCACAGCGGTATTTGGGTTGATGTCAAGGTTTATAGATAAGGAGGTATATGACAATACTTTATATGACCTCAATACTTTGGCAGAATCCTTTGTGTGAAAATTATGCGTCTCGCGGTTAGACGGTCTCTGAGCTCTTGGAAATTGACTTCTCTACGATTTTGGAAAACTTGGTTTCGTTTCTGATGCTCAATAAAGTACAGTCGTGTCTGCCCCGTCCCGTGCGTTGAAAACACCACATTTCGTAGCCCGAGGCCCCGTTTCTATTGATTACTATTTAATTCGCTAGTGGATACAATTACTAAATTACTCAGTTCCTCTGTCGGCTGCCTCCGACGATTTGTCTAAACAGATCGATAATATATTTTTGGGTTAGACAAAATACCGCTGGGAACTTAGTAGCTTCGAACTGACACCGTTTCGTTTTAAACTTGGAAATGTTATCTGCGACAGCTCAATTCGTATATTTGACGTCTAGTTGTATATGTTTAAAGCTTGAAAAGATTTCGTTTATGACTTATATTAAATATTAATTCAGTTAAAGTGAAATAAAATACGACAGTCAAGGACTTAGGACTTTCTAGGTTTCTTAGCTTGAATTGCTGATCAAAAGTGATAAGCTACTAAATCCGTGAACTGAAGTGAATCCTGGAAAATGGGGTGCTGCTTGAAACTTAGAAAAAGCAAGGCTTTGAAACTTAACTGACTGTAAGAGATAGTGAATAAAAATATATGTTTGCCCAATTTGAAACCACGGCTCCATCAATATCCAACCAAGGTCACTAACTATAGAATCGAATTCTAATTACGACCGACATAGGGGTAATGACACAAAATGTACAATTCACAAAAGCCATCGAGTATCATCAGACATCCACCGAGTGTATCGTACCGCCATCAAAGAAACCGCCTAACGACTCCACCAGCGTTCTCGCATCGAACTAAATTAATTAATTAACTAATTAAAATCCATTACAAATAATTAACGTTGTCGATAAAATTGAACTCGATCGATAAGAATAACAGGGAGTTGTGTGCTTCGCTGCCACCCGACTGGTTTTTAGGTTGCGATAAAGTTTTATGGCTGAGTTTTCTTAGATTATGTTGTTCAGGTTCTTGCTGATTGCTTGATTGAGATGTTTGGAATTGAATCGTTGAGATAATATGCAGAGACGATGCGGATATACAGTTATGTCCGCCACTAACTATACTGGTGCTCTTGACTTTTCTCCCGCCAAATGACACGTTCCGCAAATGTATGAAGCCATGGCCTGGTCTTGTAAACTTATCATTTTAAAACGCCATTATCAAATAAAAGTGATTTAGTTACCATTTGTGTATATTTTGGTTTAGTTTATTTGTACAAAGGAATTTAAAACGCACGAAACGGGTAAGACTTGACGTTGAAAACAAAGATGGCGTCAATGAAATGACATTTGACGCTGTCACTTAGCACAAAAAGAATGATTTTGTACATGTACAGCCTGCGGCAGTCCACTGCTGGACATAGGCCTCTGCTCTCCGCATCCATTCACGTCCGGCTACCCTACGTAAGTCGTCTTTCCACCTCGCCGGGACGTCCTACGACGACTACGTTTGCCTAGGCGTGATCTCCACTCGAGAACTCGTCTGCTCCAGCGACTGTCTGTTCTTCGTCAAATATGATCGGCTCACTGCCATTTCAGCTTGCTAATACGGTGAGCTATGTCGGTCACTTTGGTTCTCTGACGGATCACTTCGTTCCGAATGCGGAGAGACTCCGAGCATAGCCCTTTCCATAGCCCGCTGAGCGACTTTAAATTTGTGTATCAGTCGTGCCGTGAGTGTCCACGTTTCGGCTCCGTAAGTCATCACGGGTAGGACGCACTGGTTGAAGACTTCTGTCTTGAGGCATTGTGGTATCGACGATTTAAAAACTTGACGTAGTTTCCCAAACACTGCCCACCGCAAGACGAATTTGAAACATCTTTTTTGTTTTGTTCCACTAGCCAATACCACCAGCAACTCTCAGGCTATCACTGGTTGTCATCTGAAATTTGGCATTTGAAATAAATTATTTCGCATTGTGCAAGTCCATCCCGTATTCATTGACATTGGATGACATTTTCATACAAATTTCAATGTGAGAGGTCTTCTTAAAGGAATGATTCGATATTTTGTGCGTCTATGATGAAATAGAGTAACAGCTAAGTTTTCCTCATCACCAATCGATACTTTATTTAGGCCAACTCTTAATTGCAGCGAAGTTAATCGACGTAATACGTAAATTGGGTACTATTGGCGCCATTTGTTACCCACTTTCGCGCTAAGTGCCCGTATTAACGGAATGCACTCTCATTTCAATTGTATCTATAACGTGAAGCAATTCTAGTAGACCAGAAGAGCTGTTAAATGGATCACGTCGAACCAATTATAAAACCGCTTCCATAACCTGATAGCTACCAGTGTCTACCTGCATGCCTGGATAGCTATAGCACCATGTCACCTAAGTCTATCTGCAAACAGCGGTGTTAATAGCACCGTTGTGTTCCGGTATCAAAGGTAGCAGAGTCAACGCCTCATTAAGCTTCTGGGTGAGCACGCTTTTTGTGCATCCAACGGCCTTATCGTCACTTACCATGAGGTGAGATCAGATGGACGATGTAAGTATACAGGTATTCGGTGTGGCAACACTCGGCTGTCATCTGCACCGCAGTGCAATGGCGACGTGCGTAATACTTGTTTATTTGGAGACACCAACAAGTTACATTCCAAATACATACAAAATAAAAACTTACATAACTTATTACTAATATATATTACTTATGAGTAAACTGTGTGTAATAACGAGTATTTTACAGACACTACTGATCGTAGCTTTATGTTTTATGTTTTATTTTATTTTTATTTTACAATTTTTGGGAAGACTAACAGTATATAGTATATAAATAAATAATGTATCTTATTAGTATCTATAAACTAATAATAAGTCTTCACATTGATTTTTGCCTTAGTTACTTTTTAAAACCAATACACGATTGCTTTCAAAGCTGAGTTTTCTAATCCTGAACCTCCCTGAATTGTCTTTGAAATCATGAAAGGAATAGTATTCTTTAACAATATTATATTAGATGTATAATGTAATCATTATCCAAATATATACTAATCCAATTTCCTATAAATTGAAATTTGATTATTTTCTAACCAGAATGACTCTTCAATATCAAATCGAACGAATGAAAAGCCCTCGACGATATTACAAGAAAAGGTTCTAAAACTTTTATTGAACCACTCCAATACTTCACGAAACTTGTTCAAAGTACTTAAAACAGTTATTATAATACGAGTTAATTATAATCGATATCGTTTTCGATTCTTAACGTAATCGGTAACACGAACGAAGTCAATTCGGCGCGCGTAATTTCACCCATTACATATCTGTTCACAATTTTATCATTTGCACCCGTTAGGATAGACTACGGGTGTAAAGTATACCTTAGTCATGTAAAAATACAGCATTGTTCTGTTGGAAAGTTGATTTAGGTGGGAGTAAATTTAAGTTTGTAAATGTATTCATGATTCACCTAATCACTCCAAAACTTTAATTAACGATAATTCAACCGTTGAATTTGGAATGCCCGAATAGCGGTACGGATTTGATTATGACGAATTTTTCGACATTAAATATGCAACGAGTTGGCATGTAAGTTAGGCATTAGTGGTTTTGGGAACGCGAATCTGATATTAGTTGAATTTTTAGAAAAGGAAGTGGTTATGTATTGAATGTATTGAATTAGGAATGCTGTCGAATTGTTAGTGATGTTCAATTCTAGAACACACCAGCGCAACTTTTAGTCAGTCCAATTTTAAAACATTTACCTTCTTGTAAAAAAGTCATTTGCAAAGAATTTAGTAACTAAAGGCGAATAATTAAAATGGCAAATAGTTAATGCATATTTTATGTCTGTGAAAATATTGAACCATCTTCCGGAAAAATTAAAGGAAATTGGTGAGGGCTATTCTTACATGAATTAAAACAACTTTTACTCATAAAATGTTTGTACTCCATAAAATACTAACTAAGATATTGAATATTAATTGAATATTATAGTTTAAGTAGGCAGATTATTCCGATACCGACAAGCTCGAAAACACGTGTTTCACCAACAGTACCAGTAACATTTTGTATGAAACAAATGTAGGTAACATGTAGCTATGTTTTCATGCAAACTAAATGAATAAGATTAGAAAATCATTTGTGTACATATTATTCATCACGTTAATATTGTAAATGCAACAAATTTGTTGCATTTCACGACTAAAACTTTTTTAGGTCTGCACTTACATGACATGAAGAAAATGGACATAGGTTCGACATAATCGCAGTCGGTTGCTTAAGTCCACGGACATGAGCCTCCTTCATATATCGCCACGTATAACTCTCCATGACGGGATTTGCCGTAATCTCCACGCTTGGCAGGCGGATTGGTGATCGCAGTTCGATTTTATTGTTACATGGTTACGTGCTGTTACCCATCTCCTGCATACTTTTATATATTGGTTCAGATCTAAAAATATAATCTAACTTTTTTACTGAATAAACTAACTTTTATTTGTCATTAGGCGTTCAGGGAAAGAATGTTTTACCTAGACTAAAGAGCACTTAGAATACATCGCCAAAGTTCCATTAATTAATAAATAATTAAATAATCCATCATCAAATTTTTAATAAATAAATATTGTGTACTTTTTTATATAAAAGATAGCTCGACGCTTTCTAAGTTTCTAAAATATATACGCTGTTTTCGACACGGAATCAGAATTACCAACTTCCGTTAAAGCTTACTGTTTCATAAACGAATTACGGCATACCACCCAAAACCACAACAACGTAGAAGTAGGCACTTTACAAAAACGCTACGATATAGCCATTTAGCGAATTATGCGAAAAAAACGTTATACGCATAAAACGCCGATAACAATCAACGGGTAACTATCCAATCTCGTGATAGGCCCTTCTTCCCATCGCGTGGAAAAAAAACTACCGACTTAATAAAGAAGAAAGTACCCGAAAATTAATTACCCTTACGAATTAGACAATTTCAAAAAAATTGTCCGCACACGTAACATGGCTGCGAGCTTAACAGTTCAATAAACTTAAACGCTAAGATCGACACGCGAAGTTCTATCGTTAACTAATTAATTTATTACATGCATTAAACAATTAACAGTGCGGTATCTTGATGCATTATTGTTATTGGGTTTTGGGTAGTTACTGTTGGTTGCCACTTTGCAATTGACCTATCTTGGATAGTTAATTAAAGAGTGAAACTCTCACGCGAGGTTTTAAAGAGTTTTAGGTAGCTAGGTGTAGCCCACTTGACCTGGCTCGCGTCTAGACAAGTAGGTTATCTATCAAGGCTTACGTTTGTTTTGGAATTAAATAGTACATTATTGCAAACGCCGTGAAATAGTTTGCAATAATGTACTACAGGGCGATTATGAGTTTGAAGACCGAGTCGTAGCGAGGACTTCAATAATACGAGACAAGCAATTGTCATTTCCACCGAGGTATATTTATAGTGCTTATTTCACAAGAATGCAGGGAAATAAAACATCCTTTTTTAAAGTATACGTATTAATATAAAAAATTACATTAGTCATATTGTGACAATAACTAAAATTAGTATATATTAATAGAATATTATTAGTATACATTAGAAGAAGTATAAATTAGTAAATATTTATTAAGTATGTAAATAACAAATTAAGGCGAATTTTCAGCTTAGCCGCCAATTTTTTATTTATCGTCTGTGCCGAAAGGCAAACGCATTTATACAGCCACGTGAACGCAATTTCTACTAAGCAAAGAGACTTACTTTGGTATGCCAAGAATGATAAAAAGGACCAAATCAAAGAATATTTAACACCAGCACGCCATTTCAGACAACATTGCTGGAGCGTTGTAATGTTCCAAATTTAAAAAAAACGCTCCTTCACAGGATTTTATTTTCTTTGTCCATTATTATTATTTAAAATTCGATACTTCGCGTGTCTATTATAATAAAATTATTTTATTGCTTGAAATATGCATGCATGAAATATGTTTTTCAAAAATGTATTACTCGAGATAGATAATGGCAACACTTATAGAAGATTTTAGAAATTACACTCCTAAGGAAAAATGCTTCAATGATACGTATATCGATGTCAATATATTCTTGCATCAGTAAATATTTACATCTTCCAGTCATCAGTATGACTTCTTGATTATTTTTATTGATAAATCCGAATGCCTACATATTATCGTGATCATTTCAAAGTATCCACAAATGAGATTGGCGTCAATAAATTTTATTTGCTGTCTTAAAACTTATAAAAGCTAATAGCCATCTAAATTCTAACACGCCATTTTAAGTTTAAACTGTAACGGAATAGAAGCAAAGTTTAGTGGGCAATTTATGTAATTAGTAGATGGCTGCTCCTAATTATGGGGAATGTCATTAGTGGAGACGTGCTGCCTGCGCGGAGGTTGGCTCGCGAGTGAACCCCCTCCCGCCCCCGTGCTTAGCTAACCGATGACAAATTACTTTGCCTGTCTACCCACCAGTGATGGAGCCGGGTCCTAGGCTACAAAAATTGATAATTATACAAACACACACGGCGACATAGAGTACAAATTATTTATGTAGTATCCACGCAGAGGATAACGCGGTTTATTTTTCATCAACGACGGCTTACGTCTTTCATGTCATTTTTTATCCCATAAGTTCTTTTATGTGAAATTTGACATCAAGAGAAAGCAAATCTAAGAAGAAAACTGACCACAGATCAAAAACGGATGTGTTCCCTTGCCTCCTGCTGACGTAACTAGGTTTAGTATTATTTATTGAGCTACAAAAGCTCATAAATGGCAGGTCTAATCAGGTATAGTGACTTACGAAAAATAGGTATGTTAAATTAAGTTCTTTCATTGAAAGTGATGTACTTGAACTCAAGTACATTATATTGAACCTTTGCCTGTATATATTATTAAACTTTCTAAATTAATATTTATATACTTGCTTTACTTACGTCTTAATAAATCTTACAAAACGGTCAGTCTGCACAAATAGTGTTTGGAAATGTATTATCTCGTGGAATGTCGTTTCTAGATATAGGAAAGCAATTAGTTGCTTCATTACTTTGTTGCACTAATACGGCTTAAGGCATGGGCTAAGTTTCCTTAAGGTCAATTTAGGTTTCCTGTTTTTCTGAGCTATGAAATGAGTTTGCTTTTCAATCAGTGCCTCTATCCAGAGTTCACGCCAACGGTAACGTAATCGCCCTATCCTTGCCACTCGCATCTAGAGTGAGCAGTATTACCGATAATATTCAATCATATATACTAAGGAAGTTTGTCGCTTACGTGCGTAGACAACTTGCAGCAAGATGTCAAGCGCCTATTTTTCAATATTATGGCTTTTGTGTACAACGCATCCATGTATTGTTCAGTGCTTGCAGTAAATTGTCACCAATTTACCCAACAAAATTGAAAACTTATACATAGTATAAGCAGCTAATCAGTTTAAGTTTCACTGGATTTAGTCGGTTTACAGTCATGCTTTGACAAGTTGATTCCCAAATAAACGGTAATGCACAAAGAGACGAAAACCTTGACATCCCGGATGTCTATCCTAATATAATGTTGCCTCCTTTTAACATAGGGCATCCGTAATAAGAGTGACGAGTATGGCTGTATATATTAAGCTTTAATGTCAATGTATACTCCATCTAATGACCTAATATCTTTACGATGACGCGTATAATTTGCATAATCTCATGGTAGACGCATAGGTGCATGTATCGCTGATCGGCGATTATCTTTGTATTTCAAGCTAATGTTCTTTGCACAGACATATTTATGTAAACGTTTCTGTTGATTTAATCTGACATAGCTGCGAGTATTTCAATCCGCGACGCGCCGTCTCGACCCGACCTATACCTCATTTCAGTCTAATAGAATTAAATCCTATCCTACTAATATTATAAGTGTGAAAGTTTGGATGTTTAGATGTTTGGATGTTTGTGACGCTTTCACGGAAAAACTACCGAATGGATTTGAGTGAAACTTTACAATAACATAGCTTATACATCAGAATAACATATAGGCTATAATTTCTAAAGACATATTGTGTAAATTGTCCAAAATCACACTTATAATATGAGTGGGATTACATGGGCAATTTTGGCAATAACAAAATCGCGTTGCCTAGCGACCGACCATAGAATATGTAAATTCGTATATACAAACTTTCGTGTTTATAATATTGGTGTGAAGACTATTTGAATGTACTACGTCAGATATTGAAATTTCTTTTGTTTCTTTAAACTATTAGCCTACGTAACAGAATAAACACTATTTTGTACCTTATGATGGAAATGGAGATAGATGCCTTCTATGCCTATCGGACAAGTAGAATAAATCCTGAAGTACACGCGTACAAAGTCGCGGGCGGAAGCTAGTATAAAATACAACAAAGTATTGAAGATGTCACAGTATAATCAGAGTTTTTTTTCGAATTTGAAGACTGTAAGAGAGTTTGTGCTAATGAGATTGTAATGGTTATGTTGATTTATCACTACTATTGGATTGAATCGAACTATAGTTTCCGGATTCAAAGTGTAAAGGTCCTACGCCCTTCCCGAGTCCAGCCCTGTGTCTCAGCTAGTTTAAGTAGTGTCTGCATCAATTAAGACCGGGTAGGGTTGGTAAATTGGCAATCGTTCCTCCATTTACCGGTGAGCAGGCGATTTCTAATTTCGTTTGTTTCCAATAAGTTTGTCTATTTGTGTTATGTTCGTCTTATTACCTTAATTAGTTTACGCGAATTTCGGGGGTGGATGGATGGGGCCGCAAATTGTTTTCCTTGATACGATTGGTTTTAGACATCTTATAAATAAAGTTAAAGTAATGTTTGCTAAAGATACGAGGGGCATACCGAAATGATCGGGAATATAAAACAATACATACAGGAAATAACTAAATTTATTTTTATTGCTTTTCGAAGTATTCTCCGTTGCAGTTAATGCACTTTTGCATTCGTTCGAACCAATTATTATAGCAGCAATTCCAGTCCGAAGTTGACATGGTCAAAATCGTCGATTTGTATGCTTCCACTGCTTCTTCTGGACCTTGAAACCGCTGACCACGCAATAAATCTTTGATTCTAGGGAATGTAAAGTAATCATTGGGACTCAGATCAGGGCTGTATGGAGGATGATCCATTAATTCAACGTTTTCCTGCTTCAAAAACTCGCTTGTTTTCTGAGCGGTGTGAGAGCTCGCATTATCGTGATGGAGGATTATGCGTCGTTTCGGGTTACCTCTACGGAGTTCGGATATCATCTGTGGCAAACAAACCGTTGTATACCAATCAGCGGTAACCGTTCTCCGTTCCTCTAAGGGAACTGTGACTACATGTCCTGTTTTCGCGACAAACGAAGCGACCATTTTCTTCGATACGCTGCGAGAGCGGACAACTTTTGTTGGCTTGATCTCACCTGCGAAGACCCAGACAGCCGACTGATGCTTTCTTTCTGGCTCATATGAATAGATCCATGATTCATCACCAGAGACAATGTTATAAACTGCTTTTGACTTTCCTCCGTTGAAGCGTTGCAGAGTAGACCGGCACCAATTGACACGAGCCGCCTTTTGCTCTTCGGACAAATTATGGGGCACCCAGCGGGAAACTAGCTTTCTCACTCCCAGTTCACCATGTAAAACAGTTTGTATCGCAGTCATACCTATCCCTAAAGTAGCCCGAATCTGCTCATATGTAATATGTCGGTCATCCTGTATCATTCGGCGCACAACAGCGACATTTTCTGGTGTAACCGCTGTTTTTGGCCGGCCTGTGGAAGGTACGGTGCCAAGAGAAGCACGTCCACGCCGGAATTCAGAATACCAGCGATATATTGTCGTCTGGCTAGGCGCTTCACTCTTGAATATAGATATAAGCTCAGCGAGACATTGTCCCTGAGATAATCCTCGTCGAAAGTTGTAAAAAATTATGGCACGGAAACTTTCTCTTGTAAGCTCCATTTTTTTATCGACCTATCAATTTCAAACTGATATTGTTCTTTAAAAAAAAATTTTTTTTTAATTCTGTCAATTGTATTCGATTTTCAACTAACCAGTGTTTATTCATCAAAAAGAGTTTTTAATCTAATTAAATCGAAAGTACTCGATTACCGATCTTTTCGGTATGCCCCTCGTAAAGGTAATTTTATTTGCATCGAACATGGTAAATCTGATTACAGCTTTAAATGATTTCACAACTATAGATTATTTATTATTACATACATTGGAATGTACACAAAAGGAAACTTTAACAAACTATAATTAACTAATTTATTAATAATACAAAATAACGAAACCAAGGTTCTTTAAAAAGGATAAGGAAAAAACCATCACAATGATTGTAAAAAACAGCTTAGTTGAATAAATCTCCCCTGGTCGCTCCCGGCGCAAAGATGCCCATAACGCTCGCCGTATGTTTACTTGTATGCCAAATATATGTTGTTATCATTGCTAAATGAGTTGATCACCTATCATCGCACGTAACTCGTGTGTATATCCGACTGTTCGTTTGTTGCTTTTGTAACTAAACGGGTATCTGATCATAATGAAATCGGCACGCACTTAACCCATGGTATGAAAAGGGGCATAAATTGATTCCGCAGAAAAAGCCGCGGGCAATAAGCTCGTACTAAATACTTTCTTTTCTTTTCCAACAGACCAGCCGACGATAAGTCAGTCGTCCAGCAACGTCGTCGACGGTATCAACCTTGAAGACATCAAGGAGTTCGCTAAAGCCTTCAAGCTCAGGCGGCTTGGCCTTGGCTTGACCCAGACCCAAGTGGGACAAGCGTTGTCCGTCACCGAAGGACCGGCGTACAGTCAGAGCGCTATCTGCAGGTGAGGATTCAGGATCTAAGGGTTCAAGACCAGAGGATTCAGGATTTAAGGAATGATACTTATGTCTTTTTTGTTTGTTTGTTGATTTGTTTATGGTCGAATACACAAAAGAGTATTGTTGACTTTAGACCAAGACATCTATTTAGTTTCGTTTTTGTTTCGAATGGCTTTCGGATTGGGTGCAAATTATATGAACCAGAAATTCGAATTTTAAACGAATTTTGATCGGATCTTGTAGTAAGTGCGCTGAACACGATAAAATTTAGAAACATATATACGTAATGTCAAATTGAATTGGACAAAGTTTTGCCCCTTGTGATTTGACCCGAGCAGTAAAAAGCATCATTTGAAGAGCAAATACTAAAAGAAATACATAATAATATGTATGATTTCGAACTACTACTTATTGTTTCAAATGGCGCTAAATGCTCTGTAGTATGTGTATACGATTATATATGTAACAGATCTACAAATAAGTCTAAGAACAAGAACGAAAGAACAAATAATGTAAAAAATGACAGTTATCACCAGAAGAAGAACAATAATGTGTCAGTGATTTTTGTCTCATTTACAGCCTCATCAACGTCTATTTCAAATATCGAACTTCGAATGTTACGTTACTTTTTTGTAAGATATCTAAAAACAACCCAATAAATGCTTTAGTTCTTGTTCATAGATTACATATTATCATTATTTATTTCAATTATTTGACAGCTAAACAATTATAAATATCGGACAAGAATACAAAGTCGCACGCTCTAGACAAATCTAAGCATCCATTTTTTATAACCCCAAAAATTGTAGAACACATTTTTTACGCGAACCCGTCACGGTGTCCGATTATCATTCCAACTTTTTAATATAGTTAATTGAAGTGATTTGTAAAACAGCACGGCTCCTTTCGTTGCTTACAATTTTTGTAATTAATTACAATTCCGCCGGCTTCCGTTCTGCTGTGAAGATCATTTTTTATTTCGTCTGTTGACGCGTGCTCTACGCGTCGTGTTCTACGTTGAGCTATGGTGTGATTTGTTTGGAAATTCAATTAGGAATTTAGGTTTTGTGATGAATGTAATTGTTGATTGATTAGGGTTTTGGGAAAACTAAATTATTTTTGATCAATGAAAAACGTTAAAAAATTGAGTATGATCTAATGTAAATCTTTTTTATGTAGGTACAGCAATACCTAGCCTACCAACCTATACCCTTGAATAAACTAATAAACATTTTATAATGATTTAAATTCAATGAATTCCATTTTTTTAAATATATAGTTCTTCATCATCAGGTTGTGTTCCTAGCGTAGGTGATGAGATTATTCATCATCCGTCATCATGTGGGCTGTGATTATCTTGTAGACTAACACGCGGGCTGTCAGGCAATGAAATGACAATTAGGATTCACAATAGATTGTAATGTATTTGTTATATACAACCACCGACCATAGGTTAGCTACTTCAGTTGGCAACACTGATATTTCATGGGACATATAATATAAATAAAACATTTTATAACTCAAAAATAGCTGGATCGATTTTTATGATTTTGGTTTATTTTTTTGAATGTATCTTTTCCTTGAATAATAGAATAACAATTAAAACATGGGATGAATTCGAGCAATAAAAATACGAAATAAAATCCATTTTCTCACACATTTTGAATTGAATGACTTTGTTATGATATCTGAAGAACAAATATAGTCATGTATCACAGATTGCATGTAAATATATTTGTAGTTCTCATGGCATAAATCCTGAAGTCCCCGTGGATGATTGGATGATTTTTGATAGAAATAATTATAATTTGTTATTTATTTATATAAATTATATAAAGTTATATAAATTAACCACATTTAGTCCACGTAATACCCAAATCCACTCCCCTAAATAAATAACTAATTCTAGAACAAAAAAAGAGTATCAACAGAAAAATGAGACCTCGAAAACATGCCTCTACAAATGACCCTCAAATGCTGTCCGTCGTCGATGACCACTCAATATCTTGATCTCGTGGTTTCCTTATAAATTTACGTAACAGTTTTAATTACAAGCAACTTCTCGCGTTTAAACTACACCGCATAAATACACATCGACGTCCCATCCAGAACGTTCCCTTATAATGTTTAATTGAATCAAAATCAAATGTACCGAAATCGGCAACAAATCGAACCCCAATGCAAAGCGGAATGCGACCGAGCACGCCGAAAGGAAATTTCAATCCTCCACCAACTCCTCCGTATAATAAAATCATTAATCGTTACTTCTGTTCCAGTTAATTAATTATCTTTAGGCCCCAGTAATTACTTTTTTCGTTGTAATTAAAAAGAGTAGAATTGCCCCTGTCTTTGTGCCGTCGCGTAGTGATTTCATTTTCCATTAATTTTTCTTTTCTACTCCCTACCAATTTGTGTCGTGAGTCCGTAGTCGGTACATGGTAGTTACTTGTACCCCTTTCATTATGCTGGACTTAATTAATTTGCATTTTAATTAAAACATATTATTTTGGAAGAATTAATTTGGCACTCCCTTTTTGTAAAGAGCCTTTACAATGAAATGGCTGTAATCAAAATCTTTTCGGACTACTTCTGATTTAATTTCTTTTTTGTCAATTTAATTTGACTTTTATTACGACGGTATAAAAACCTATAATGAAATAACAACGAATGTTTACTGTCGCTAAAAATCTAAAAGAAAGTTGTGCTTATTACTGCTTGATACATACGTCACATCCAAGTCACATCTGATAAACTATAAGTATAGTATTGTTCAAATATAATTGAATTAATTGTTAAAAGATAATAACATAATTGATGATTTAAAATTAATATTGAATTTATTGACTAGACAACATTTATTATTTCTAAAGCTGTTAACAAAATTCATGATGAAACACATGAGTCCACTGAATTAGTTAAACATAAATATTTGTTTGCTAAATTATATAGCACATATTGCTAAAATATAAGTAGGTATATGATTGATAAACAAAAATGTACAGTATTGCTAAAGCACATATGAGTTCTAAACAGTAATTTATCAATTGGTTGTTACGTATTAAAAGGCTAAAAATATACATAAATACACTGGCCAGTTGTTTCACTTTTATTTAAATTGTGCAATAAGACTTTTATTCAATTACAACACGACTATAAAGGGTAGGTAGCTAGGTAATTGATGGACAGCTGAGTCATTCCTAATTTAAAACTAATAAAGAAATTAAATTTTAATCGACCAGTCAGGTATTTTCATAATGAAACGTTTCGTTGAAATAATAAATTTCGAGAACTGATTAAATTTTCCAATTAATGCTACACTATTTTCGTAATTCAAAAAAAATGGTTCATTCATTCAAATTATCTACTGTCATGGTTAGGATTAGATTAATGTCAAAGAATCTATAGACTGATATAATAATACAAAGATTTCATAAATTGATATATCATTTTATACTGAAACCAAATTGTATTTTTTATTTATAATGAACGAATGGCTAATTGTCACACTCATTGGTATCAACGCCAATCCCAAAAAACTATAATGCCCAAAACATAAACTTAGGAAAGCCAATTCCCAAAACTCGAAGTTGCATTACCACTGATTTCATATATGCACAAATTTTATGCGTTGTTAGTTGTCCCCTAATTACAGAGCCGTTTCTGCTTTTCTAAAAATGTTTAGTGGCTTATCATTCACTGTACTCCATTTTGCCGTTTCATTTGTATAATGATTTACATTATTTACTAAATCTTTTTATCTATTTCTGATCTTATTTATTTTTGTCGTCTATCTACTCCATATTCTTTTTTAAAACTGCTGTGGATAAAAACGCGAGTATCCAATTCAGGGAAAAACATTTTTTAAATGAGCAAGAAGTTGCAGCGAAAGAGTCTTAATTTCAAAACTCGATGGCCGGCCATGGTCATTGAATTGAAGAGCATATACAGCGTCATATGAATGTCAACAATGAATTAAGCATGGCAACGGATGCGTGCGAGAAGAGACCCATTTCAATTTTATATGAGATCAGTGCGTCAGATCCACAATTAACATTCAAAATATTGTAGATACTTGCAAATTACATATGAAATGTTTTCAATTATAAAGGAAATTATGTAAGGATACATAATTAAACTCTATAAATATTAAAGTTAGATTTTACGCTATAGAAACATCCGAAAAAAAAATTTTGAATTTGAATTTACTACACGGCGTAAATTTTTATTGTAGTTTCATCGGATTCGTTTTGGGTCTAGTTAAAAATTCTTTTTTGTTTGTTTGTTAAAGTTATAAAACTATATTTATTGTGTTTTAATATATAGCTATTATACATTTAGTTTTAAAGAGCGTGCGGCTTTGTCTCATCAATTTTTTAAACATTCACTTGCAATGTTTGAATACCTGTAATTTAAATTTTTAGTGTTATTCCTTCAGAACATCGACGGATAAATTTTACACTGGATAAGACAACTCTAACAATATAATTGTTACCGTCCCCAGTGCCCTGGCTTCGCAGATGCTAGCAGCTCAGCTGTCTTCACAACAACAAAACATGTATGTGTTTTGTTCTTATTTACACACGCTGTATCTCTGAAGCTATCCGCCATTGTTATCAGCCAATCCTTGTACAAATGTCGTTATAAAAATGGAACTGGGAATTTGTTCGAATTAATTTTTAATCACTAGAAGTAGTTGTAGTTAATGCTTTTTACCCTATCTCTGACAGTTTCCTTTTAACAACTGTTAATGTAAAATTTTAAGAACATCGCAGATTGCTTCGGAGATACAAAAAGCAAATACATTAAGATACGCTTCAGATTACTTTCAACGGCCCATGTCCACACGTAGATTGTCTTTAAATCAAAATGTTTCAACGATGTTTAATTTAATCTTATCTAGATCGTCGATCCGACATACTTTTTGAATGTATGCCGCATAATTATACAAGTAACGATGTTCTTTCCCTTTACATTTCACACGTAGCCGGTATTTGCGTATGGAGTAATTACCATAGAGGCGCCATGCATCATAGTAATACATTTTGATGTAAGACAAGGAATAAATGTTGCGGCAACCAAGCCATGTCGCTTCGACATAGTGAGCTATAGCTGTGAGAATCATTGTGGCAACAATATGAATAAATTTCTTTCTTACTTTCCATCTAATGTAGCATGATATATTATTTCGTTACTCTATATTTTATTTCCTTTTTATTAATGTTCATTTTGCGCAATTCACAAGCCAGGGCATTGGCATACGTTAGTACCTTTTCGTTTCTAATTGAATGCGTTCTTTTATTGTTACCGTTTTCGGTATTAATCAAACTGATTACCCCGGCCTAAATTGCCTATTGTTTTTTGTTTTGTTTTACTCTTCTGTAATCATTAACGCAATGTCAATGTCCTGTGTTATTGCTATGTTAATTTGGGTAGGAGTTATCGCGATCAATAGGAATTGTTCGTCGCTTGATTGTAATTAAAGCCTACACGCGCTAAGGATCTAACATAAAAATTTATGTTCGATACAGATTTGAGAAATTGGATATAACACCAAAAAGTGCGACGAAAATCAAACCAGTACTTGAACGTTGGATGAAGGAAGCCGAAGAGAGGTAAATACTTGATTATCAATTGTTTGAGTGAAGTTTTGTGATCGTTCTGTGAACAACGTGTCCGTGACAATTTGGCCTTGCTTAGCAACGAAATACGTTTCTCAAATCTGGACTAACTACCGCTTCTTACTAACCGGCTTTGTGTGGGTCTGCTCGCTTTGTATTGTTAGCTTGTATGTATCGCATGCCAGTAGTAAATATAATTAAGTAGTTTAGCATAATAACGTTCCAGAAGGACAGGCTTACATCAACAGATTCATCTATTGCTCCTGAATCATTTTCCCTCAGGGGTAACTTGTGTCCATTTATTGTTTCTGAATCATTTTCCTCAGGATTAACTCATATCCATCTATTGCTCCTGAATTATTTCCCTCAGGGGTAACTTGTGTACATCTATTGCTCCTGAATCATTTTAGATACTGTAAGCATATTTTATATGTATTTCATCACCAGTCATATTTCGTATACGAATACAGTATTTCAAATGCATTGTTTGTTACGATCCAAAATTACCGTTAAAGTGCATTTTATAAACATTATTTACCTACGTCATGCAACGGTATAATGAAATAATATACTTGTGTTAAAAATTCCCTTATTGACAATACAAAACAACACAATATTTACACATCTTTAAATTTTATAAGCACGACCAGGTGTCGTTTAAGTCATCATGAACTTTATATCACGAGGGCATTCACAGGGATGTATTAAGGAAGGGGCTCCGAATGAATGAAGGGTCTAAATTTCTCAGACTTCGTGCACTTCTGCTCTCTAGCGCCTACCCACACTCTGCAGACTAAATTTGTCAACTCAACTCAAAGACAACCGAGAATATATATACATTGTGTCCACAATATCTTCATTTTAGCCACAGTTTATAATCGGCTGCATGAGTACAAAATTGGATTTGAATCTCCCTCGTGAATTGCAACGTTGGACTTTCCGTGAGGTGATTTGACATAATCACGTCTTCCCCTACTTAGATGGAAATATTTAATCATGAAGTCAGTATGATTTTGTTTCGTAGTTCGGGAACGAATTTGCCCATGCTTTGGACGTGTTGATATGTGGAGTATGTCATAATGTTCCTTCTATTTCCTGATCTGATCTGAACTGTCATTGTTTTGTTAACATCTTTCTTAACTTAATAATATAATAAAACAAATTCATAAAATAAATCATAATTATGAAATATTCTTCCGCACTAATTTACTCGTATGAACATTTTTTTTGATTCGTGACCAAATAGAAGCACACAGCTTCTAAAAAGGGGTTCTACATTCGTCTTTTCTCAGAATAATAAAAATACACAGAGAAAAACTAAAAGACTCAGTGCTACTTACTCTGAATGTGAGAGCCATATTTAAATTTTAATAATCCTAAGGCACAGTTTTGAGAGAACAACATTTTATATTTGTAAAAATTCCTAAGTTGGCCTCAAACCAAACCGGACTCCTCTAACAACAAATCTCTGAATACATCCCTGCTTCAATGTTGAGCAGGGCCACTAGGATCTATCGATTTAGCATTTTGCATCATTAAAATGCATTATCTGGATGCAACGGGACGGTCTTAACATTGCAAATGGTGCATTTGCAATCTTCTCGGCTGCTGTCGGTGGTAATTTTTAACGAGGGGCTGTTAACGGTAGCCCTTGAATTAATATTGGATTGCTACGGATTTCATTTGTATACGAAATGAAGGTTTTTTAAACAACAGTTTGGGCCATTGCAGGCTGAATCGCCTGATTGTCAGAAAAGTAAGATTTTGTGCTTTGCTTGGAAGGCATGTAACGCTGGGGGTCCCGGCTGTAGGTCGTTAAGACAAGTTAGAGGTATTCGTGCGGCTTAATGAACTTCTAACAGACGAATCCCAGAAATAGGGTCTAGTTTCCTCTGGATTCGAGGGCCGGATGGCAGTGTAGTGGCTTCTGTTAAAACTAGTACCTGCGCAAATAGCTTGGGTTGAGGTAGCCGACACCGATTAAGCTAGGAGGAAGAATGAATAAATGAATGGTAGCTTTCGACCCCTTTTCTACGAGACCTCCAGCTATTGATTTTCTATGGAGCTAGAAACAAGCCCTTACTTTCTAGGAGTGATTCTTCCCGGGTTGTTTGTTTTGCCGAACTTGACAGAAATTGGTTTTATCAAAGCGGACACTGCCAGTCACGCCAGCGCCATTGTCAATTTAGTTACGTTTTACTAGATCAAACTATCCCAGTCTATAAATATAGTGCTAGAAATGTTGTACTAAAATCATTTTACCACTGAAACGATAATAGAACTGTACATTTATATGTAATGTCTATTCTAGAGGTATGGCCAAGGCTGTGGTTTCTGTGCCGAGTCCTTAATTGTTCCCATTGCATTGTATAACCGCATCAATGTGAACTTGATGTAAGTTTATTCAAATGGAAAGTGCATTATGAAACCAGACTAAGGTTCGGTATTACCATTTGCCACATACAAGGTACAAAATGAATTCATTTTAACTGAAACATTTTATGAAAATATTGATGGTTCAAAATAGCAAAGACATTTTGATATCAAAATATTTTTTAAAAAAGATTTTGTTCGCTTCGCATTTTGACTATCCACATTTGCTATTAACACTTATGAGCATGAAAGTATTATTAAGGGTCGACGAGCTTGATGAAATTCATGCATGTATTAAATACGACTATTTTAATTTACTTCAGTTTGCAGGAACCGAGCTTTGGTAATAGCTTATTTAAAATCCGTATTTATTTATGAGGTTGGTTCTTACATACATCTATAAACATGACACCTCCACAACTATGCCCAATGCATCGATATTTTGCATTAATTTATCGATCTACATTTAGCGGACTTTGGTGAATCGACATGGAAAGACCAAGTCGTTTGACCAAAATCCCCTCAATGTACATCCGAGCACAAAAATATGTATCCACTTTTGAACCTTGTCACATTCATTTCCCTCAACACACCACATAGAAACAATAATGGTTGAATGTGGATACATATTTTTGTACTCGAGTGTACCTACTTATATGGTAATCGATGATCATCATCCAGGTTATGTTGTACTTTATTCGAGGGTATTTTTAAAGCTTATATATATTGTATGAAATGTATGTATATTGTATACTAACCTGAATCAGGTTTATCTTACTATATTGCTTAGTTTGTGGCAAATAAGTATTTTGTTGATGATTGCTAAAATCAATAGACAAATTATATTCAGACGTATTGATAGCCCAAATGATTTCCATAAACTTAAGTACGCTACACTCTGTTTCAAAGTCATTATAAGTATTGAAATGACTCGGAATGTAGAATTTTTTAATTTCAAATAATAAACTTGATTAATTTTACATTGACCAATTAATGAGATAAAGAAACATGAGCGCCTTACTGGAATTGTTTTAAAAAAACGTTCAAGCTATTTCCTTGACTTTCCAGCCTTTTTATTTTGCCAACCAATAAAAATATTATTTTCATAAATATTTTCATGGTCAGTTGTTCACAAATTAGTCTACTTCGTTGGCGTGCCTTGGCTTTCATCATACCTGATGGTAAGTGACTTTAAGGCTGTATAGGATGTCTGATCATCACCCCCCGGAATTTTGAACTAAACGTAACAACACTGTAACGCAATTGTTTGGCAATACAAATCATGTAGACATGCGGAAAGGGAAATGAGATGCTTTGCGATGTTTACCCTTCAGACCTCTTGATATTCGGCTGGCATAACCAACAGTCCAGTTCCCGACTACGTCAAATTTTAATTTTGGAGAGCAGAATAGTATTTCTGTCCAGTTCAGCGACGTATACTTAGCTAGTCTTCTGTGATTCCAGGTACGCATCAGGTCAGAATCACCTGACAGACTTCATAGGCATGGAACCGAGCAAGAAGCGGAAACGACGGACTTCATTCACCCCGCAGGCCTTGGAACTATTGAACGCACACTTTGAGAGGAACACGCATCCATCAGGTAAGGAATCCTTGGTCCAATAAACTATTGGCTGCTTGTTTTAATGTTCAATGGGTTTGTAATTGACCTTCTTCTCTCCCGTTGAGACGAGACCTGAAGTGACGATAAGCCGTAGGATTGCAAATGTCCGGGTGAAGCTGTAGTGGTCGCAGGACAAATAAAGTAAAGAGTTCTCAACTAGAGCCTTTGTCATCTTCCATGATCGGAACTCAATAGTGCTATTAAACTTAGATAATTGATAATCCAGTAGACAATGTTACAAGCTGTAGGTGCATATAGAAAAATTACCTATCAATTTCCTAGATATGTCAGATATCAGGTATATAGATTTCGATTCCAACAGTGTAGCCAAAGGCCACAACTTATGTTTTTTTATTTAAAAAAAATCTATACTTACAATGGATTTGCACTTGAACTTAAGATAAAGACTTTCTCAATGTTAAAGTGAGCAAAGGGTTGCAATTTTACGAAACACGACTTATCAAACTATCAAACTGGGTGGACTTTTCAGACATACGAAATGGTATATAGTCTTAGAACGTGACCAAGTGACACATCTACGAGTATCTGGGATCACAAAACATTCTCTGAAAAATTAGAAATGTACATGGCTTAGTGTCACTGTAAAGCTTCTATAAGTTAATAAGAAGCCGGCAAAAACCTGGCCAATGATAATTCTTTGTATAAAATATATACTTTTAAATTGCAGGAACGGAAATCACTGGACTCGCGCATCAGCTTGGCTACGAGCGTGAAGTAATCCGGATATGGTTCTGCAACAAACGTCAGGCATTGAAGAATACCGTCAGAATGATGTCTAAAGGAATGGTTTAATTATTCAGATGAAAATTGCGTCACCATACTTCCCATGACGAAGATGTCTTCGTAGTGATGGGGAAATGTGTTGATTAAATTATCGATTGTTTGCGCAAACTTTGTAGTATTTTTTTTAATTCATGTTTATTTGCATCATTAGCACTCATTGAGTACTGGTTGGTTACATTTAAATTAAAGCATTATGTTAAACAGTCACGTATTTGAAATAAACTATACTTACCTAATAAAATTTTGACTGAAATAAATGTCTTGATGTAGTTTACAATCGTCGAAATATTGTAGAGTAAGGTAGGTGTTTAGTACAAAAATAATATAAATTGTAATAATGGGTCACATCACACGTATATATCAGAATTTTTGGCTATCTTACAACATTAGAAGATGCACAAAAAACATGGTTTGTAATTGTTTTAATATAGTTTCCACCAAATAATAGGTATGATGCCTAAGTACGGAAATCTTGCACAAATTGTGGGTATTTTATGTTTAAGCCTTTTTGTATAAAAAAATGCATTTTTGTAAATAAGTACAATGTAATAGACGGTCCGCGATAAAATGGTAATGTAGTTGATACATTAATTTATTTAAATACTCTGAGTTGTTCCGTTCTACTTAGCGAATGTTGCACTTCCTAGATTTAAGTATCGATATTATAACAGTAGCTAAAGTGTCGTCTCTAGTGGCCTATTGAAGATTTTTTAAAATAACTACCTAGTAGGTTTTTGTTAATAGATAGGCATGAACTATAATATATATAGGTTAGTAAGATTTCGTAAGTTGTAAATATTGTTTCAGCTATATTATTTCTTAGCATACAATTTATTTGTTCTCTATTAAGTATATATATTTTCGAGCTTGTCCAAACATTGTAGAATGTCTTCAAGTTGGATTTTGTGGCGACATTGACATTTATTTCTTAAAGCAAAATATGTCAGTTTTAGTAAAAAAAATACATATAACAGGAGGTCTTTATTTAAAAGATATAATATGTGTAAAAGTTATGGAGACACGACCGTCACAAGTGCATATTTTCTGGGAAGCTACAATTATTATATTTAAAAAAAAAACTAAAAAATTGCCTCGCATTTGGGAATGTAGATTTTGAGATACTGTATTTATAAATTTCAAAAATAAAAGTGAAAATTATCGTTATTGTATAATTATGTTAGTTATTGTAGCACTCAAAAGATATGCACATAGTTATATTTCGAATAAAATTGAATTTGTTTCGCCTATCATATATAATTCTTAATCGTTATCAAAAACTCCAAATACATATAATATTCAAATGTTGAAATATCATTCAAAGCATATTACAAAATAGAGGTATGTGAAATCAAGTCATGCAAATTTTTTGAACGATAAGATTTTCTCGACGTAGAAATTGGTAGTGTGCCACTTTCACACACGGTTTCTGATTTGTCTGTGCTCTGTATATGATTTAATTGTCTTCATGTATGCTTTAGGATTTTTTTTAATTTTAGACCTACTGTTAAATGTATTACCGATTAGTAATAAGAATGTAATTTAACGTATGTTAATGACCAATGAAAACCAACTTGTGATCATTAATATTTGTACTGTTACCTACTACTTAACAAGAGTCGTTAAAAATAATATTAAAAAATTGAACATATTTTTCGGCTGTTGAAAAATTGTAAATACAATATTAAGGATATTAAAATTATTTGGATTAATATTTAGGAACAAATGGAAAAAAATATTATCAAAATTTATATTTTCAAAAATTATTACAAGTGCAAAAAAAAGTGTATTTAAAAGGGATGTTTGGCCATAATCAAAATTTTTATCGACAATGGGAATTTTAATCGACTTATTCACACCACTACACATAGCAAGCAGTACGGTAAACAGTTAAAAAGTGCAATGCGATATTGCTCATACTTCCATGTACTTATATTGAATCAGGATTACCACGCGAAGTTAGTAAAATATTGCTAAATTTGTCTTGATATACTTTATATTAAGATGTTTATTTTAATGCAATAATTCATTTAATGTAAGTTTTTTTTAATGAATAGTGGAAAACTGGAAATCCTGATTCCCTCAAACGTTCACCTAGTTGTAATAGAATGAAGCTATAAGCTAAGTACAAATAATAATTTATCGATAACACTACTGTACTAGTCCCGTTAATTATTATTAATTAAAATAAAATCAATCGCTGCGCAAATTCGCATTGCACCCTGGTTTTCATGATCCGCATGTAACTATAATATTTAAAAAATAGTAATTAAACTCTACACATAACTTCAATAACACATATTCAAACCAATCTGTAACAGTATGTAATAGTGTATTAATTTTTTCTTCCTGTAATGGTACCGAATGAATGAATATGGCTGCTGGAATACGAAGAGAAGCAGAATAAAGGCAGATAACTGTTTGAATGATTGTTTCATTACATACATCGATACGACACGGTCCCATCCCTTTCATATGTTTATATATTTCGCTATCCTATATTTTTCTATATTCTAATATTATAAATGCGGATTTGAGTTTGTTTGTCTGTTTATACTTCCTTTACGTAGAAACGGACAGTCAAAATAACCTTATTTTTGTATAGGCATAGTTGATGAGCCGGAAAAGAACAAAGGCTTATTTTTATCGCGATTAAATAAGTAGTTCTCGTGGGATAATGCCACGCGAATGAAGTCGCGGGCAATGTATTGAATAAAAGGTCTAGTTAAACAAAAATAAATTCATTTTTAACTCCATCTTTTAATAAAATTCGATATTAAAACTAAAATTAATTCTTATTTATTCATGAGCGAAACATGCAAAATACAGATAAGTGAAACAATTAGTGTTTCTGGTGCATTAATTCGAAAATCATCTAGATATCACAGAACTATTATAACTATTTGTACTCCGTCAATAGGTTACATTTCAAAAGGCTTGAGTGACATTTATGGACCTTGTCAGCAAAGCACTGCAATTTATTAGAGGAAAACTAGAATTTGAAAAACTAATTTTACGTTATTTATTTACAATTTGGCCAGTTTTTTGGAAGAAGTATGGAAAGATACTAAAAAATCCAAGATAGAAACAGTAAAAATATAAGCAAAACAAGGATCTACAACTACAGGTAAATAAATACTGTCGTAACACGTACTCAACGGCACCGCACCATATATTTAAAAAATGATTTAAAATTTCCCGCTTCCCCTTGCTAATGAGTTTTCGTTTTGTTTTTGCGCTATGTATGCCAGGTGCAAAAAAATATGAATCTGATAATAAAAAAGTTTTATAGCTCTACTTACTGCTTTTTGTTGTACACTGAATAAGTCCCAATTCTGAAATAGAAATATCAAATGTGATAAAATCAATACCATCTAAAATAATAATATGTGTGATCTAAATCCATTATTTCATGAAAGAAGCATCCAAACTTACAAAAATCCAAACTCAAATTAGTATTATAGTAAACAAGGAGGGTTCATACCACAGACTAATATATGTACCTATCTACATCTACACTAATATTATAAAGAGGAAAGTTTTGATTGTTTGTTTGTTTGTTTGTTTGTATTGAATAGGCTCCGAAACTACTGGACCGATTGGAAAAATTCATTTACCATTAGAAGCCGACATTATCCCTGATGGACATAGGCTATATTTATTTTTAGAAAAAATTAGAGATCATTACTAAAACTTCAGTAATGTAAACCAAGGTGTAATATTTTTTGCCGTTATGGCGGGTTTGCGCCACGCCACGCACGCGCGCCGAGCGCTGTCAGTCGATCTGTAACTATGACTACGAAAAACAACGGCTGCTGTTGTAAAATGTTTTATTACGAGTCTTAAATATATTATTGTTGAACCATAGCCTTTAGTCCGTTCTTTTCAATATCCCCGGAAAGAAGAGTAGACAGTGGATACGCCCGCTGCGCGACAGCCTGCAGCGGTCGTCCTCCACGTGCACCTGACGTGCGTCCGACGTGCATCCGAGTAGAAACGTGCGTGTTTCGGGGCCTGCCGTGGAGCGAACATGAGCGAACGAACATTGTATGCGAGCGCAGAATATTCTTCAGCAAGCACGGTTAGCAGGATTGTTTTAAACTTCAAAATGACGGAGGGGAACATGGAAATTAATCCTACAACGACGGTGGAAGCCGTGTGTGTGAAAGTGCCACCATTTTGGCCCGAAGAGCCAGCGC
Source organism: Carcina quercana (assembly GCA_910589575.2). NCBI lineage: Eukaryota > Metazoa > Arthropoda > Insecta > Lepidoptera > Depressariidae > Carcina > Carcina quercana. The sequence continues at coordinate 11,794,225 of OU342439.1, read as the reverse complement.
TTTGGTTCGCGCAGCTGGAAGGACAGTTCGTGCTTGCCAGCATCACCGCAGACAGCAAATACAATTATGTCATATCGAATCTTGAGTTCAAATACGTGTCAGAAAACAAAGATATAGTTAAAAACCCTCCCGGTGCGAACAACTATGACAAAGTTAAAACGGAACTGATTCCGCGGCTGTCTTCATCGCAAGAGCAGCGAGTGCGCCAGCTACTCACGCACGATGACATCGGGGACCGCAAGCCAGCACAAATTCTTACGGCACCTACAAAGTTTGGCCGGTCCGAGCGTACCCGACGATTTTGTACGTTCTATTTGGTCGAGGCGCCTGCCAACGAATGTACAGGTGATTATTGCGTCGCAGCCTAAGAAAGCCTTTAGTCGGTTCTTTTAAATCTCCTGGGAAAGAAGAGTAGACAGTGGATACAGCCTGCAGCGGTCGTCCACCACGTGCTACGCCGTAAAATGTCTTTCATCGCATGTGCTGCGGAAACTATGAATAATCAACAGAACAAGAACATCAAAAAGCTATTTTCACTGTGTTATATAAATAAATAAAAGTATGGTTTTAGATTAATTTCTATGGTTGTGCTGAGACCTTGCTTTTTCCACATTTCAGGATTCTAGGTCAAACGGTGTTGTAGTTATATACTTTTTACACTGCAATGTCAATCTTACTTTTTATTAATTCGTACATAGAACGTCTTACTCACTTCATGACAATAAACGATAAGTCAAACAACGCTTATTAATTTTCTACCTAATTTCAATACGTTATCAGCACGAAAGCTCTTAATAAGAAGTTGTAGAATATTGTTATTGTGTTTTGTGTGAAGTCAATATAAAAAATTTCACCAATCAAACGTGAAAATTTTTTTTTGCCTTTCAAAATGTCAGAAAAAGGTTCTCATTTTCAAGCCCTTGCGGGACTACACTTGAGAGGAAGGGATGACTATCCTACGTGGAAATTTAAAATGCGGATGTACCTTATCCATGAAGGTCTGTGATACACTATTAGTGGAGTTGTGGCTGAACAATCAGCTGGAGACTCTGGATGTTTGATCGCTAAAAGAGAGAGAGACGACCAGATGACCCTGGCTAAGATTTGCCTCACTTTACACGGACCTGCCATCACACACGTAAGGAGTAGTAAGACAGGGAAGGAAGCATGGGATGCACTAGCGGCGGCCTACGAGGATAAGTCGATGGGTCGTCGACTTGCACTAGAGCGGAGGCTGTATAGGTACACTCTGACAGATTTTGCCAGTATGGAGTTGTACATAAGTGCGGTGATGTCCACCATACAAGATTTGGCTGACATAGGCAAAATTATAGACGATGCCTCAGTCGCAGCTATAATTTTAGGCGGTCTATCTACGCGTTATGATCCTTTGATCATGAGTTTAGAAAGCTCTAGTTTTCCCATTACAAGTGAGCTGGTAAAGACGAAGCTGTTGACAGAGTTTTCGAGAACAAGCATTGAGAATGTTAGTTCTACATCAGAAATAGCTTTGCGCGTTAAGACTAAAAAGGACAAAAAGAAACGAGGAGTACATTGTTTTAATTGTAAGAAGCCTGGACACATCAAACCGGACTGTCCACTCAACAGAAAGTCCAAAGATGAAGGCCCAAGCAAAGACAAAGACAAACTCTCGAGTTTACTTGGCGCATTAAATGCCTTTTCTGAAGATATCTCGTCTACCAAATGGTATGTAGATTCAGGAGCCAGTGCTCATATGACTGGTAGATCAGATTGGTTAGTGAATTACAAAGAATTTACTACTGCTCAAATAAAGATCGCTAATGGAGACATTTTGTCCTCTGCTGGAATAGGTAATGTGCCTATTGTAAATAACTTTAAAACGGGAACTATAGTGTCAAATATTTCAAATGTAGTATATGTCCCTAATCTAAATACTAATTTGATTTCTGTTAAGAAAGCTACTGAAAATGGATTAAGTGTTGTTTTTGATACGAAAGGTTGTACATTTTATAATTCTAAAACTTTTGCTTGTACAGGTGATGCAGTTCTACATGGGTCCTGTTATGGTGGCTTGTATTCCTTAAATTGCGCAGTTAGTCCCTCAAACACCTCATCAGCGTTAGAGGTACAAAGCGATGACGTCGCAAGTTTTCGTTTATGGCACAAACGACTTGGTCATCTATGCCGCATAGGATTAGAGAAATTAAAAGCGGATAATCTTGGCGTAGAATACTCTGTGGTTGATAAAGATCCATGCGTGGCTTGCATAGAAGGTAAGCAGGCTAAAAAACCTTTCAAATCACACAAAAGAACAACATCTAAATTGGAACTTATACATTCGGATGTCTGTGGTCCGATGTCTGAAAATTCGTTTCAGGGAAATAAATACATTTTAACTTTTATAGATGATTTTAGCCGAACGATTTTTGTATATTTTATTTCTTCGAAGAATCAGGTTTTTAGTAGGTTTTGTATATTTAAGTCTATGGTCGAGAGGAAAACAGGTTTGAAAATTAAAGCTTTGCGAACCGATTGCGGTACTGAGTATGTGAACAGTGAGTTCTCAGAATACTTAGGCAAAGAAGGTATTAAACATCAAACTACAGTTCCCTACAACCCACAACAGAACGGCGTTTCTGAAAGAACTTTCAGAACGATCGTTGAGAAAGCACGTTGTATGCTTTCAGGCAGTTCTCTTTCAAAAGGTTACTGGCAGGATGCTGTGGAAACTGCTGTGTTTTTGAAGAACAGGTCTCCACATCGAGCTCTCGACGGGAGGACGCCATACGAATTGTGGAATAACAAGAAACCGAACCTGACTAATTTGAAAGTCTTTGGCTGTCGCGCGATGGTGAAGATTCCGGATCAGCTGAGAAGGAAATTGGATCCTAAAGCAGCGCAGTATATCTTTGTCGGATATTCAGACGACCGGCAGAACTACTTATTTCGTGAGCCAAGCTGTCCAAGAAGGTTGGTAAAAGGACGAGATGTGGTGTTTTTTGAGTGTTGTTTCACTGATTTGTTGGCAAGAACTACACAATCAGATCCTTTGACGAACCACTCTGAATCAACTTTAGAATCGATTTATAGAATCGAGCAGTATTTAACGCGCCCAGTTGCTTCTACTTCGCAAGAGAGCAGTCAAACAACGCTTATTAATTTTCTACCTAATTTCAATACTGTTAGTGTTTGATGTTACTGGTAACGCTGATAAGGTGATTCTTTTTAACGATAGCCAGAGTGCACAGAAAATTGCACTCAATCCGATCCACCATAATAGGACTAAACATATAGATACCAAATTTCATTTCATTAGGGAGAAAATAAGTGATGGTGTCATAGAAGTTAAATATCAACAGACTAGTCAAATGGCTGCTGATGTTTTGACTAAGCCTCTTAGGCGCACAGCGCATCTAAGATGTACTTTAGATATAGGCTTAACCAACACTTAGTTTTTCTATGCCCTTTTATGTTGTTTTTGTAGTTCTATGTATGTTTACTGTTTAGATTATTTCCATTGAGGGAGGGTGTTGTAGTTATATACTTTTTACACTGCAATGTCAATCTTACTTTTTATTAATTCGTACATAGAACGTCTTACTCACTTCATGACAATAAACGATAAGTCAAACAACGCTTATTAATTTTCTACCTAATTTCAATAAACGGGAAATACCTTATAGGTTTTGATTTTCTTGCATTCTCTAAGGAAATTGTCTAAAAGTGCGGCTTAAACAGACATATCTTTTTATTGTGTTGACGTAGAAGTTTGATTTTTTCACAAATCTAAGCGACTGCAGACTTGAGTACTTGATATTAATTTCAACTTGATACCTTTACGCATACATTTACGTATACACTGAAAAAAGGGTATTGACTGACAGACAGACGGACAACAAAGTGATCCTTTAAGGGTACCTTTTTAGGGTTCCTTAGTCCAATAAAGAACCCTTATAGCTTCACTCTATCCCTCTGTTCGTCTGGCTGTCCGCGGCTTAGCTCAGAGACCCTGACTACTAAATAGCTGTAATTTGGTATGGGTATACATGGTATCACGATAGCAAAGTGGTGGTAGAATAAAAAAACTTGGGGATGAAATATTTTTTCACGTCACGTCATTGTGTGGGGTATCGTTGAAATATTACGCTTGAAAGTGAGAATTTTTGTCCGAGTTGAGCGTCCCCCTCCCCTCTATCTGCTAAACTGGTGCTTTTAAAAATCTGAAAAATTCATTAACATTAAATCCAAACCACTTATTGTTCCGAGCAACTACGGAGCCCTGCACTGCGCGTGGACTGACGCGCACTCGGCTGCTTTTTAGGGTTCCGTACCTCAAAAGGAAAAAAGGAACCCTTATAGGATCACTATGTTGTCCGTCTGTCTGTCAAGGTCCTTTTTCTCTGGAACGCGTGAAGGTATCAAGTTGAAATTAATATCGAATTAATGCGAATCTGCGGTCCTTTGGACCCGTGAAAAAATGAAGTTTCTAGGCCAACGCAATAAAAAGATATAGCTGTATTTCAGACCATTTCCATACAAAATGCAAGAAGAAAGAAACCAAAACCTATAGGGTACGTCCCGTTGAGCTAGAACTTGAAATTTGACAAGAAGCAAGGTCTTACAGCGCAACCATAGGAATAAATCGGAAAACCAGGATTTCCTAAAATTAAAATTTTTTTCTTTGGATTTGGCAATAATTTAAAGTCTCAAAAATAGCGTTTATGCTAATTTGTGCGGTATATAATAAGAAGTTAAGGCGCGGACTCTCTATCTGAGGGTTCCGGGTTCGAATCCAGCCGTGTACCTATGAGCGTTTTTCAATTCAAGTACATTATTCGAATGCTTGACGGTGAAGGAAAACATCGTGAGGAAACCTGCATGTCTTGAACAGGCATGTGAAATCCGCCAATCAGCACTGGGCCCGCGTGGTGGACTATGCCCCATACACTATCTGTAGGAGAGTAGGCCTGAGCTCATACAGTGGGGACGTATATAGGTAGATGATGATGATGAAATAAATATATGTCTATGTAATTCATCTTAAATAAAGCGTGGTTTAAAGAAAAAACCGCTCGCTTCGCTCGCGCAGCTACCGCGTTTTAGCTACAATGCCAAACCTTACCAATCAAAAATCTCACCTGAATGGATATCTTTTTTTCTCTAGCAAGTAGTTTCGCCAACAACAAACAACCTGTGTGGGGTTTCAGACCAACTCCCTTAACACCAAAAATTCATAGAAACGTCAAAATTAGTTGACCATTTTAAACATTTTAAACACCAACTCAACCCCTCGCGGTCGGTTGTCTGTAAGCCACAAAATATCGCGTGAATTAATTTACGAAATTTTTCATAAAACTAACAACTGAATCACTTTTTTGTCCTTTTGGTGTTATGTCTGTCAAGACCATTTTTCTCAGGGACGTTGGTCGCGTAGGGATATGAAGCTGAAAATACATTTACGCTTATCCAAAAATGTTTAAAAAATAAATGTCTACCCGTGCGAAGCCGGGGCGGGCCGCTAGTAGTTCATACTTTTATTTATCTGAGATCAAAACAAAACGCAGCCGCACTGACAGTAAAGTATTGCTATATAATAAAAAAAACATGATTTAATTTTGATCATCATTTTCTTAACGTATTTTATGGTATGTACATGTTGAGTATAAATATCTGTTCTTACAATTACAGTCTGAATATAATCGTTAAAACTTAAAATATTAGCTGTGTGACAAATATTAGTTCCCATTATGATTTACGTAAATTATACGATCTTGGGATTTACGTAGTAAATTTATACTATGGCAACCCTTAAAATTCAATATGGCGAAAATCTTATCAGAAAACAACGAACGAGTTGGTTGTGTGTTCATTGAATTTGTATAATTGAGTGCTTGTTTCGATTCACATAAATATTACAATACAATGCCAAACATCTATTTTTAGAAATACCAAAGCACTAATTACCGTGTCGTTCGTGTCTTATGCAATTGTTACTAAAATAACATCGAGCTAAAGTTCTTTTGACGATCATCTGACTGTAATAAATGGTGTCGGAAATAATGTTTGTTTATCGTCCAGGGGCTTCCATTTACGTAGGACATTACGTCACACGTCTTCTCATGTGGATTTACCCAGTGCATGCTATGTAGATTACATGAGAAAATGAGTAAACATTGAGGATAAACAAAGCAAGTGGAATGGTCACAGGAGGAAGGAAAGTAATGTCTTGAAGTTCAGTTCGGAAGGTTAATTGATGAATTTATGTCAATTAACTTAAGATACGGGCAGAAGTGGCGAGCGGCTGGTTCAAGACGGGTTCAGTGAGATATCTGTAGTGATTTCAATGACTTATATGATTGGAATTTGTCAGTGAGTAATAAGTGCGATGATCGAAAGCGTATCGCGGCGTGCCTTTAGCAGTTCGAGTGGTACTTACAATGTTCGAGCGTCAGAACTCGCAAGGGATAGAAAATTGAACATTTTCAATGTGACAGTACAATTCCTGGATGATACACAGCATTCATTTCAAATTGAGGTAAGTTTAAGTTATAAAATGTCTTAACTGATGTTACATTATTTATACTTTAAGCTGTTAAAACCTTTCCTATTTTATACTTCAGGTAATCTTTATGTGACTCTAAACATTCCACTCTAATTCATATACTGATATCTTAAGGGGCCCATGGCCAAATCTTGATATTTCCTATTTTTATATCATTCGACACACATTGGTCATATCAGTTGTATTAAGGCTTACACAAAAAGAAACCCATTCAGTAAAACGTTTTCATTTATGTTTATGTTTCATTATGAAACTCGATCTAAAATTGTCAAAAATTTGGCTCAAGCCCAGGCTATTAACCTGTTTACATTCTATTTTCATAGGATATTTAAATTTAAATGAAATCTGGTGTCCATTTAAATTCTTTTAATTTTGTTTTCAGAAAAAAGCAAAAGGAAATTTACTTTTAGAGCAAGTATACCAACATATAGAGCTGGTTGAGAAAGATTACTTTGGATTGCAATATACTGAAAATGGTTCACCACCCAGTGCTACCAACACAGAAGTAACGGTAATATAAAATTAATAGTTCATTTTGTACAAAACATTTGATCCAGTTCTGACAATGGCATGCATGAGAAAACCATATAAGTCATAAATTTTCTGTAGACTTTTAGGGCAGTTGAAGTCGGTTCCTAGTTCTTTTTGAATGCTTTAACTTATGTATAGTAAGCACACACAAAAATACACTAAATTTTCTTAGAAATAAAGTTTCTTTTTTCTTATTTTTCAGCGTTGGCTTGATGGTAACAAATCAGTGAAGAAACAAGTGGGTGTCAATGCACATTTCTGGCTTGCTGTGAGATTCTATCCCCCAGAACCATCCCGATTGGCTGAGGAATTCACTAGATATCTGCTATGCCTTCAACTGAGGAAGTTGTTGCTCGATGGGAGGATGTCAGCTCCTAAAAACACTGCACTCTTGTTGGCTTCATTCACTGTACAAGGTATGCTTCAAGTTTATGTACAATAACTAAAAATAAGTGTTTATCATTCTGTCAAAAACTATATTACTAAACAAAACAAAACAACTTTTTTTCTTTATTTCAAAAACTGTTCATTAAATACTGTATGTAACTACATAAAATACAAGATTGTCATGACAATAATTCGATTTTTTATTATGGCTTTAAAAAATAAAGTTTCGATTTTCATTTGTCAGTGATGATATTTCAAGAAACTTACTAGTTGGTAGTCTTCAAATTAAGAATAGAGGTAAAATTTGATGGTCTCTGGTTTAAAATAGGTCCTTATGATCTTTCTATGGGTGTTGTAAAAAGCTACTATTGGGAAAAAACGGTCAAGTGTGAGTCGGAATCGCACACAGGGGGTTTCATACTGAATATGAATAATTAGTATGCTGAAAAATCATAAACATTGGGTAAGTTAACAATTACCAAGAAAATGTAAGTCTGATTTAAGAACAAACTTAACATTATAATAGAAAAGTAATATCCCATACATTTCAGGTTGGTAGGTCATTGGGATGTACCCTATAGATTTTGATTCCCTTGCATCACAAAAGAAATCGTCTAAAAAGTTGGAGTAAACGGCCTTAATCTTTAATGTGTTGACTTACAAGTTTGATTTTTTCACAGTTTCTAGGGATTACAAATTGTGTATTCAATATTAATTTCAACTTAATATCCTCCTGAGAAAAGGGGGTCCTGACAGACAGACAGACAATAATGTGATCCTACAAGGGTTCTTTTTTCCTTTTGAGGTATGAAACCCTAATTAAAGATGTGTTAGCAACATCTTACATTGATCATCAATATTTCTGCTGAAAGTGGTAATTATGGCAAAACCTATAGAAAGTGGGGCGACATGGGCAGCTGTCATGCAATCATTGATCTACAATTTTTGTATCTTCAAATTCTGCGATCAGTTATTAAACTATAAGCAGATGAGTTGCATGGAGAATATCTGCTTAGAGGACCTGGCCATTGTGAGATCTTAAATTAATTAGATAAAATAGGTTTTCTTTATGTTTTACCATAAAATTGGAGCAAACCGTCAAATTTTAAACCTCATCATATTCTCTAGTCGAACAGTATGATTAATTGTATTGCAATTTTCCTGTTTAATAATTTCAATATCAATTGTTTCAATTATTTTTGGAATGTTGCATTTCTGTATCAATATTAATGAAAATAATTTACTGTCATTATCATACATGGTATGTATATTATTGACACACTATGAGAAAGTCCTTAAGCATTAAATGAGACATCCTATTATGTACTGTCTTAGCAAAATTCAATGATTTCACTCGGCTGTTGACCCTAATAAAGACAATCTCATAAATTGAACTGACCTACTTTAGTTCATTACAATTAAACACTTCTCTGTTTCACTGTTCTACAGTCAGTAACCGAAACACCTCATTCAATGTCTATTAAAACATGTGAAAATTAACAGCTCAGCAACATGTTTGGCCTCTGCTTTAACTTAAAAAATCATTTCATGGTAGCCATATATCTTCGCTATTTATATATTTTTTAAACTGAATATAGATCACCGCTTGGCCATGATGTTACCTGGTGCTATGTGATGATGTGGCATATGATGGTATATGTTGGTCAAGAAGGTACCTGTTTACCCTCGACTTATTGCTGACACCCGAATTGTAGCTTTGTGAGAATAAGACACCGGCAGTGTGTTCCACTCCCTGACTGTATGCATGATAAATGTACAAGTAAACACAAAACAAGTAAAAAGCCAGATAATATAAATACAGATTTCAGCCATTGTATTAAATCTTAAAACTGGGTGGTCCTCTTTATTATAATGTGTTAACAACCTTCTAGTAATTTGCTTTAATCATAGCCTGTCATGGAAAATTACTTTTTAAGTACCCTGGTCCACCCATGAAAAGATGTAGTTCCACCAGTTGTGTGTGATGGTTTATCATACACTCATTCGTAATGTTTTACACTATGTATTAAGCATTGTTAACCTCCTAGAAGAGGGCCTCTTAATGAGCCATTGTTTCATAGGACTTACTTGAATTGATTGTACATTTAATGCATCTATTATTAATTATTCTAAAGGCGAGCCCACACAAACATTGATTTCATCAAACAATTAACTCAATACTAGATTCAGAGCTTCATAAAATTAATGACTGTTAAATATTAAAATTATATCTTTATGATCTGCCAACGGCGAATACAAAAGGAGCATTATGATTTTAGCAACTTTTGTATATTTATGTTCATCTGTCACACCTAAGCTACTCATCCTACTTTGACAAATGATATGTCATTATAAGCGACATTTTTGTCCGCGGACGATATGTCATCACATAAATCCAAAATGGCTCTTGGTAGATGATGGACAAACAAACTCACTTTTGCATTTATAATATTAGTATGGATTGATGACTTTAGAACTACTGGCCTGAAGTATGTTCACTGTTGACTTGGCAAGGTTGTTACAAGCTTTAAGGTAATAGAGACATCCAAGATACATTCTCTAGGTACACTAATTAATTATCTGCTGGCAATCAGTCCACTGTTGAACGTAGGCCTTTCTTATGAAACCTCATGGTACACTCGAGTACAAAAACATGCACCCACATTTATAGCATGTCACACTTACCCTTTATTGTCACTTACAGGTGAAGATCAAATGGTACACTCGAGAACAAAAATATATATCCACTTTTAAACCATGTCACATTCATCTTTTATTGACAGTTCCCTCAACACACTACAACAAGCAAGAGTGAAGTGTGACATGGTTCAAAGTGGGTACATATTTTTGTACGCGACTGACAACCACACTAATATTGAATATTATTTATCTTTGTAGCGGAACTAGGAGACTACAGCGTATCAGAGCACCCTCCCAACTATCTGTCAGAGTTCTGTCTGCTGCCCAAACAGAGCTCTGAAGACGAACGACGTATTAGAGAACTGCATAAGCTACATAGGGGACAATCCCCGGCCGACGCTGAAGCAAATTTCTTGGAGCACGCCAAGCGATTGGATTGTTACGGCGTCGAATCACATCCAGCCAAGGTATGAGCGTCATTATGACTATATTAACTGTTGGGAATGGCATGGTATGATGAGCTCGTAATATTTTTAGGGTTCATTACCTCAAAAGGGAAAAAACGAACCCTTGTAGAATCACTTTGTTGTCCCTCTGTCTGTCTGTCTAGACTCCTTTTCTGAAGAACGCGTGGATGGATCAAGATGAAATTAATACCAAATAATCAAGTCTGCTGTCCCTTGGATATGAAAAATCAAACTTATAGGTCAACGGCATTGAAATAACTATATGTCTATGTCTACGCAATACAATAATATAGCTGTATTTTAGACAATTTCCTTAGAAAATGCAAGAGAACCGAAACCTATATAGGGTTCTTCCCATTGACCTAGAATCCTGAAATTTGGCAAGAAGCAAGGTCTTACAGCACCACCATAGGACTAAATCTGAAAACCAGCTTACTCAGTAAAATAGCTTTTATGTTTACAAACTTAGCTTTGCAGTTGAAATACATACATCGGATGTGTAATTTAACTGCAAAGTAATGTTGGTTTTTCCATTCGACTTATATTTTCTGTTGAGTGCATATTACATTACCTATTATTTACGATTTTCAGTATGTTAATAATCATATTCTTTACGGAACCCTCGTAGCGCGAGTATACTTTTATTTATCAAACCCAATTTCTGAAATTACACAGATCAAGTTGAGGTCGAAAGCTAGTTGTGTTCGGTATAATGTGAGTAATGTTGTGGTACAAAAACATTACCCTCCTTCTGACGCAGTCGGGTAAAATTACTCATATAAGCTCACCGTATGCATGTGTTTGTTTCAGGACTACAACGGTAAAGACATATTCATTGGTGTAACGTCAATAGGTATAGTTGTCTTCCAAAACAATATCAGAGTCAACACCTTCTCTTGGAGTAAAATCGTCAAGATTTCATTCAAGAAGAAACAGTTCTTCATACAATTGAAAAGAGAACCAGTACGTATAAATCTCTTTGTTTATTATTACTTCTAGAAGACTATCGCGAAGCCAAAAGGTACACTCGAGTACAAAAATATTTATCCACTTTTGAACCATATTCACATTCACTCTTGCTTTTTCCTAGGCAGTATGTTGAGGGAAATCTCAACTATAAGGGAATGTGACATGGTACAAAAGTTTGTACATATTTATTTACTCGAGTGTAGTTTATCAAACTGTGTGTATATTTGTTTGTTTAAACTATTTCGTCGTATTTTTACAAATGAGTACTGAGGAAGCGTTTTGCTCTTCTAATGGTTATGTGTTATATGACGTCACATAAAATTGCGGACTGTGGTCTCAACCAATGAAATATGTTTGGTATCAAATGAAAGTTAAGATTTCCTTGGAGCTCAAATATATTTTTTTCGTTAGTTATTCGTTTCGTTAATAAAGTAAGTGTTACCTTTGGTTTTCACGCTTAAACGGTTCAACTGATCGTGATGAAAATAAGCACAAACGTAGCTTATGACTTGGAGAAAAAATTATCTCAATAAAATTGTCCCATATAGTACTCGCAAACGAAGTTTGCTCCTCTGAAGTTAGTCACAAAAGACCGCGATGTATCAATTATTAATGTATAAATCGGAGGTAAGGCAAGTTAGTGGGTGGAAAGAAATGTCCTAGTGTTTTATGTCATCTAGGGATAGTTATTATCGAAAATAATACACACATTTGTTTCACAGTTCTGTCTGTACATGTTTGAAATTGCGGAGAGCTAGCTTTAGAGGCGCAAAAATAGCGTGCGAGTACTATATGATTATTACTAAGGAAGGTTGTTTATTTGTATATTTTTTACTGAGTTCTAACATTTGGAACATATTTACAGTCTGAATCGTACGACACGGTCCTCGGTTTCAACATGCGTTCGGGACGAGCGGCCAAAGCGCTCTGGCGTTGCAGCGTAGAGCGCCACGGGTTCTTCCGTCTCAGAGCGCCGCGACGTCGACCGTTCCTTGGCGCTCTGAGTGCTCTAGCTGGTATCGCGGCGCCAACAGTGCCTAGAACTGAGACCCAAGCGCTTGAGGATGCTAGAAGGGAGCGCTGTGGAAGGAGTTTTGTCAGGTGAGATAATTTGGCGCTCTAGCAAGGTAGTTTAGGGCACCACGGGCTATTCAGATTTAGAGTGGGAGACCATGTCTAGGCAACCGTAGTGTAGGACCTCCCTAGGCCAGACGGGAAGACGACTTGCATAGTGTACCTTTTTGTGTGTTATGAGTTTCACTGACTAATGAAATGTTCATGTCTATTTAAATGTTAAGGTTTAATATAATTAGGATAATTAAGTATAGTTTTAATATGCAAATAATATGTAATATCTTGACGTGCCGAGTGTAATGTTCATATTACTAGGTCAATAAAGTGAATCTTGAATCACTTGGCCTTCATCTCACCTGATGGTAGCTGTCGATAAGGCCGTTGGATAGTAATCGTGCGCACCTAGAAGGCTCAAGCTAATGAGGCGCTGGCTCTGCTACCTTTCATACCGGAACACAACAGTGCTGTTAACACTGCTGTCTGCTAAAGACTCGGTAACCTAAACCAACAGACCACACAACCACATAATTAATACTAATTAACTAATTAGTACTACGTACAGAAGGGCCGTTCACCGCCTCCCACCAATTTGAGAAACCTCACCTCCCATCGCAAGAAAGTGGTCGGCTCAGGGGTCGGTTGTATCGCGCGCGCGTACACATACGCGTTTCTACAAACGTCATCCGTTCGATGTATGGAAATAGGAACCGATATCACGACATTTGTTTGAAGTGTCCGCCCTGTGACAACACTCACGTACAGCTATCTGTGCCACAGACGGAGCAGCTCGCGCACCCGTGACCGTTCGACGAGCGCTGCGTCCCCCACGCCGCCCGTCTCCGCACTCAACTCGGGCGCACGCGGCGCGCGCGTGACGTCACACGAGGAGCCCGCCCCGCGCCCCGCGTGGACCGACGCCGCACAGACGCAGCCAGACGACGAGTGAGTACACACTACCCACACTCGTACAGTCTGGACCTTTGTATATCTACGCAACCTTCTACCATGTCACATTCATCCCGACTTGATATTATTGGGCGTATCGGGAGAAATGTCATTTAAAATTTAACATGACATAGTACAAATTTGCGTAAATATTTATCTTTCTGACTAAATATCAGAGGGTACCAGCCATGTTTCTAGAAACTTACTACGCATTTTTTGGCATCGAGTTGTTAAATACAAAATTTTGGCCGTGCGAGTATGATCCGGACACGAAAAACCCTTACAACTGTACAGCAAACACGATCGAGGCAAAAACGCCGAAAAACACACGTTTATTGTATGTTACAGTAGTATGTGAAAATGTTATGACTCAAAAGATACGGTCCTGTTACAGACATCTTCCACGAATCTCGTGGAAGTTTCCACCGAAAACTGCTCAACATACTAGTCAGTTATTAATCCTATAACCTTCTTCAAACTGTTGATACAAATCTCTGCCGCATGCTCTTTAATATTTATCATTATTCATGTTTCATATATAAACTTACTCTAAGACTTCCGCACTACCGTATCCACTTATCTATTTATTTATATATAGAATCAGTATTCAAACTGTATTTATATTTGTTTATTTGAACGTGCTGCTTGCTTAGGTAATATCAAAGAGACTTACTTAGTTAATATTGTAAAATCTTTATCATAATTTAAATGTATATATAAACCTTAGCGAGAATATTTTTGGCGGCAGATTTATTTATTTTTGTATAATTTAATTTATTTAAGTTTAAAATAATATGTTCACTGTTATTTCTCCAAACTGAAAATAAATAAATATACACACAGACTGACGGAAGGACGTATGTATTAGAAAAATTGTCCCGTTGGACACGCTTTTGGTACGGAACCTTAACAACGTGTCGGCCACTGTACTCCTTGATTTAATTATGTAGATTTTAGGTGACGTCACACAAGAAATCCGTCTGAAAATGGTGTCTAATACAATTTCAGCAATTCCCTTTACAGCGAGGGAGGCTTCCTGGAGCGCGCGCTCCGTGTGCCGTTCCCGTACGTGGACGAGTCTGAGTCGGGGTCGGAGGCGCCACCTGACGACTGCGTCTGCATACGACTGTCCGCCGGGACGGACGGCAGGTTCGGGTTCAACGTGCGAGGCGGGGGCGGAGCGCCCGTACTCGTGTCCAGGGTCGCGCCGAGAACCAGGGTGCAGCTACAGGAAGGCGACCAGGTAATATAAATGTTAGTATTAGTGGGTAGACATAAGTTTGACTTGTGTTCGCGGCAATGACCGCCATGTATGTTAGTCGGAATATAGCTGTCGATCCGTTACAAGTGTTTTATTTATCGCGCCTTATTACCAGACTTTCTACCGAAATAACAGTGGCGACGAGGATGGGATGCGATACAAGTGGCGCGAAACGACGGGCTATTTTGCTAAGTAGTTTATCAGAAACTACTTATCGGCTGGTTCGGGATTTAGCACTTCCCAAAGACGTCGGGACGCTGACCTTTGTCGAGGTCACGGCCTTGTTGGATGGACATTTCAATGTCAAGAAATGCGGTTTTGCGGAACGACACAAGTTCCATAGCGCGGTGCAGCAGGCAGGCGAAGCACCGGCGCAGTGGGCGGCTCGTGTGCGCGGCCTGGCCATGGACTGCGGGTTCGCAGCGGGCGCGCTCGGCGAGCAGCTGCGGGACCGGTTCGTGCTGGGTCTGACGAGCGGGCCCGAGCGTGATCGTCTGTACGGCGAGCCCATGGAAGGGCTCACACTGGAGAGAGCGCTGCAGCTGGCGGAGAGCGTGCGCTGCGCCAGAGAGGGCGCGAGGCAGGCGCCGGCTGCGGGCGCCGCTACACAGGTCCCGCTGGACGTGCACAGAGTGGCGGCCCGCGCCGGCTCACCAGGTCCGGCGCGCCAGGCGCGCGGGCGAGCGCCCCCGGCGTCGGCGTGTTCGTTGCGGCCGGCGGGCAGCGGCCCTTCTCATGGAAAGTGCTCGGTGTGCGGATACAGTGGCCACGGGGCTAGTCTGTGTCGCTTCAAAAGTTATTCATGTCGCAAATGTGGCGAAAAATGGCCTGCACAAATCGCCAGACAAGGTTGAGGCGATCATACAAGCAAAAAGACCCGAGAATGTAACTGAACTGAAGTCGTTTTTAGGTTTAGTGAATTATTATAGGGCTTTTGTCAATAGCGCGTCCACTATTCTGTCTCCCTTACATTCTTTATTGAAGAAAAAGCAAAAGTGGCTATGGTCTCAGGAGCACGAAGAGGCGTTTAATATGATAAAAAAAGAGTTATCGTCAGAAAGGTCGCTCGCGCATTTTAATTCGAATGCAAAAATAATTGTGACAGTGGATGCGTCACCGTTCGGTTTAGGAGCTATTCTTTCGCAAATCGAAGATGACGGCGTTGAAAGACCTATTTCTTACGCATCGAGGTCACTTAATTCGGCTGAAAAGCAATACAGTCAAATTCAGAAAGAGGCTACCGCTATTATTTTTGGAATCCGCAAATTTCATCAATATATTTACGGGCGAGCGGAGCCGTTTATATTGAGAACCGATCATAAACCTTTATTATCTATTTTCCGACCTAGTAAAGGAGTACCGCAAGTGTCGGCTAATAGGCTGCAGAGATATGCATTATTTTTGGCGGCGTATAATTACATAATTGAGTATGTGAGTAGCGCTCACAATGCGGCGGATTTTCTCAGTCGCTCCATGCCATCGAGCACGGAGCCGGCTATAAACATAAATAACATGAATAGTGAGCGCGCTCGGTGCAGTAACGAAACAGCTGATCGGCGCGCAGAGGTAGCTACCTATGTACATTTTGTATGGCAAGCAGACGCGGCGGTGCCGGTGTCGGTGTCCGACGTACGTCAGGCCACAGCAGCTGACAGGGTGTTATCACAGATAACAACGTTCATACGAGACGGCTGGCCACATAAAACAATTCTAGGTTCTTGTGTTAAACCTTTTTATGAATGTAGGCTTCAATTAGCAATTGAAAATGGATGTGTAATGAGAGGCAGTCGGCTAGTAGTACCAGAGGCGTTGCAAAAGAAAGTGATCGATGAATTACATAGAGGACATTTAGGTATAGTTAAAATGAAGGCCGAGGCTCGCTCACGCTTCTGGTGGCCCGGCCTGCCGACCAGCATCGAGCGTGCGGTATCCGCGTGCGACGTGTGCGCACAGCTGCGCCCCGCCCCGCCCCGCGCACCACTCACGCCCTGGCCCTTCCCGCCGGAGCCGTGGTACAGAGTACACATAGATCTGTTAGGTCCCATTAATAATAAGGTTTACTTGGTAGCGGTAGATGCGTACTCGAAATGGGTTGAAGTTTTCGATGTCAGTAGTGGGTACGGGTCTAGAGTAATTATAGAGAAGTTGTGTGAACTCATGTCTAGATTCGGATTGTTTAATACTATCTGCAGTGATAACGGAACGTCCTTTGTGTCTCATGAGTTTGACAGTTTTTGTACACGCAACGGAATAACTCACCTCACGTCCCCCACGTACCATCCACCCAGTAACGGCCAGGCCGAGAGTTATGTGAAGATTGTAAAAAAGGCTATAAAATCAATTTTGCTATCAGGGACCAATTTGAGAGATGTTACTGTTAAACTAAACGAATTTCTATTTAATTATAGAAATTCTGTGCACTCAACCACTGACCGATCTCCTGCACAGGTTTTGTTTGGTAGGAACTTGCGTTGTAGATTGGATTTAATGAATCCGTTGTCGTCATCGTCATCATCCGACGCAAAGATTGCAGAAGTGGTTAGTCGTAATCAGTCTTTACAGACTAAATACTACCGCGGTACGAGGAACTTTAACTGTGTCATCGGAGATACGGTGCTTGTAAAAATTAATTACAATCAAAATTCATATTGGAGAAAAGGTGAAATTGTAAAAAAGCTGGGAAGGTCGACGTATTTAGTACAGATAATGGACGATAATCGTATTGTTAAACGTCATAAGAATCAAATTTATGAATTTAAGAGGGAGGAAGTAGTATCTTCGGGTCCAGACAATTATCAGCGGTCGGATGACCAAACAGTTGATGTGCCATCTTCTTCGGTCGAGGATGACTTGGAGTTGCCCCCTATTCTATTACCAGAGGGAGATGCGGATTTGCTTGATGGGGAAAATCATTTGTGTGTCACACGTCCGGAGGCTCCGACGGCCGCTGTGGATACCGGTGTAGAGAATGAGGAGCCTGGAGTGGACTCGGTTGCAGTTGGTGATCTTTTAGATCCTCTTGGATCAATAGGCACAGACCAATCAGATGAGGCTGTTGAGACTGTTGATCTTAAAACTGGGGAGGCTCCAACCTCGGAATGTTCAGATGGAGCTAATGAGGCTCAGGGTCTTACAACTGAGGAGCTCCCTAACGTAGCACAGTCAAGTGAAAGTCCAGAACATGTAGAAGACGTTGCACCACCTTCCACGCACACCTTTAGACCACGAAGAAAAATAGATTATAAACGTGGTTGGTGGTAATGGCAACTTATTGAAAATATAAACATATGTATATTTTTGAATTTATTGGTGGAGGGATGTTAGTATTAGTGGGTAGACATAAGTTTGACTTGTGTTCGCGGCAATGACCGCCATGTATGTTAGTCGGAATATAGCTGTCGATCCGTTACAAGTGTTTTATTTATCGCGCCTTATTACCAGACTTTCTACCGAAATAACAATAAAAAAATATTTAAAATTTAAACTTTTTATAATAAAAAAAGAAATACAAATTATTTCAGTTTACTTATAAGTCATAAAATCTAAAACTTATGTTCGCCTGGAGGCAACACGCACTATTACAAGACTTATATTTATTCTTTAGACACTGAAGGTGTAGAATATCATCACCCCGTAGCTTCGCGTGGTCGTAAGAAGCGACAGAAAAAAACCCGTACACTGGGGAGGCAGCCTCCTAAAAATTAAACATCCAATACCCGCCTGGGACTCTTAGTGATTACGCCATTAGTCCCTTATGTAATTCAGTTCTTTTGTAAGTAACTATCTATAAACAGGACATTGTATACTAATGACGGCTTCCAGATAGTACAACCAGCAATAGCTCCATTGTTAAGATAGATTTTGTACTTTCAGGTGATATCGATAAACGGCACCGACGTGGAAGAACTCAATCACGAACAGGTTGTTCAGATCATCAGAAACACTAGGGGCGTGCTCACGCTCGTTGTCAAACCTAACGGTGAGCTCGAGACATTGTATTTACCGCTTCCGTACTCTACTGTACTACTACACTAAAACAATTAGGCGCATGACAGGTATGCCCGCACCCCGCCTCAGCTCCCCGCGGTTACCTTTAACTGGGCAGCGGGGAGAGTGTTGACATCGGCCACGCGCCCTCAAGCACACTGGCAGTATTAATATCTAATCTATGACGCTAGTCTCGTAGATATCTAATCTATTCTTGATGTCTTCTCGCACATGCACCGAACGTGCACGTAGCAACAATCACAACACAGCAGCCTATGTAAACAGCCAAAGCGTACGAATATTTATTCGTAGGCTCAAGCTTTTTAAAAAATATATATTATTATTTCATCAGAATACATAGTTCCAGTATTTGTTAGTATAACCTTAAAAACTATGTTAGTACAAATCAAATTACAATCTCTTAAAAACATGTCAAAAATTATTATAGAGGCTGCAGAGCAGAGGTTTAACTTTTTCTAACAATATTTAATGTAATACTAAAATGTAATCAAAACAAAACGAGAAATTATTATATACTAGCTTCCGCCCGCGACTTTGTCCGCGTGTACTTCAGGATTTATTCTACTTGTTCGATAGGCATAGAAGGCATCTATCTCCATTTCCAGCATAAGGTACAAAATAGTGTTTATTCTGTAGGCTAATATTTTAAAGAAACAAAAGAAATTTCAATATCTGACGTAGTACATTCAAAAAGTCTTCACACTAATATTATAAACGCGAAAGTTTGTATATACGAATTTACATATTCTATGGTCGGTTGCTAGGCAACGCGTTTTTGTTATGGCCCATATTGCCCATGTAATCCCACTAATATTATAAGTGTGATTTTGGACAATTTACAAAATATGTCTTTATAAATTATAGCCTATATGTTATTCTGATGTATAAGCTATGTTATTGTAAAGTTTCATTCAAATCCATTCAGTAGTTTTTCCGTAAAAGCGTCACAAACATCCAAACATCCAAACTTTCACTTATAATATTAGTAGGATAGAAAACTAGACAGAAATGTTACTTAGAATGTTTTTTGTTGTCCAGCTGTGTACGAGCCGGAGGAGGCGGGCCCTGAGGAGCCAGCGGTGTGCTTCGTGCCCATCGGGGCGGGCGAGGTGGAGGGTGATGCGCTGGAACAGTCCATGTTGTTGCTGGGGGACGGGTTGGCGAGCGGGGCAGCCCTCAAACAGGTAACACATGCCCTAGGATAATATGTCACTGAATTCACGTTCACCGCCTCCCACCGACCCCCGATACCTCACCTCTCCCCGCAAGAAAGTGACCCGCTCAGAGGTTGGTAATAACTCGTGTACAAACGTCATCCTTTCGTCGTATAGAAATAGGAACTGATATCACATTTGAAGTGTCCGGCCTATGCTTATGATATAACCATGCAATAAATAAAAAGAGTTATGAAGACAAATTATTGTCAATTAGTTTTTAACCGGCTTCAAAAAAGGAGGAGGTTATCAATTCGAAGGGTATGGTTTTTTTCTCTTCTTTTTTATGTTTGTTACCTTTATTTGTTGTTTGTTACCTTTTGACTGGGTGAACCGATTTGGATGATTCTTTTTTTTTATTTGAAAGGTGGTGCTTCCAGTGTGGTGCTTCCCATTTCAATTTGGTCCAGTTCTGACAACGGCATCCATGTGAAAACGATATAAATCTTAAATTTGCCTTAGTAAAAGTAGACTTTTAGGGCAATTGAAGTCGGTTTCCAGTGCTTTTTGAACGCATTTACTTGTTTAAAAAGTATACCGGCTGGTTTTTTACTGTTTCCACTGGACACACTTTGAAACACAGCTACATTTTGCGACAGACCAAATAAAGGTATATTTCTTGGTACGTGGTCCCCACTGGGGAACTGGCCTGGCCATTACTACCAGGCATAGATTCCACTGATTACAATTAATGGTTGGACGGCTGTTTACCGCCCCTCAGATTGCACGAACACTCCGTTGAAAGATCGCACGCTGGTGTTTGAAATGTAGTGGTGTTTTAGTACATTTAGTTAGATGTTTACTTTTCTATTTCAGTACGAACAGTTATTGCGGAGACTGCCGGACGAGTCCACGACTGCCTCTAAACTGCCGCACAATTTGAACAAGAACCGATACAGGGATATCGCGCCTTGTAAGTATTTGGTTACCAGCTAATAAGTCAAATTCAAATCAAATTCAAATCATTTTATTGTGACACACAAGTTATAAATACATGATGTTAAAATTAAAAAATAATACTCCGTGGTCTACCAGCTGGCATACAATATTTCTAACATAATTCTCCGTCAATAATATAATATATAATAATGTCTACTGTTGGACATGTCATGACCCTGATATATTTACTAGCTTTCTATAAAAAAAAATGTATTTTAATTCCGGAGGTCCTGAGTTCAATTCCCAGTGGTCTCGCTCGGTACTCGGGTGTTTTCTATGTCCGCCTGGCTAGCTACCACCATGCTATCTAAGTCTGCCGCCAAACAGCAGTGTTAATACCACTGTTGTGTTCCGGTATGAAAAGTAACAAAAACAGGTTGGGGCTTCTGGGCACGAATAACATCCAACGGCCTTATCGTCACTTACCATCAGGTGAGTTGAAGGCCGAATGCAATCTCAGCGTAGATTTAAAAAAATAATCGTACGAATATTTATATAATTTTCGTTTGTTTCCAGACGATTCGACGCGAGTTGTGTTGAAGAACGGCCCTACAGGCGACTACATTAACGCGTCCTATATTAATATGGAGATACCGAACTCGGATCTCGTACTCACATACATCGCGTCTCAGGGTAAGTCATTTTGAACCGGCTTCATTCAAACATGTAAATGCTTTCAAAAAGAACTGCAAACCGACTTCAATTGCCCTAATAATCTACTTTTACTAAGGCAAATGTAAGATTTATTTCGTTTTCTCATGGATGCCGTTTTCTAATTGGACCAAATTGAAATGGGACCACACGGGAAGCACCACCTTCCAAATAATAAAAAAACATCCAAATCGGCTCACCCAGTCAAAAGCTCTGAGGTAACAGACATTAAAAAAAACATACCCGTCGAATTGATACCTCATCCTTTTTTGAAGTCGGTTAAACAAGAAGTAGGTAATTTGTAGCTACCGCCCTGTTGGCAGAGTGCAGTGCAAACAGTGTTAAAAACTCTTGTTTTCTGATGTGGGAGTTAGTAGTGCCATATAAGCTTTAGGCTAATCTGAGATTTCCAATATCGTTGCCATCAGTAGGGACGAAGTCCTACTGTAAACTCATACATAGAAACAATTCGTACAGTTAATAATATGTTTTATATATCATGATATGTGTCTAGGCTTCTTTAACTAAACAAAAGGTTTGATTGTTACAACTTTTAATTATTATTTTATTTAATTATTAGTTAGGTTTACAGATTAACCTTAATTATAATGCGGACGGTCAACCAGTCAGTCTTTATGCACAATTAGAAGAGAATTAAAATGGCCGCCAACTCGGCATCGGTGGGGCACATATCGACGCGTTCACGAACGCATCAAGTCGCGTTCCATATTCCAAATCATATAATTTTTGGAAGTTAGGTTGATATGGACATACCAATTTTTCTGTTGTAATAAATTTCGTGATCGCTCTATGATTTTTAATATTATATGAGGTACAAGAAAACTTCGTGGTAACGAATAACAGATGTCTCTTATTATAATAAGTTACTAGATGCAGGGGACTTAGGCTATGTTGGTAAGACCACGTGGTCAGTTTCAAGGTTAAATTGTTTTGTAGCTATCCCTCTCTGAGCCCTATCCTACCCGAGCGCGTACGGTGAGACAGCATACATTATGCGATGTTATCCACCCGTTATTTGGATGTTTCGTAGTCCAGGGATCATTTGAAGGATACAGTATATTATGTAACCATTTTTTTAATACAGTATACTAATGAAATTTCAGATGTCGGTGGTTTTCCAAATTGTTCTAAATTGATTCATACTCTTGTAAATCAGGTTCAAAGTTGGGGCTTTTTACTACCGAAAAATACAACACTTTGACGCCCTGTAACTCTGGAAGTATATATTTAAACGAAAATCTGACTCACCACCGACACAGATATTTGTTTCTAGATTGTGTCTTGAAAATTTCATAGATTTTCATAGCTTAATACTCAAAATATGACTGGACTACGTTTGTATGGGCGCTTTGACAACAGCATAGCCTCTTAAATGTAAATAATTTTATTCATTGTATGACACATATTGTACCTATCCACATTAACATAAACACATGAGGTGATTTGACATAAAATATGTCATCCATAACAGTCTGATAACTTTCTTTTTGGTTACGTCAGGTCCTCTGTCATCAACGGTGGGTGACTTCTGGCAGATGGTGTGGGAATCTGAGAGCAGTCTTGTGGTAATGTTGACCGTCCTGGCGGAGAGAGGGCGCGCTAAATGTCACCAGTACTGGCCCAAGGTTGGCACTACGCCGCTCAGGGCTACCACTACGCTCACCGTGCTTACCAACAGTGAGCAGAATATGGGGCATTACGTCAGGAGAGAGATGACTTTGAAGGTAATATTCATTAATTGTTGACTAAATAACATCATTTTTAGGTTTAACTATTATTAAGTCTACGCTGTACGTCCGTCTGTCTGTCAGCGGGCTATATATATCATGATCCGTAATAGGTATACAGTTGAAATTTTCACAGTATGTGTATTCGTGTTGCCGCTATAACAACAACAAATAAACATAAAACATTATTAAAGACGACTCACTGATTATTTTCTCGTTGGCTCGCGAGAGAGCCATAGCGATAATTACTTCCTTGGCGGCAGAAAGAGATATGCATAGCATAACATTGTATCAAGAAAATCAACGTAAGCGACAAATCGTTCATTGCTTGAAAATTAGAAGATCAATTAAAAATCTTTTATGCTAAACTAAGGAACTATATTTTCCTTTATAATTGTATAAAAATAAGCTGATAATCTTAAATAGATTCCTAAAACAAACAATTTAAGTGCTTTAGAAGAGCAGACTTTGAAAAATAAATCTATCGAGAAAAATTTCACAGGTCGTGTTTCTGGTTGTGCTATTCCTTGTAGATGTTCTCGAGATATCATTGATTTAATATCAAGTCTCTATCTGCTACCGTACGTGAGAAAAATAGATTTTCGTGACCCCTCAAAATCAGTGTTTCCTCTTAACTATAACACATTAAATTCGCCACTTTACTAAAGCTTTAAGCGCCTAGAATATTCTTAATCTATTTGTCAGGTGTTAGAGCTTTGTTCCGTGGTTGTTATCTTTTCTATATACTAATTACCTAGTATGTTAATTATTCATATTCTGTACGGAACCATCGGTGCGCGAGTATGACTCCCACTTGACCGTTTTTTTTTTCGTTGTCAAATACTTTTATTTGACAAACCTTTCTTCACGATACCAGTGTTGGAATTCGCCACTTCACTCTACATTTTTTCTTGTTGTCCACACGGACAAAGTCGCGGGCAAATGCTAGTAATAGTATATGATGCATGAATGTGCCGATAGTTTCTATAAAGTCATGAGTTATATTAAATTATCAGGGGTATCGTTATAGGAATCGTCTGGAGCATCACGCAACGTAACCCAGCTGCAGTACACGGCGTGGCCCGACCACGGCGTGCCTGACGACGCGACCGCGTTCATCAGCTTCACGCAGCTCTGCTCCAAGCTGAGGAACCATCGAGCTGGTGAGGACTCATTACGGCGGCTCCACTAGCCGTCGGTAGATACAGATCGGTGCTCCTAAATGACTAGGTACCGAGAGCGCACTCTTAGCCTTAACGACCCCGATTGAGAGAGATCGAATCTAACTTGAACTGTATCATCAACAGCCTATATATTGTCCCCACTGGAGGGGCTCAGGTCTACTCTCCTACAGAGAGTGTATGCGCCATAGTCGACCACGCGGTCCCAGTGCGGATTGGCGGACTTCACATGCCTGTTCAAGACATGCAGGTTTCCTCACGATGTTTGAGAGTCCGTGCCTTATCCACTGCGCCACCGACGCTTGAACTGTATATATCGAAAAAAAAAGTCATAAGGCGAGCGTGTAACTCATTCAATGAAATAACTGAAATTGATTCAAATTTAGACCTCTTCTGTAGTAATGTAAGCATGGTTAAAATTAATCTGACTAAGAACTACCTGAACTACTTATTGTCTATTGTATAAATGATACTATGTATTGTATGCGCAACTATTATTCTTCTCTTTTGTTGTCCTGTTTATGTTTTTATTTTCTTCGATGATATTATTTATTATTGAGTATTAAAGCCATATGTGGAGGCTTATCAATGGCTAGTAGTCGTTAATTTTTCACTCTATGTTCTGAATTGATAGCTGTAAGCCAACCAAAAATAATAAAAATAAAATAAAATACTCTGTTTCGATAAGCGGAGCCGAAATGCTCGTACGCTCCGCAGCGGGAGCGCCGCTAGTACCGACAGGCTCGCAGCGATGATATCACCCTGCGGAGACAGTCCCATTGAGTTTGTATAGAATTTGGTGGCACGGCGAGACCCTGTCGCTCGTGGAGACGGCCCCTAACTAATAGGGTACGGAATCCTAAAAACAATAACTTTCCAACTTAAATGCTATTTAAAATAAGAATACATCAATGTATCACCATCAGCCGGGAAACGTCCACTACTGGACATAGGCTTCCCCAATATTATGACATATGACACCTGTACTAGGCCTTCATTATATCTATTAAGAGGACGGCCCGGTACACGTTACCTAGTTTGTGTTCGCCACTCTAGAACTCTTCCCCGCATCGGTTATCCATTCTTCGAGCGATGTAGCGTCCCGTTTCCACTTCAGCTCACTGACTCGTCGATCCATGTCGGTGACCTAGTTCGTCTACATTTTTTCACGTAGAGAAATTCCGATGTATATCGATGATAATAATCGATGTTTAACTTTCAGTAATACCAACAGTGGTAGAAGAACTAAGCACGGAAGAAGAGCGACTTCTTGATCCGCCCATGATAGTGCACTGCTCAGCGGGGGTGGGGCGGACCGGGGCGCTGATCCTAGCGGAGAGCGCGCTGGAGATGATCGCTCGACACCAGCCCGTGTACCCGCTGGACGTGGTGAGGTCCATGAGGGCGCAGCGGCCGCAGTGCATACAGAACGCGGTAACTAACTATATACTAATTCTTTATTGTATTTTATGTATATGGTTTTGCATTTGGCCTTCCCCTCACGTGTCCTAGTGGGAACGTCTTTAACACTCCACCCTATTTATTCTAAACGAGTCTGGGGTCCCAAGATAGCTTTAGAGTCCGTAGGAAATTTATCCGCCTTCAGTGGACGCGTTTCAAGTGTACCGCTGTAGATCCTGGCTAAAATAAAAAACAGGAATAACAGTGGGAGCGGAGAGGAGGAGGGAATTCACCTCACGTGGTGGTAAGTAAGTAATAACTAGTAGAGAGTTCATGCGCCGCAGTTGTCAACCATTTTGATTTTACGCGAATAATTTTGTCATCAAAGTCAAATTATGCGCGGGACATGTTATGCAACTCTGTTACAGAAAAGGTGGGATAATACTGCTATATTAAATTTTGTTTCTTTACAAACATTGCGTAAAAAATAAACGGGTATTATTCCTATTTGGGAGGCTATAGTCTCGCACCAGATCTAGTCAAGTGCTTCGTTCTACAGGTGCCAATTGTAATCATGTTTGTCAAACTATAACAAAATAAAAATAAATAAGTAAATACTTCACAGGTATAATATTACTTTATGATGCAAGTACGGTAAGCTGGATAACATATTTGAGGTGTTTATAGGAACGAGGCGAAGCCGAGTGCTTATAATAAATCGATACTATAACAGCCGGGTGTTTTCCGTTCCTCGAGCGATGTGGCCTGCCCAATTCCACTGTAGCTCACTGACACGTCGAGCTATTTCGGTGATCCTAGTTCGTCTACGGATTTCCTCATTCCGTATTTTATCACGTAGGGAAATTCCGAGCCGTTGCTCGCTGCGTGACCTTGAGTTTGTCCAGGTTGCGGTTCCATATGTCATCACTGGCAACACGCAATATATAAAAATACGGCTAGGCAACCTGATCGATAAAAGACTATTTCTTCCAGGCAACCTTTATACTTGTAACGCAAAATATTAAACGCATGCCATGCAAACATTGTAAGTAAAACATAAAAAATTATATTTTTAAAATTTCTCTTTTTCAGAGTCAATACAAATTTGTTTGCGAGAGTATACAGGCGGCGTACGCGCAGGGTGTCACTAAACTGTCCTCGGAAAGCGGTTCCAACTGAGGGACTAAGAATCAGGGACTAAGAATCAATACTAGCTAAGATATTTGTATAAAGTTGCGGTCCAAACGCCCAAAATCGACGACGAAAAGGCTGAGTTAAAAATTTACACCAAAAAACGAGCATTTGGAAACTATTTATTTGATGAGATAGTGGGCACAAATACGACGGATGACATTAAAAGCAAATGATGTCACACACATAACTTTGCTAGTAAAGTATGGGTACACTGAGTTCAAAACAAACTGAGTTAATGAGACTAACCAACGAAGTTAAGGGTATATAAAGAATATAGGATAAAATATAAGTTTATTTGCATCGATAGGAAAAATTAAGAGTAAAACTGCTGCGGCCAATGGGCGACCGCGCGACCCGATATGACGTCACTACGCAAGTCTTGTCTGTCGCACTCGCCACTCGGTAACTCGCGGAGTGACGTCACGCTTTGGAGCGTGAATTCAAAGATGAACGAAACTTGACGAACTTGGGTAATGGTAAATCTGCACCAATTACGATGAAACAAAAACTAGTTTATACCAATGTATGATTCAAATTTTCAGCTTTTATTAAATTCTTACCTATTCGTGTGACTTAAATTATAATAGCTGGTATCTTGTACAACTCTTTCAGTATGTGGGCCGAAGTTTTTATACGGATTAATTATAAGTTCTATCGGCGAAGTTAAGTGTGTGCCTCTGACGACGAAATAGGCAGTAAGGATGTGTGCAAATATTAGGGAATATCTATTACAGTTTATTTAAAATGCAGCATTGAAACAGAAGCTATTAGATTTATATTGGAAACACACTTGACTGATATTTTAGATCATTGTAAAATCATACACAATTTGTCTTAACTTAAATTTATATCTCAAGTTTTTTCTTAAAAACAAATTGTAAAAACACGTGTGTAAATTATTCAAGTATCACATTTCTTTTGATATAGAAACAATACTAGAACCTTAGTAGTTTTACATAGAAAAACAAAATTTTAAACTCCTTACACAGCGATTTCTCGAATAAACGCCACATATCAACTTAATCAACTAAGTAAGACCACGACTGTACTCTTGTATGCATTCATTTTTGATCGAAGATTTCAGCGGATCATTTTGTATAACTAAATTCGGTTTCAAAATTGTATTTTACAGCTAATGGTCCTTTGGTTTGGCGCTGTCATTTATTGGTTACCTTTTCAGATATCAAAGTATACTTACTTTCTTTCAATATTACTTTCTTTGGGGGCTCCGTAGCTATCCAGGTGGACAAAAACAAGGCGAAAATGTAAAATTTATAACATAGTAAAGTGACCGATGAATGACCGGAACATTCCAGAAACCAGAATGTCACTTTTCTATAGATGATGAAACAAATATAACTGGCATTTTGGATTTGACCTACACCTACTAATGATATCTACACACTAAAAGTGAACTATTTAGTGTGTAAATACCGTCACAATTTCTGTGATTTATTTTCATTAATTTAATTTATGGATTTATGTAAGTAATTATTAGGTAAAATCTTGCCTTTGTAACGAATTTAACAGTTCTAATTTTAGTAAAAAAGGCTTTTGTACACGATCGACTATTTGACTTTTTTTCCAAATACAGATTTTTTAGGCTAAGGACGCTACAAATAGGCTAGCTTATTGCTAAGAGTCAACTGACTCGCTCATTGACTGAGCCTAGTGATATAAATATTTTATTTGCCTCGAAAATGGTACATATGATGACAGTCAGAAAATGTTCTCACATTCAAGCTTTAGAGGCATGCAAATATTTTAAATTTTTAAACATTTTTAATTAATGTGACTATTTACAGAAATGCATGTTATTTTAACACTACCACTACTTTATTCCGAATTACATTATTTTATTTATTTAATGGGCGTAGCATACTATCGCCTATCATATAGTCACTACTCGAGTAAGCTATATACATCAGCAACAAGTGAGAGACTCTTTGTTGTGTAAACTTAGCCTATATCACATTAAATTATAAAATTATAATATTCAACCCTTTTGAGCAAAATGTATGTTATTTCATTTAAAAAAAAATTCTAACAGATATGTGCATTGATTTTGGAGGTACACTATGTGTAGTTTACCTCATATTAAAGTTGTTTGTTTCTTAATAATTTATAAACACAATGCGCCATTTTTTTACTTTGTATTAAGCCGATTTTCTTAATCGATCGTGTATGGAAGTCTACCAGTGACGTAACATAGTACTAATTTTAAAATAATTTATTTTAACCGATGTACCTATTTTTGAAATATTCTTTTGCTGTGCCATTTTACATACGATGTAAGAGACAGTGTTAATTTAAGTATGTGAAAATTTTATTCTAGATTAAATCTCTAATTTTTAGCAGAATAGGGATTTTTATTTGTATCGTATACATTTTAAAAATATTCTTGTATGTATTACCTGGTCATAAGCAACGTACACACTGAAAAGGTGAATTTCCTTGGCCTTAGATCTGCTAAACTATTGCTTTTACAAATATTAAAAAATGCACCGTAGTAGTAAATCAACGTGTGAATTATTTAATAACAAAATTATTAACATTATACTGATTGACATGCTATGTAAAAACAATTTTTTACAATTAGATTCCTTATTAGATATGTTTTTAATATTTGCACACCTGTGGACAGATTAAGTACATCGAATTATACAGTTAAGATACAAATGAAATTACTATCTTAACACCGTGTAAAAAACCATGTACTTGGCAAATAAATTCTTTCTTTCTTTCTAAAGTTTAAAGGAAAACTATCACGACTAAATTACTTTTCATTGGACGTTTGAACTTATGGTGACGGGCAACTACGGAACCCTACACTGCGCGTGGCCCGACACGCACTTGGCTGTTTTTATGAATAAAAAAACAATTCGAATTTGTTACAGAATAAAATCCCATTTTCACTAAAAGTCAGAGATTATCTATAGTGTAGCCGCTAGTTCTGTAAAGTGCTCTAGGCGAGAAGGAAGACGATCGAACAAGATAGTGGCTCCCCCAAGCCCCACCCCCAGTCTCGCCGCCCTACTACCTAAGGCGTCGTACAGCGCTTGTGGTACAACCCGTTTACTATAAGTTTGGACCTGGCGTCGATGACGTCACTGTGACGCATGGGTACGTTGTGCAAACCGAACTGCGACGCGAAAACGAACGCGGGCACGTGAACGGGACAGCCACATTCCAGTGAGGTCCAATCTTTTAGTAAACGTATTGTACATTTATTTTATTACACTATTTGAATGTAAACAGTAAATTAACTCTTTATGTAATATCCTACAATATTTTCAATTGGAAATATTTACATTTTATTCTAGTTTAATTTTATATCGCACCTAGAATACACATATCAATGTCATTCTAAAAACTGCCATATACCAGTCTCGTATGTAAAAAAATATGAAAAATTATTATCTTGTTTTTAATTTATTAAATTCGAATAACAACTTGTAACTTTATTATACTAACTTTAACGCATTAAAGTGAATTAGTGTTTAATAAGTGTTCGA
The DNA here is from genome assembly GCA_910589575.2 of Carcina quercana. NCBI lineage: Eukaryota > Metazoa > Arthropoda > Insecta > Lepidoptera > Depressariidae > Carcina > Carcina quercana. Next base: position 11,763,556 of record OU342439.1, on the reverse strand, counting down.
GATGTTTATTTTTCGATTTGTGAATGAAAATAGAGGTTTAAATGAACGAATTAGTCTGAAGATTGAGATCGATTGATTTTATATAAGCGCTCATACATTTCCTGCTTCATTCAATCATTGAACAAAAAGACTATTGTAATAAAGACTGTTTTTGAAAACGATGAAAACCTATATAATGAAAAAACGTTATAATTGGTACATATTTCATATTAGATAATCTGGTCATTCTTCTTTGATTCTTAACATAAACTCTGTAATTTAGACAAAAGTGCAATTTTTAAATTTGAGTAGAAAATTCGCCCAACCGCAACCTGGGAAAGTCAAATATAACAAAACACCCTGGCATTTCATAAACTCTGCGCTAAAGTCGATTTGATATTTCAACTCCAACCAAATTATTTCAACGCAAAAAGTCATCGAAAGATTGTGTTCCTTTTTTCTGGAGGTAGTATTGATCGGGTGGAATGCTTCATGGAATCCAACAGTCAACAAACAGCAAAGGTTTTTACCTTCGCTGTATAGTTGACATGTCCAACAGTGGACTTAAAAGCTGTTGATGATGACTAGAATTACGAATACCTTGAACCATTCCAACCGTTTCAATTCAGGTCAAGTACGCACTATAATTAAATGTATAATTGTGTGTAAAGTATAAAATTGATTCTATTTTTGAAATGCGACCGTTGGGATCCCTTTTACGATATTTAATCAGACGCACGAGTTGACTGCGGAATCAAACTCCTTTATAAATCGACCCGGCGAATGAGCTTTCAATGAGGCGCAGGCGCATTGGCGATCGCAGTAAAACTTGTGTTATATAGGTACTCGCTCCAGCTGGTCAGAATAATCTTATACTCGTAGTTTATACTCCCATTTAAACTGGCGGAATAATTCAGTGCGCTGCGCAGTAAACGATTTTCGGGGCTCTTTGGCGGGGAGCGGGAGGGACATGTCCTTCGAACGCATTAAGACGCGTGATTGGCCGAACAGTCCCCTCTTGCGCCCCTCTATCAACCTGGATGCGCGAACTCATCCCCATTATGCCCATTATTATTGAAGTTGTTTACCGGGAAATATATTTGAAGCCGTAATGACAAAGATAATAAAATATTTCAATTAAATATAAAATTTATTTTACTATAATCTTTTAGCTAGCTTTGAAGTCAGTTATTAAACATCGGATTATATAATGTCGCTCAACTTCAAAGTGAATCACTTTTTACTGTTTTAAGTTTTTTTGCGTTGTTAAAAAACACCGTCTAGTGTGGTAGCTTACTTTGATGTTGGTGGAATTCCTTAAAGGTTTGTGAATTTTGTTGGAATAATTTTCCTTAATTCCCGTTAATTAGTAAAGCTGGTTAACGAAGGAATCATAATCATTGTCAACAACTTGAAACAACTAATCATACGTATCTCGGCTGAAAACAAATTTGTATAGTGCGTGCTTGCGTTTTAAACAAGTAAACCCGTGTGACTGACGTAGTGTTAAGTGTTTGTGGTTTGGTAGTAGTGTCATAGTGTTGGATCAGGTCTAGTGTTAGCTAACATGTGACGAGTTGGAAACTTGCTGTGCATTTGTTTCTGTCAATAAATAAAGGTTTATTGAAACGAATTGACTTTTCATTACAAATCTCCTACCACCATGTTAAGTCATCCAAACAGGCAGCGTGCCTTCCACTTGAATCCCCTTGGGTCCATGGGTACTCACTATTTCATTTGGACCCTTCGTCTAGAGGGGTTCATTAGGTAATAATTCAATTTTTATATTACAAATGAACCTCCTGAGTCATAAAGTTGGTTCTCGTAGTTATCGATGACTATTTCCCTGTCCTTGTCATTCGCGTCTAAACCGAGCAGGACACAACACAATAACAAGTGGAGGGTAAATGCGGGGGCTCTTGCAGTCACCAACCGTATGCGCTTTTGATCTTACGCGAGGTATTTTATCCTAAAAGTAAAATAAATGGCGTGCAATATGTGCTACAACTTTAAAGGGATATTGTTTTACAGGTCTACAATTTAATGAAACAAAATGTTTTAATTCTTAATTAACCGACGCGGTGTTATAAGTTTGGTAGATTATACGATACGACTAATATTTTTTTTTTATCACAACCCGCCGAAAAGTTAAGTCACGCAGTGCTAAAAGGCTCCATATAAATCAGGCGTGTTTTGTGACGTCACATTACTATACTGGAGCGTTAAATGTATGAAGCTTCGATATTTTGTTTGAAAATAATGTTTTTATGTGCTATATACCCTTATAAAAACTTTCAAAATTTAATGAAAAAACAAACTCTTTCAATTCAAGAAACTAATTTTTTCGCAATATTTGAGACATTCTTGAAAAATCCAAATAAAAAATTAAAATTATTATGTATTTTTATATTTAGGAGCTTTCTTTTAAGTAGTCAAGTATCCAATTATCATGACTTATGCACGCTATGTGAATTAAATAAAAAAGATTTGATTTGAAATCGTATATAAGTTTTAGCGGCATTGAAGGACATTAAATATCCCAACTTTTGCAATTATAAGGTAAGTATAGAAGATATAAAGAAGACATATCACTAATTAACCTGTAAAGGCTTAGAACCACCTGTATGCGCTCGCTCGCTCGTTGCCTTCTTGGTGACCTGCGAACAAAGCTCGGAAACGTTCCACGAAAAGCGAGACGGATTCGTAGAAAACTGCTCTCTAGAAATATGGGCTTAGGTTATTAGCTCTGAGGCAGAAGAGGAGGGAGACATATGGTCGGGTCAAAGACCTGATTAGGCAATGTTTATATTTCATTACGAAGAAATGGCGAGAGAATGAGATAATGGCTACATGTTGGACTAAAATTCCAGAGGTCCCTTGCTTAGATACCCTATCGATCTAGTAGACTTAGATCTGTAGGTACTTTGGTTGGTGCTACGGCATTTTCTATGTTCGTCTGGCTAGCTACCACCATGTTACCTAAGTCTGCCGCCAAACAACAACTAAAATTCAAGAGCGGAAAATAATGAACAAAATACTTTTGTTTTAAGGTACGCAATGTACATTTATTCCGTTTTAAGATATGAAAAGACAGGCTCGCGAGATTTATAGCTCACACACAGATACAATTAATAACTTTTGGAAGATTGTCATAGTCGACAATTTTCATATTATTATTCTACCTTAACTTGACCACTTGTGCTGTGAGATCTTGGTACTTGGTTAGTTGGCTCTTAAGGCGACCTCTATCAAAGTTTCATACTAAATTTCTGTTGCCATTATCTTTTAAAACATAATAGCTGGATTTGTGTAGTACCTATCTAAAAATAGGACATCAAATTGTGATGTCGCGAAATGAGTATCATTAACATACAACTTCACAGCGAATCACAATTGTCATTGTAAACACTTTTTTCGATTATTGTTCATAGCGCCAACTATGAACCATTAGCTGCGTAACTGCTATTGTAGCTAACTATAAAGTTTTAAATTAATGATATTTATTTAGCGACAGTATAATTCCTTCTCCTATTTTTAGGTAATTACTTATCATAGCCACCTATTCTATTTTATAAGATTATGGCAACAGAAATTTAGTATGGAAGCATTATGAGAGGGATGACGTTAATTGATTGATATTATGGAGCTTACGGTTAATTCGACGATCGATTTTTATACCTCCTGTATACTTTGAAGTATGCTACCCGACGTACAGATATAACAAAGTAATTGACCGAGCGAGCGCGGAGCGAGAGCGAAACGTCTGTGTAGCAGCTTAGGTAAAAATGCTTTCATATCTCCGGACGGCGGATGTTTAGGTATTCGTCCTGCTCTACAGTTCGCATTTCTAAACTGATTCTCGTAGAATTTAATGAGCATGTTCGATAATAATTATATTGAATTTGTGTCGTTTTAGTTTTCCGAAAATTTTCAAAATGGCGGAAATATTGCGGGTTTTGTAAACGTACAAATCATCAATCAGTCATTCCGAAAAATGAACAAAAATGCCGTAAAACTATTTTGTTACCCTTATTAATACGAACACACTTTATTGAGTAGGGGGTGTGAGAAGTGCAACATAATGCAAAATAACGCGTCTAAAATATTTACAGAAAGACAGACCCGCCAGGTCTACAGCTCAGGGAGCCAATAGTCCTATAAGGTTGTTTTTTCTTTTCGAAGTACGGAACCCTAAAAATGTGGGAAAAAAAGAAAGATCCATCTATGATAAAAGAACGGCGAGACAAAGAAAACAAAATGCTCTGATATATAAAGCAAGGAAGAAAACATATCCAAATGTTTCTCAGAATAAACGTAAAAATAGTCCCAAAAGTGTAAATCTGACGTCACGTCGTGTAATGCGAGTGACAGGGGGGTAAGTGAATTTTAGGACAAGATCCCGAACGAAGGAAATGTTAAACATGAAGAGCTTTTCAGGTATACTATTTAAACTCACTCGATTTTCGTTTCTTATCTACCGTTTCCGAAACTGTCAGTATGCGAGTTTTTACTCTAAAACTAAAAGGAATGCAACGATTCAGTTGGAAATTTAAAAACATTATTTAATACTCTTCTGTTAATAATTTGATCTGAGTGACCTTATATGATTTCTAAATCAAGAATTAAAATAATTTTAACAAATAAAAACGTTGTACAGGATTATCGCTGTACAGGATTCCTAACAGTTTGGCCACGACGACTTGGAAAATGTACTCGTATTTAATAATTACATCGTTTCTTTTCTTTTCTTTTTTTTTTTGAAGAAAAAAGTTAAATATTTCTAATATTTATGATACGGTATCATGAATATGTTTTAATTATAGTATGACCATAATGTTGTACGCATATTTATTTTAATGTAAAGTGACTTAAACCAGTTTAGATAGTAGTTTTCAAATTACAAAACAGAACCAGTCACTCAACGAAGGTAAATCAATTATAAAAGAACAAAACATCGCGAGCCGGTCACGAAAATCTAAATGACCACACAGAACGACGCAAGAGGCACCGCCAGCAAACCTTGGCGCATTAATTAATCAAACAAACAAACAAACTCATGAAACACCACAATCGACTAATGAAGCGGAAATCGATCGACTTGTAAAACAAATAGGCAAATGGTACCGCTCCAGGACTGGCACGTGGTTTCTGGCAGTGTACCGACTGCTCCCGTTTGGGCGGGTCGCTTCACAAAAATCCGCCCAAACCCACGCGCCGCCCAAACCAAACGAAACTTGTACTGAACTGAAAATTGAACAACGCCTTAAAACGAACTATTTACATTAGTGATTGTCGTGTTTAAGTGTTAAATTATGAGTGTTAACAATGTATTAAATGACAAAAATGTTGATTATATATTAGATGTTTTATGAAGATTTTGGTAGGAATACCTATTCAATTATTCATACATTACATTTACTAATATTTCGCCCTTGAGAAAATTCTTCGCTGTAAGAATTTACGTGCCTCGAATTTGGTCTGAGTCTTATGTAGATCTATTTATTACGATTAATGAAACTAGAGTGTTGTACAGGTTCGATCTGTTCTTACCGGCGGCTGTACACCGGCTACAGTATTCAGATATTATATTCTAAATAAGCAGATACTTAATAGTCTGGCCGATAATTTTATTATTATTAAAACCATGAGCACAAATATATAAATAGGTAACTTATAAAAACTAGGAGCTTAATAACAGGTTAACAAATACATATACAATATAAAAAGCGATAGTACAACTTGCAATGAAGTCACGCTTACTTTGAAAATAAATTAAAGAAAAAAAAGCTTAGATCATGAGACATATCAGTAAATATTATTGACAAAAAATTATTTTGAGCTTAATCTTTCAAAAAAAAATTATTAATATTCCTGTTTTTGCCATACACGAAAAGTTAAGAATTTATGGTTCATCAATATTTTATTGATGAAAGAGTCCGTTGTGGTTTTAGGATTCCGTAGTCAAACAATGAGCCCTTATAGATTCTCTGTAATAATTTTTATGGTGGCTTAAACGTAACTTGGGGATGTTAATCTAAAACTAATGCTTTTTAAAATCTAAAGACAAAAAATCGCTACGGAACCCTACACTGCGCGAATTTTATAGTAAATAAATTATAATTGTTCAGAGTACGTTTAAACCTCTTGATATTTCAATTAATTTTACTGATCATTGTCAATTTTATCACTAATATGTTTCATTGTACTTGTATCTAAGATGGGTTTGCACTTGGCCTCCATCTCCATGGCAAGTGAAGATAAGGCCGTTGGATGGTAAACGTGCGCACCTAGAAGCTTCAAGACAACGAGGCGCTACCTTTCATACGGGAACACGGCAGGTAGCTACCCAGGCGGACATATAAAATGCCCTACCCCCTCCTAATTCAATGAGGAAGTGTGATATTGTAATCCACTTAGGAACAATTTCGTGGGATCAGTATATAAAACGTAATATATAATATTTCTCCTGATTATTCTATTACTATATACTATTACTTCGTTTTTTTGACCTTTATTCCTGCCGTAACATAACAAAATGACTTGATTTTTACAAGCTTTTATTTTTGTATAGGGATAGTTAAAGGACTAGAGAAGGATACTGGATATTTTTATTCGGATTGATCGCGTCATCATCATCAGCCGAGACACGTCCACTGCTGGACATAGGCCTCCTTCATGGTATGCCACATCGACCGGTCCTGACACACTTGCATCCAGCGACTCCCCGCAACCTTAACCAGGTCGGTCCATTGAACAAGCAGTTCCCGATAAATATCTTGTGAAGTCCACGCAGACGAAATCTCGGATAAATCCTAGTGATACATAGACGTACATCTTTGTGCCTTTCATAATACCATTATTGCCAGTATCAAAATTTTCAGTAGATGCTTATCGGTCATGATGTATTTAAGAAATGAAAAAGTATTAATAAGGTTGTAATCTCCTTTTAAGTATAACAATACCTAAGCCAGGTGATTCGGATTATATTTTATTAAAACCTACCGAATTGATAGGATATATCATTTATTTTCATTACGGTTCTTTCATAACTTCAGTTATCCGTTCACGACCGGAAAATATAGGAAAAAATCATACTAAAGTGTATTGCCTCAAAATGAAAATCTAGACAAGTAAATGCGTTCAAAAAGAACTGGAAACCGAATTTAATTGCCCTAAAAGTCGTGTTCTCATGGATGCTGTTTTCTAATTGGACCAAATTGAAATGGGACCACATGGAAAGTACCAGCTTTCAAATAAAAAAAGAATCATCCAAATCGGTTCACCTCGTCAAAAGTTCTGAGGTAACAAACATTTAAAAAAACATATCTGTTGAATTGATAACCTGCTCCTTTTTTGAAGTCGGTTAAAATACACCAAGCCAAGCCTTCATAGAATTCCATTTGTTTCCGAAACAACAACAAAAGGAAACCCTTCGGATGTGTTGTTCTTTTTTAACCGAACTGCGTACTACTCAGATATTGCGAAAAAGAGTCTTGAATCGTTTTAGAACCAGATAGATATTGTTTTATTGTGGCTCGTATCCGCAACTCGACATCAGTATTTTTCGTGATGGGGTGGTGTGACTTATTCATGCCACCCCAGCTCCCACAAAAAGCGCCACAACTTATTTGTGCTGTTGAAGGCCTCTGGGAGCGATCTCGGTGTTCCGAGGTACTTTGCCCGCAGTGTTGCTACTCCTCCGCACTCCATCAGGACGTGAGCAGCTGTCTCCTCGGCCTCCATGCATGCTCTGCTCAAAGGGCTGTCAGTGATACCTAGAGTAAACAGGCGCTTGTTGTAGAGTCCATGTCCTGTAATTGCTCCTACAATCAGGCGAAGTTGACATCTGCGTAGTTGTAACACTTGTTTGGTGAGGCGACGGTTACAGGTTGGCATGGCCTGTGTCACCTGTCTGCCATTTTCCCTTGACTCCCACTCTTTATTGTGAGATTGTAGGGTATGTAGTTGTATCCATGATCGGAGTTGCGAGAAAGGTAGGACCACGATTATTGTTGCTGTTGTCATGTTTAAAACAAAATTATCTACAATGGGTTCGAACTGTCCTCTCATCTTCGACTGTCTCTTGGGTTGCTGGCTTACTGGTAGAGCATTTCCTATGTCAATCTGATTTGTTCCGGTGGTTAAAGATAACGTGATACTTGGCCCATCTGATGATAAGGCCGTTGTGTGGAAGGCGTCATCACCCAGTAGCTTCAAGTTAATGAGGTATCCGATATTACGATTATCACTGCTGTTCGGCGGCAGACTTACACATTTTACACAACATATTGGTAGCTAGCAAGCCGGAACAAGCGTGGTGATTATGAAACAAAACCCCTCGTGGAAAATCTAGCGTGGTGATCTATCAGAAAACTTCAGCGCTATATAATCAATGCATATTGATATACAAAATAAAGTAAGTCTTGCTGCGGTTTACAGAATATTTTTTTTGTTATTTTATTTCATTATTGCTTAATTGAACTTAAATTTGAATAACCTTTTTTGGGTTGTGTTCTTCTTTGAAACAACATGTCTTTAACCAAAGGCCTCCTATAAAGAATTCCACGTCTCTCTATCTTTCGCTATTATATTTCAATTAAACTAGGAATATGCCACGACGATCTCGCAATTGTCTAAAGCGATTCACATATTAGAGGCTTTCGGCGTTCACTATGCTTTCGGGGTTAACAAATCGATTCAAAAGATCGATCTGTAGTCCACACAAATATTTAAAACTTAATTTGGATGTTTCATACTGCTTATAACATTGTACGATAATTTCATTATTATAAACTAGTGTTTAGGGTTAAAAGTACTCTGTGTCCTTCAGTCCCTTCAACTATACAAATCCAGTCATTCTGATTCTCTATTACGATGTAAATAAGTTTTTGGAAAGAAAACATCTTAAGGAAACCTGCACCTGAGAGTGTCAAAGGTGCGTGTGAAGTTTACCAATCCGCACTGGTCCCGCGTGGTGAACTATGTCCCTACACTCCCTGTAGGAGAGTAGGACTGAGCCGCTGCAGTAGGGCCGTATATAGGCCGTTGATGTGTGACGATGGATGGAAGGACAATCAAACTCACATTTGCATGTATAATATTAGTTAGGACATTGATTACAATGTTAATTTGTCTATACTCGTACGTCTGTTTGTTTCATTTTCACGACCAAATTTCAGATCTAATCTAACTGATGTAGAGGGCCAATTTTGACGGCATGACAGAGGAAGGCGCGAGCAAAAAGATTTGAGTCTGTAATAATTATATTGAGATATTTCCTTGTAGAACGAGCGACACCTTGCCTAAACAAAGTTTGCGCACCAGTTTAGTTGGATCTCTGTGGACAGTGCGGTGATGCGGTGCTACCCTCAGCAGTAAAGTAAAACGTGCCAGTATTAATTTGATAAATAAGGCCGTTTAGCCTGGTGAGGTGCCACTTATACCGTCAAGGACACCTCCCAAAGCGAGATTCTAATGTAATTACTCTCTCGTGTCTTGTTCCCTGTTTACAGATGAAGGGTTGTCGAATGCTTTATGTTTACAAAGGAGATTTTATGTCGAATTTGGCGTATTAAATTGAGTCTCTTTAGGAGGGTTTGTTTCTTTGCCTTTGACTTCTTAGGTAATATAATACATACCCAAAGTACACATGTGTATACGAACCACGTATGTATCGATGTAGGAATTTCAAAACTGTTATTGTCTCTGTTTCGTCTAAGATAATTCAAAGTCAGAAAAAGATGGATTGCTGTTATTATAATTTTTAAAGCGTCCTCTATCCGCCATTTTTGTTTTGCTTTTCTTTAGGTATGAGCATATTTTTTGATGTTGGTTTTTTTTTCATAAAGTTTTGAGCTAGACTTCTAAATCGCCTTTATTGCCTCCGTCCATTACTGACGGTTGGACTCACAATCAGGAGGTAGCAGCTTCGATTCCCAATGCGGCAGTATCTCTGATAAACCGCATCCGTGGCCTTGGAATAACAATCCAGAGGTCCAGGGTTCTATTCCCGGTCAATTCCCAGACCAACCATCTTACGACCTTATCGTCTCTTTCTGGTGAAATGAAGGCCAAATACATACACACTACAACTCGTATGTTATTGAAATTAAGGGTTAAAGTACGAATTTCCTAATTTCGTTCATCACATTACACTTGTACAATCAAAGATACTTAGCTTTAAAACCAGCCAAGTGCGAGTTGGATTCGAGCATCAAAGGTTCCGAACCATGGAAATAAACGTACAGATTATATAAGACTGAAATTTAAGAAAAAAAAAGCCGTGATAGGTTAGTTAGGTAGAGCGTCAGTCCTTGAACAATCGAGGTCTGGGTTCAATCCTATCTAGTACCAATTAGTTTCAACTTTTTATTTGGATTTATGTACGAATGATAAATATCATTACCATTGGCTTTTCGGTGAAGAAAAACATCGTGATGAAACCTGCACACTCCACAGAAGAAATTCAAAGGTGTGTGTGAGTGAAGTCTACTAATCCGCATTGGGCCCGCGTGGTGGACTATGTCCTATACACTCTCTGTAGGAGAGAAGGCCTGAGCCCCTGCAGTGGGGGGGGACGTATACAACGTGTACAAAAAAGGAGTGATAATACTTAAAGGTGGGTATATATCCCTTGTATAGAATACACTGTGAAAGTAGCAGCGTTGTAAAAGTTAGTTTAAATTTCCATACATTTTTATTTCATAGGTCGTAACGTAGGTAACGTCGTAATTTTTGACAACCCTAAATGTTTGTTTACCAACGCGAGCACTGGGGTCAATGATGAATGATCTTATCTTTGGTTTTAGGGGTTATTGACACATGTAGAACTAGGATAGGGATGAAATTCAAAATTTTTAGTCAATATTTTAAATTCGTTTTTCTCCAGATTCGTACGGTTTACAGATGTCTACTACCGCTCCAAAGGTAAAACCTTACCTAACATATACCGCACTTAAGTTTTATCACTCCTTTTTTGTACACGTTGTATAGGCTGGTGATGTGATACAAGATTAATGTGTTGTAATATTTATAAGTTGAAAACTGTGCAACAAAGAAAATAATACCATTTAGACAACAATATTAGAATGTACAAATAACCTTTAATATGATTGGCACTTGACCTAGTGACTCTACTTTGAAGTCCTCCCAAAACCCACCCCCTTTTTTGACCCATCATTTAATTATTCTAGTTGCGTCACTTCCCATAACTGATCTAAGCCAAGCCGATTTTGTCGGCATTAGTAGTTGCTGAGGTCATGACGGACACCAAAGTGAGATTAAAAGGGTTCCGTTGATTTTATCGGATGTTTGGAACCCTAAACCAGACTGATTAATTACTAATTATATTACTCTGTAATTTTGTGATTAAATTGTTAACTACTGTGTTCTCCTACTCCATGTTTAATTAAGACTTTAAGTAAAACGGCTGCCTTTTTTGTTTTTGGGTACAACTAAGTACAAAGTACAGTTCGTTCACTTAGATAGTGTCCACCCGAACGGTTTTTTGTAGTTATTGTAATAAAATTCGGTCAAGTGCGAGTCTGACTCGCGCACCGAGGGCTTCGTACAGAATTTGTATAATTAAAACACGTAAAATCATAAATAATATGCAGCGAAAAATCCTCTAACGAATACGCTTAAATACTATTTCCGATTTAGTTTTGCTACGCGTCACTAGAAAGCGTCATTAATACTTTAAAACGTACGTCTGAAAAAATCACGTTTGTTGTATGGAAGCCCCCTTAAACATTTATTTTATAGTGTTTTTTAGTATTTGTTGTTATAGCGGCAACAGAAATACATCATCTGTGAAAATTTCAACTGTCTAACTATTACGGTTCATGAGATACAGGCTGGTGACAAACAGACAGCGGAGTCTTAGTAATAGGGTCCCGTTGTTTACCCTTTAGGTACGGAACGGTTCCGTTGACGTCACTACAAGTTGGAGTAATCTCTACTTGTACCACATTTTAAAAAAAAGAGGCATACGATGCGACTGTCTGTCGCGGCGCGCGAGCCTCCCTCCAATCTGAGATCATTATTAAGAGGCTATGTTGGTAAGACCACGTGGCCACGTTCAAGGTTAAATTGTTTTGTAGCTGTCCCTCTCCGAGCCCTATCCTACCCGAAGGCGTACGGTGAGACAGCATGCATTACGCGAAGTTATCCACCCGTTATTTGGATGTTTCGTAGTCCAGGGATCATTTGAAGGATACAGTATATTATGTAACCATTTTTTTAATACAGTATACTAATGAAATTTCAGATGTCGGTGGTTTTTCCAAATTGCTCTAAATTGATTCATACTCTTGTAAAACAGGTTCAAAGTTGGGGCTTTTTACTACCGAAAAATACAATACTTTGACGCCCTGTAACTCTGAAAGTATATATTTAAACGAAAATCTGACTCACCACCGACACATATATTTGTTTCTAGATTGTGTCTTGAAAATTTCATAGATTTTCATAGCTTAATACTCAAAATATGACTGGACTACGTTTGTATGGGCGCTTTGACAACAGCATGCCCTCTTAATGCGCTCGTGTGCGTGTGTGTATACTATTGCATCACACGGACAGAATCGAACACATATAGTAACGACAACTACAGTCATCAAATTTTTACTACTACTAGTTATTTTGAAGATAACGGCGCCGATGAGATTCTTGCCTTTGGCGCTCTCAACGTTTAATCCGCCTCTGACGGAACCCTAAAAACGAGTGATTTTCGCGGAGACTGAGAAGAACGAGACGAGCAAAAAAGACAAAGATAACAAACACTTCACGGAAAAGTTTGTTGTTGTGGTTTAAACATTCCTGGAAAATCCTTTCATTAATTTAAACAGTCTTAGTGAAATAAATTCAAAGAAATTGATTCACTTTCATTATGACTAAATCTAATCCGTCATGAGTATGTCAAAATCATCGACACGTTTACATTGGTACTTGGTAAACCTCAGCCGTCATTCCCGTGGGGACTAAGGAAAGATTTCATCACACAGGCATCAGTTTTCACCTACGCCTCACTTGTCAAACTCCGTGGCGGAAAGCGAGACCGTATAGTCCAAGATCCAAGAGCGATCAGACATAACTTATTTTCACATGAATGAAACTTTAGGTTCTTAGCAGTGTTTCATGTGCTTTGTCATACCTGTGTGTTTGTGGAGTTTGCCCAGTGACACCTGGACAGGTACCAGGTGAGAAAGGTAACTAAAAATAAGAGTTATTTAACTTAAATTTGTATAGCTGATCTTTATATATATTTTGTAGAATATTATCCTGAACTAGTATCTTAAGTTTCAGACACTTTTCATGGACCAAAACTTTTGTCAGACGCTTTAAAGCTCAACAAAAAATAAATAAACTTTACTTATTTTTACATGTCTGATTTTTACATATGTTATTCAAATAACTATTACAAAAGTATATTACATCAGTCAGACAAATTTGAGTGACCAAACATCCCCTAAACACGAAAGTTATTCAGCCGGGAGTGCGAGCGCGACGGCACTATGCGCATGCGTATCAGAGTAAAAAATGTAAATGTATTAAAAATACTTACTACTTTCAATCCAAGATTTTTGCATCCTTATTTTAATAAAGTGAGCTTCCATGTTAAGTTAATAATTAATAAATATTTAAAGTAACTTTATTTATTGTCTGTATTTGGGATAATGATTAAATTGGGAGCTATTTTGTTTTAAAAGGCATTATTTTTATTTTATTGTAAAAAACATACTAGTTAGAATAATTTTAAGAAAAAACACGTAACTATGATTTATTACAGCAAATATTTTTAATTTTTTAATCATCGTAATCATCGACAAAATCATTAGAATTTTCATCATTCATCCAATCATGATACTGTCCATTCGAGGCATCATCCTCGTCGTCATCAGTTATGTTGTCGTTGTTGGCAGCTTCTTCTGCAAACAAAACAGTTTAAAGAGTTAAAAACAAAAAGTTATAACTACAAAAAATTTTAAACTTCAAGTCAAAGTATAGTACCTGAATTTTTAACGAATTCACTAACGTCTCCGGGTAATTGGTCACCATCAAACCAATGAAAGTGATACTGATTTTCTTCTAACTTGTTTACCTTTCTTGAAAAACGCAGGATTAAAGTCTCATCCAGTTAATGCATGAAATCTGCTCTGAAGTGCATGCATAGTGCCGTCGCGCTCGCACTCCCGGCTGAATAACTTTCGTGTTTAGGGGATGTTTGGTCACTCAAATTTGTCTGACTGATGTAATATACTTTTGTAATAGTTATTTGAATAACATATGTAAAAATCAGACATGTAAAAATAAGTAAAGTTTATTTATTTTTTGTTGAGCTTTAAAGCGTCTGACAAAAGTTTTGGTCCATGAAAAGTGTCTGAAACTTAAGATACTAGTTCAGGATAATATTCTACAAAATATATATAAAGATCAGCTATACAAATTTAAGTTAAATAACTCTTATTTTTAGTTACCTTTCTCACCTGGTACCTGTCCAGGTGTCACTGGGCAAACTCCACAAACACACAGGTATGACAAAGCACATGAAACACTGCTAAGAACCTAAAGTTTCATTCATGTGAAAATAAGTTATGTCTGATCGCTCTTGGATCTTACTCTAGTATGAAAATAGCTGATAATGAATGTTTTTATTGAACCTACATTGTTGTTTTTCTGGTAAAGTACTTTCATTTCAATATAACTTTACTGTACACCAATACTAACTTAAAATGTTACTTGAAAAATTGTACAAAAGGCGGAGCGGAGGACACGATTAAGACTAGACGAGTGAAAGCTGAAGCGTTCTTTGAGATATGAAGGAGTACAGGGATTAAAAAGGACGGAATAGGGAACGGAAATGATGTGTAAGTCTCTACGGCGACGGACTGGGAGCCACTTGAGTTGAGTCCGGTATTCTGATACGTGATTTATGTAAACCGAATATGAGACGAATACAGTAGTGTTGAAGGCGCTCTAACTTATTCAGCAGCTCCTCAGTCAAATCAAGGTAGGACACGTCTGCATAATTTAAAACAGAAGAAGAGTTTGTGTAAGTGAAACTTTGGTGCTGGTAGGAAGT
Source organism: Carcina quercana (assembly GCA_910589575.2). Lineage (NCBI taxonomy): Eukaryota > Metazoa > Arthropoda > Insecta > Lepidoptera > Depressariidae > Carcina > Carcina quercana. The sequence goes on along the minus strand of OU342439.1, from coordinate 11,748,495 downwards.
AAGGTAAAGAGCTATGCTATCAAAAAGAACACCTCGATTTTGTTGTACGGTATTTCGACTCCATTAAAGATAATCTGTGGCAGTTGGTCTAAGTCTATTCTGGAAATGTACCTAGTACTTTATTTTTGACATTCCAGGAGATATTGTAGAAATACGAGAATATTCATAGTTCGTGTAAAACAGTGTTCCCAATGAATATATATTATACCGGATATAATAAAATAAACATTGATACACGATAATGACAACAGATTCTTTCCCAGATACATCACTAAATAGCTTAAATCAAAATCTTGATACTTGGCACTATCTTATCGTCCTTAATAGAACATTTATGTATGGCAATGTTAATGTTATCAGTGAATAAGTGAAACACATTTATTTATTTGTTATTGAGAAGCATTTGAGAACGTTATGTAGTTGCAAAAATCTATTTTGTAAATTGAAATAAACTTATGATGAAGTAAAACGCACAATGCTACTAAATACATCGAGTTTAAGTGAAATCAAACATTGTACAGTGTTAATATGTGAAACAAAATGAGGAGATGGCAAGTCACCTTGTGCTGTGTGGTGGTTTTTGTGGAGATGGGACATAATAGCGATATGTCTCTTTTTCCCGGAAAGAAAATGATCAACATTATCCCGGATTTTTTGGGACAGACTGTGCCCTCCTCAACTTCTGGAGAATTTACGTCAGAGGCCCTGGATACTCCAAGCATAGCATCTCTAGAAGACAGTCAGCTCCTGCCTACTTCTAGTGAGGCGGATTCTGAGATGACTGTAAGTAATTTTCATGCATAATCATTTGTTCATCAATGTTTCATAAAGTTCGCTTATCTATAAAACCGTGAAGACATTTATTTCTAAAGTATTTACTAAGGAGTATGACGTAGTAAAGGAATTTGCGATCATCTAGCTAGACCATAGATTCCCAACCTTTTATGGGCTAACCGCCCCCTGTGCAAGAAAAAACAATTTGAGCATAATATTTACCCCTTTTACATAATAGCTAATTATAACAACTTTATATGTCTGTCTATCTATTGATAATTACAAATTGAAATTTAACTATCTTTCTCTCTCTTTCTAATCGTAGTCCTCGTGGTCGTGGCACAGGGTCGTGATTATTAATTAACTGAAAATACAAAAACATGTTATAATAAAAACTTTTAATTCAGATAAAGACCATACAAACTGTTAGAAAAATACACGCCCAATTGCGTTTGGACTCGCTACCACAAAAAGCTCCAGCTCCCACTAGGGGGTGGTACCGCCCACGTTGGGAATCTATGCTCTAGCTAGACTCTATACTAAGTAACAACACAAAATCACCCAAAAAGGAAACTCTAATTATTTTGTAATCAAAATCCCTAAAAAGTGAAATTCGTTAAAATATTTCATATGCATCCAAGTCTTTGTTCTTGGATAATCTTGGGACTCTGTTTGTTTGTTGCCTGTTCATGAAATGATTTTGATGTGGTGCATGGCATGGAGAGACATATGTACTACTGATTCTGATAAATAGTCTCTGTGTGATGATTTTTGTATAAAAATAAACTTTAGGTAAAATAAATTATTTGCACCAAATAATTTTAACACATTTTACTGTTTAGGGATTTTGATCATAAAAAAGAGATCCCTTTTCGGTGTTGCATAAAAAGATCAAAACATTGTTTTTGACCGTATTACGTTACGGTATGCGACATTTTATTAATATACGGATTTGTGAACCGGACGTTCTTTTTAAAAATATCATTTTATTGCAGTCTTAAAAGTATTGAATACAATAAGCAAAATCGGGTTATTTTAGATTTACGTAAGATAAACTGTATTTCTATTTTAAGATCAGTGTTATTTATAAAAGAGATAACACGTTTCAATGAGACCAAAACAATCTTGTGACGTGAGAAAGCAACAGATAAACTAGGCCTAGTGTAGCAGAATTTTCAAAGCTGTTTATACTTTGCAATTACTAGTGCTATGATAAAACGTCTACGTTATTATCTTAGTTTTAGTTTACCCTTGTTTTGAGTGCTTCACTTAGTTCTAGTACTCTGTAGTACTAACAGTTTTTCAATTTTGTATTATATATATTTGGTCATTAGGGGTGCAGTCCGTGTGTCCTGCATGACACTGCGACCTTTGCAGGTCTATTGTGACAGTCCCCTATGGATCAAATCACCTCCCCAAGGTCAATCTCGGTCATGAGCCGTACGTTTGTTCTGGGTTTGGAGGTCCTGATGCTGTCCGTTGTGGCAGTGTGGCCTATGAGGTGTCTGTTACTGCTGTGATAAAGAGCATCACAGTGGCAGAGGATATGGATGGGCGTCTCCTCATCCTCCTTACAAAATCTGCAAGCTCTATTGTCGCTCAGGCCCAGTTCCTGCTGAGCAAAAGCGCTTCTTTTGCGTACGAATTGTTGTAGCCATTCATAAGCGCTTTACAGCAGATTTTCTATTAGTCGAGACCTATGATCATAGGTCTACAGTACTCGCAAACTATATTTGCCGCTCTGAAGTTAGCCACAAAAGACCGCGAAGTATCAATTATTAACGTATAAGTGTGCAAGGTAAGTTTGCGGGTGCAAAGAAATGTCCTAGTATTTTGTGTTATTTAGGGATAGTTATTATCGAAAGTAACACACACACATGCCGTCTGAACATGTTTGAAATTGCGGAGAGCTAACTTCAGAGGGGCAAACTTGGTGTGCGATTTCTGTACTACGTAACGACGCGCCATCGCTGGCAAATTCAAGCTCGGCACGCATGTCTGCGATAACATGGGTTTGAGACGGATGACTATAGCGCAACGTGCAATACAAGTAACGTCCGAAACCCTTGATTTCCAGTTGTTTTCCTTATTACCCATACCTTATTTCCCATCCCAGTACTTAATGTACTGGCACCAATAGGTGCTTGCGTGATCTGAGAGTTAAGACGAAACGTTTTCCATCAAAATCGCATAATATGTACTTCAATATCGTATTTCAGACACAAAATGCCAACAATACTTAAACCACTGACACCATATTGCTGAAATATCGTTGACTAAACGTAATTTACAATTTACGAGGGCTTACGCAACAGACAATCTTATCTCTAATTCTGGTATCGATATATCGATGTCAAACGTCAGCTCGCTCGAGTGCCCAACGCCCATTATCGACAGATTGTTCCAAAACACCTAAATTGATAACCGCGCCGGTATCTTAATCATTTAAACAAATCTATTTGCGCGGACGCAAACATAACGGAACGGCCTAATGTTTTTTTCACTTTCAATCAACGTCGAGTAAACGAAATTCGTTCATGTGTTTCAGTAACATTTATAAGCTAAGAATAAACTGTTTTCGAAAATAGATCGTAAACCTAAAATCAGTGATTCACGGCGATAGTGAATAATGTTAGTGATCTAACGATATGGCGACGTGATTCAAGCCCCGCCCATTAGTTTGTGTTCAAGAAAATGAAAGAAAAATGTGTCTGGCGAGACAGTGTGTAGTGTTATTGTTTATAGTCTTAAGACAACATGCTCGATTTGTAACGAGTGATAGCCCATTCCATGCATTCCATGGTGTTCCAAGAAATTCCGTTCCCGGGAATTTCTTTCCGGGAATCTCGCCGCATCCCTACGGATACGGACATAATCGACCTGCGCCTAATTTTGTAAGTTCAAACGGTTTTCTGTTTACAATGTCGAATATATTTACCACGTATAATAATAAGCAATGTGAAATTTAAAAATGGGGTTTCTTCTCTGATATACAAAGTATAAATATTTACGTTTCCCTGTTAATTAAAAATGGATTGCTATTTATTATGGATCACGGTGGAAAAGCAGTCTGTATAAGTTTTAAAGCCTCGTTGATGTTCCTTATGAGGCGTAATGTTTCAAACACGAATTATATCTTCTCTAAAGCTGTCTGATGGGGCTGACACGTTGGTGCAGCGCGTCGGGTATGTTCGCCGAGGCGAGGGTCCCCGACTTTTTCTGTCTCATCAGAGCCCGCGTTGCCTCATTCTGGGAGAGGCTCTTTTCCTCCAGTAATGCCATACTGAGGGCAGTATGTGACGGGATCTCCGGTCCTATTTTTAGAAACTGGCTCTCCGTCCACAGAGATGCAAACAGAAATTAACGGTTTATATAAGTTTAGTTCGTTATGACCATGTACATACTTGTACTTAAGTTAGTCTAATTGTATATATTTTTTAAATATTTTATGTTTTTTTTATGCCAGCCAATAAAAACATTTATTATTAACATAATATAATTTAAGAGTCGGCAGTAAGCAGAGCTCAATTCCGTGCTGAAATCACGCGCATAACGCTTCAAAATGTTGTTGTTTCACCTAGAGTGAGACAGGGCGCTAGAAAGAAAACCAAGGAATGATGGGGAAAACCGCCCTTTCCCCCCTACCGTTCCCGGCTGCAAATTCGCAGTATAATTTTGTAGGTTTTTAACTGATTTTCGTAGTTTCGTTTAGAAAAATATTTTTTGGGTGTGAAACTACGTAGATAGTTTAATCAATATCTAGAATAGGGTTTGAATTAAATCTAAACCATATATGTTGTCCGGAATATTCAGCCGAACTGAACAGGGTTTTGGTGGTCTAAAATGCAAAATTTATACTCGTGCTATTTTCTTTATAATAACATTTCAAGATTCATAAACTAATTGAAGACTAAGATATATATCATCTTATTATGTTTGCCAAATTTTATGATGATGCAACGTGTTATTAAAAAATAAGGACGTTACTCCGTTTGTATGGAGACTCGAGCTAGCTGCAGACTCTTAATATATAGGGGCGCGGTAGTAGAGCAATGACGAGCCAGTAATGTAGCTCGAAACCCTTTTTGTAGTCGTGTTATAGTTTTTTTTTTAAAAACCCTCATAGTTTCGGCATGGATAACACTAGAGAGTCAATTGATAAGAATCTATGCATGGTGTGCACTTGGCTTTCGTCTCACCCGATGGTCAGCGGCGATAAGGCCTTTGGATGGAATGCGTGCTCACCCAAAAGCTCCTCTGCCACCATTTATACCAGAACATATGTGTGCTATTAACACTGCTGTTTGGCGGCATACAGTCCACTGGGAATCAAACCCGGGACTACCAGATTATGAGTCCAGGCGTGTAACTCGGCCACGCATTACATTCGGTAGCATCTACTTGACTATGCATTTTTTTCTTCATAAATGACCTTTTCGTCGTGGCGATTTGTAGAGGATATTACGTCTGATGATGGTGCTTGTTTCAGCAGAATGCAGACCCGCTGGACACGCTGTATCCGGTGCAGCATGCGGCTTTGCCGCGCGGCCTCGCTGTCTACCCGCTGCCGCTGAGAAACTCTGACCATGACCTCGTGTTCAACGTGACCTGGCTACCGGCGACAGGTATATAACACCCCAGACAGACTGACGTGACTATCGTCCGCTTTCTTGCAACTACCCGCCCCCGTACACCCATAGACACCATTTAACAACTTACGCTCACGGAATTTATTTGTTTAGAAAATTCACGAAACTTCGATTTTACTGATGACGAATGAAACTTTTCATTCCATAACCCGGCAAAATTAAAAAGACTTGAATCTGCTAAGCTACACACATAAATTCCGTGAGCTTACGCTCCAATAGTTCCGCGCTGTAAAATGGTAAAAGCTCTTCATTCGCTTGAGACTTCTGGGTAAGCACGTTTTCCATCCAAAGAACTTATTGTTACCGTAAGGTGATAAAGGCTACATGTAAACCCATTACATACTCAAAACTGTAGATGGAAAATTTAAGCGATAACGTGCTTTGAGTAGACTACAATTGTTTACGGCGGCTAAAACGTTTCAAAATAAATTTCCTGTTAATTTCAAAGAAACCTGTGTTTAAAACGGATGTGCTATTTATATAATATAAGACTTGTTAAAGATAGCAGGTTGCCCAGTAAAAGTTTGGGATAGGTCTACAAAATTTATGACGCCTCACATCCTGCTATTTGGATAGACTTACTGATAAAATTATGTTTTACTAAATCCTTCTCGACCGTTAAAAAATACAAGCTGTTTTCCTGCAGCTATGTCTGCGTTCGCCTATAAAATCATCATATATAAGGAACCTTAAAAACAAGTGATATTAACCTTCTGCCGCCACGGGCTATAAGTGGTGAACGCCAAGCGCATTATTGTGAAGTGATTGTGATTCCACTGAAGGTTTCCTCTTAATATTCACACAGTTAAAGTCCTTATAAACAAGCAACAGGTTGTCATTTCAAGGCAACAGTTGGCCTCGTGACGCAACAGGTTGTCCATCAATTGTAACAGACAAGCCACCCCATCCCCTCCCATCTCTAGACTCTGCCACCCCTCGCCCTGTACCCATATTGCCCTCAGTTATCAATTGACGTCACACGGTCTTGACCGACTTTTCTTAAGAATCCGTTGTTAGCCAGATAGGGTTCGGAATTTGAAATAAGCTTCAATTCTGTTTAGGTCTAAAAATAGTTCGGAAAAGTCCTAAGCTAAGAGTTACCTCAAATGAGTATTATACTAATCTTAGGCTGCGATATCCTTTGTGTTGATTTCAGTAAAAATGCATAGCCATAATATTGAATGGGGTAAAAAGTATATTGTGTGTATTAACACGGCACAAAAACAGCCCGTACGCGCCAAACGTATGCGCTTTTGAGCATACGTGAGAAATGTCAGATTCACAGTTAATTCACATTTGAAGTATCTCTGATACCCCGGTCCCTTAGTGGTAGAGCATTTTTGTATGTACCAGTATACCAGCACAGTCAACGCCTCATTAGCTTGATTAATTTTTATATCTATAAGATTCAGATTAAGGAGCAAAATTGAATAAGTTGTATTCTTGAATGAAACACCTTTAAATTTTAACCAACTCATTCGAACCAGTCGCAACAAAAACTCTCTCTAGTACAGGTACAATGTTTACAAAGCGACGTGTGTAGCTAGAATAGAGCGTATATCCAAGCCTAGAACACTCGGGGGCCTGTCTAAACAGATGCTGTATAACAAAACTCTGATCGGCGCACGCCAAAACAGCATTGTTTATACGGCTATCAGTGGAATTTACGTGTCCGTAAATTACGTGTACGTGCATACTCGTATGTTTAAATCCAACGAATTTCGTATTTACTTAGCAATTAATCAACATTGATAGCCAAGGAGCTAGTTATAATAGAACGCAGCTTAAAAATTTTGATGACAAAGTTGTCTTCTCATTTGAGAGTCATTTTACCAACCATTTTAGTTACTATTTTACCATAAAAAGTAGTACTTAGTGCACGTAATAGTTAAAAGTTAGATTTAGAAGGTAAAAGAAATGTTTCAAATTCGATCTGCACTTGTATAATGTTTAAAAAATCAAGTAATAATCTAAAGATGTATATAAAAATACTAAAATTACATATTTGCATTTATTTTAAGCGTACAACATTGTTCTTTTTACATTGTACTAAGTGACAGCGTCAAATGTCATTTTATTGACGCCATCTTTGCTTTCAACACTTAGCTGTTTCGTGCGTTTTATATGTTTTTGTACAAACACTCTAAATCAAATTATTTAAAAATGGTAACTGAATCACGTTAATTTGATAATGGCCTTTTAAAATTATAAATGTACAAGACCAGGCCTTAGCTCCATACGTTCGCGGAACGTGTCATTTGTCTTCGAAAAGGGCTGCATCAATTAACGCACGATAATCTAATATAAACTTTCTATCTAATCTAATCATACTTTGCGGTGATACCAACGAAAACAACATCTGTTTCCTTTTTTGGACATGTTTTTCCGTGTTACATTATACTGTAAAATATTATTAAATTCAAAAATCCCTAGGAGATGGTATGAGTTATGTCCTATATTGTCAAAAAGTATTTTTCCACTTCACTCGAGCTATCTGGGCGCTTGTGGGATATGATTTATGGTAAAAATACCGTAGTAGTTTTCTTTATCTGTTTGGCTTCCTGAACAGATATTTGTCTTACAACTCTAATCTGTTACAGAAATAGTATATACTTTAAACTATTCTACTATGCCATTTACTGTATAGTATATAGTAGTACGGCTTAGATTCACCAATATAAAACAACATTGAGTTATATTGTAAAGTTATCTGTTCAATAAATAGATAAATGACACCTCCTTCAAATCTCAAAGCTATGAATCCATCTGGAAATCTGTGTCAAGTGCGACTCAGATCCGTTTGAGCGTACCGATTTGATAAAGACTTATCAACAATATTTTAGTATTTATTAATCGGAAACTATTGGATTTAAGGAACATTTCTTATTTCATAGCTAAATTTAAGAGTAAATGAGTGATGTATAAAATTTGTATATTTTAAAACGTTTTCTTTAAATACTATTTATATACTCCAGTACATAGCTAAGATTTAAAAACTAGTTTGAACATCACAATTTTTTGAAGAGATTATTTAAAAGTAAACTCATTACTAGATCCTCAATCCTCCATTACTTGTGTTCTATTTTCAAATATTGTAAAGCAGAACACATATTTATTTAAAAAAGGAAGGAATCATTTACCTAGGTCATTAATCGGGGAAAAATTCACTATCTATTAGAAATTCTAAAAATTTCATCGAGATGCTAGCGCTACAATAAGCTTTACCAAACACAGTTTGTGTACGTTTCGAGAACCCGTACCAGAACGCTTTAAATTTTATGTCAACGGTTAGTCTCATAACTTTTCTTAGCTGTTACAAAGTCGTTTATTTGTCCCGCGCTGACGTCAGGTAAAACCGAGTCGCGATCATTGCTCAAAAAAGCTTATAAAATTGACGCATTAATGCTATATTTCTGATCAATACCTGCGTGATGACATCACCAATCAGATTGATATGAAAACGATACTATTTGTAGATTACAATCTTGCTTATACTATAATTATACTAAGCCTGCTCCATTAGTTTTTCTCATAAGTCTACTGTATATGTAACTTCCCCGTAGATAGTGATGTCGGAATTATTATGAGGGATTTGCCATAATCACGCTTGTTATGTGGTGATAGCAGTAAGATGTTCCTGCTGCCCATCTCCTGAATATTTATCCCTTAGTTGCCTTTCCCGACACCGACAAGATGACATCGCTAGATACTCCATTATAAATGTCATACTCGCAATGTGTGACGAGTTACTTTGAATGAGCGTAACAGGTGAATAGATTGTAGTATAAAATTTGACATTGAATTATTATTGTATAAAATTTAACATTTATTATTATTATTGTATAAAATTTGACTTATACATTTTGCTATGTCCTGACAGCCATGTATGTAGATCCAAATACCACTGGAAGTGTAATGACTCTATGTACATGAATGCAAATAAACCGATTTGATTTGAGATTTGGAATACAATTTGGCATATGCGCTGAATTAATTAAATACATTGAAAGGATTTATTTAGGTTAGCCCGATTCATGCACAAGGTCATGCTCTTATTTAAATTTGATACAAATACATATAACGTTTCTTTAACAGCTTATGTATGTCCCCACTGCAGGGGCTCAGGCCTTCTCTCCTACAGAGATTGAATGGGACATAGCAACCACGCGAAACCATCGCGGATTGGCGGACTTCACACACTCCTTTGAATTTCTTCGCAGGAGTGTGCAGGTTTCCTCACGATGTTTTCCTTCACCGAAAAGCTAATGGTAATGTTTTTTATCATTCGTACATAAATTCCAAATTGGAACTCATTGGTCAGGATCGAACCCAGACCTCGATTGTTCAAATAGCTCTCTACCCAACTGAGCTACCATGGCTGATTCAGCGCATAATATTAGTGACTTCAATTTGCACAAGTTCGTGCAGTACCTTCTTTTTGACATAAAATCTGAAATCTCTCATCTTATTAATCTCGTATCTCATCACATGTTGACCATTAAACCGTAGGCTGCAGGCGTATACTCATACTTTATTTTATTACGGGAACATTAGTGCTATTAACATTGCTGTTTAGCGGCAGACATAGAAAACATGTTGGTAGCTATCCAAGTGAGCATAGAACACTGTGCTACCACCTCAGGCCTCAGAGTAAACAGCTTACCGCGCATCAAATTTTGTATTAGGTAAACTATAATAACTTGCCATAATCTAAATTGTTTGTGACGCCGCCTCTGTTCAAACAGTGCCAACATGATCTAAAAGTGCGCCAGCTGTGTCGTACAGCCGCTGGTGAATTTGGAATTTTATATCGTGGCATCGCAGTGAGTGTTTGTGAATTTGTGATGACTGATGTTTGTTTATAACATGTTTTGTCGTTGCTTTTATGCTCCTTCATGTGTACCCAATTTTTTCTAGATAAATTAAATTATGTATACCATTTAATACTCGTTTTTGAGGACTCCGTATGTCTGTCTGTCCGTCTGACTGGTAGCTGTATCTTATGAACCGTGATAGTTAGACAGTTGAAATTTTCATAAATGATGTATTTCTGTTGCCACCATAACAAAAAATACTAAGAAATACAATACAATAAACATGTAACGGGGCTATATATCGTATACAACAGCTTATTTTTTAGATGTGCGTTTTAACATGTTCTTAGCGCCATCTAGTGACGAGTAGCAAACAAACGATTTTTTTAAAACGTGCGTTGCAAAACTAAATCGAGTCGCATTCGTTTGAGGATTTTTCGGTGCATATAATTTAAGGTTTTCCGTATTTTAAATATCCATATTATATACGGAACTCTCGGTGCGCGAGTCCAACTCGCACTTGGCCGGTTTTTATTAGAATAATCCCATCATCCGTTCGGGTGTACCGATTGTCGAAATCCTAAGCGAATGGACTATACCTGTTAGAAACTATTTTCTCGATAAGATTAACTTCACGTTGTTATATTAACAACAGACTAGTTTAGTCAGTTTTAATTTGACGACTCTCAAACTGTAATATTCCGGGAGCATGTATACCGGTTGTTTATTTCTGCGCGCATGATAAAAGAAGAAGCGGAACGTTTGGTGCGAGCTCTAGGAATAACGACGTTTGCCGTTTTTAGGGTTCCATACCGAAAGGGTAAAAACGGGACCCTATTACTGAGACTTCGCTATCCGCCTGTCACCAGGCTGTATCTCATGAACCGTGATAGTTACATAATTAAAATTTTTACAGATGATGTATTTCTGTTGCCGCTATAACAACAAATACTAAAAAACAGAATAAAATAAATTTTTAAGGGGTCTCCCGTACAACAAATGAGATTTTTTTGGAGACGTCCGATGTATTTTACCTAAGTCTACTTCAAAACAGCATTACTGTGTTCCCGTATGAAAGGTACCAGCGCCTCATTATCTTGAGACTTCTGGTGCGCACGCTTACTATCCACGGCCTTCAGTACATTTACCATCAGGTGAAATGAAGGCCAAGTGGAAAACAAAATGCTACTGCCGATTTCCTAAATAAAATATCGTTTAGCCGCGGGATGACACCGAACAATACCTTTTATTGTAAAACCGGAACAACAAGTCGTAAGTTTACAAAGCTGATTTCAGTGTATTGTTTCAGGTCGCCTCCCCAAGGACTACTCCATAGAAGTGCGCAGTACAACAGAGACTGAAGACTGTAGGACGCCGATGTGTTATGAATACAACATTCCAGGGGTGAGACGTAAACATCAACAGTATTTGATTGTCGGCCTTTGTAGATGAAGCTTTGTATCTTTAGAGCTCTCACGAAAACACGAAAACAATCGTGTAGATGAATACGAATTAACCAAGCCCACCAGATCGAGTTCATCACAACATCTCTAGTTTCTAAAATTCTAATAGATTTTATGAAGTTGCGATCTTCCTAGTTTGCGATATTTTGAGAGTGCGAAATGCCGTCGGGTAGATTTTCTGAAATTGTAATTATTCCCAAAGTGCGATTATCTTGCCTGAATATCGCATATTTTGCGATATGATGTTATAGTTTCTACGAGTACAATGTATAAGCCGACACATAAATACAAATCTTCGGTCGATTGTATCACTAATCCAGCCCAAGCCAATATATTAGAGAAAGATTTGGAGGCTCATTCGGTTAGTTGTATTTACATGATCCCAAGGTATTTTCTAATCAGCAGGATAAATTGATCATTAACAGTCAGTGGGACTCAATATATATTTGATTCTTTATTTACATTAAACTATGTGTGTATTTAATGTCATTACGATGCCACCGTTTAACAGAATAAAATTCAATAAGTCAGAATTTTATTACTCCGCTATTGTGTTACGAACTTTCGATTCACTGAATTCGTCCTAAGTTTTTTTAAACTTTATATTGGATAAGATAAAATATTCCTCTTGAATCAGACACGGAGGAATTTGATTTATATATTTAGGATATTATTTCCATTTAGATCTATGTAAATTCTTTGTTATGCCGCGATCTTTACATAATAACGGTAATTAAAATTCTGACTTGCGAACTCGTTTATTCAGCGTACCTAAATAGCATAAGGAATCCCTGCCGTCAGTCTAAAAAGAACAGAAGTAAAGAAAAGAAGCATTTCCAGATGTTATGTATTACACACAACATCACTGTACCACCTATATTCACAATAAAATATTCTGATTTTGATACCAGTTTAACCCATGATTGTATGTATAAGGTTGAGAATACTTCTTTCGGTTGGGCTTAGCTGTAAGAGAATAGTTTTATATCATTCTTTCTTTGGAAGAAGCGCAGCCACCTATCTGGTCCGGTCCGATTCAGAATAGAACAGAAACGAAACTAAATTTCAAGCGGTAATATATTAGAGCGAGTTACTTGAGTTGAAATCCTTTAATCAGACTATCAATGAGAAGATTTGCCATAAACACCCAGGCATGTTGCTGTCTCAGCTGCTGTCTGTCTCCTGAATATGTATATCTACTGCTATGCAAGCTAATCATGGATACTGACTGCAACATCCTCCATGTTAGGCCTCTCATGATCAAAGTGTGATTCATGCACGTTGCTGCCTTGCTCGTGGTTTGCCGCATCATGTTTTCCATGCTCAATTGCTCATGCTATGTTATCATTTTCCTTTATCAATAACAACACTTGAAATGTGGCAGACTTAGGTCTAGTGGGGCTCTGGGTGTCTTGTCTCGATCCTCCAACGGAAACGATGAAGAGCACACCAGCCCAGGAAGTGAGAAATGAATAGCGAGAAGGGAGCATTCTTTTTGATATGCACTGTAGATGGCCACCTGAGGGGTTTAGTAGATAAAAATCCTACATATCCCAGCTCCTCCTTTAGCGAGAGCGTCGGGTATCTTTTGAAGATTCCCTTTCGTAAAAAAATATTTCATCCCCGCGTTACGCGTATGGGAGCTACCTTGAAAATAATTTTCAAGATTATTCTACCACATTGTTGACGTGATTAATACCAAATTAAAGTTTTCTAGTAGTAAGAGTCTGTGAGCTAAGCCGCGGACGGACAGACGGACAGAGCGAAACTATAAGGGTTCCTTGTTTGACTATAGAACTGAAAAAGGTACAGGTCTACGGTAAATGCTATTGCTCCTGTGGTTTCCTTTAGTCGCTTTTAACGACTAAACATGAAAATGAGTTTCCATATTTTAGAAAGGCGGGAACACACGACTGATATAATATTTAGATCGGTACCCCCATATAGTTGACCAATTAATGTTGATTGTTGCTCTTCATAAACCAAGAACTAATTATGGCAAGAAAAATATATTGCGTGAAGGAGCTAAATTATACAACAAGTTGCCTAACAGTATAAAAGAAAGTCTCTCAAAAGTTACTCATTGTCTTCAAAAAATTATTAAAGAACTACATTTAAAAAGGCTATCCTAATAGTAAATAAATAACAAATCGGTATTCGTTTTTTTTTAAAGAAGCAATGGGAATGCACCCTTTATCATGCCCGTCATGCATGCACACACACACATACAGAAAAGAACATAAAAGGTACAATGAAGGCGGTCTTATCGCTAAGAGCGATCTCTTCCATGCAACCTTAGGGCCTTATAGAATATAATATTATATACTCTAAGCTTGGGGCAGAAGAATCATATAAATAACAAGCAATATATACTCTCCACTTTTTTGTATAAATCGTACACACTGTGTTACCATTGGACTAATAAGTTGACCTTGATTCCACGGGAAGAACTCACTATTGCTGCCTTACGATCGCAAGTCGATTGTTATTATCACGGCACCAACTAATGGCATGTAACGTAAACATTGGTTCCGTTCCACCCCAGCTGTTCCGATCAGAATAGACATTCATTTTTAAGCGATTAATCTACAGTAATCGCTCATACTCGTAAGCGTCGGTGGCGCAATGGATAAGGCGCGGACTCTCAATCTGAGGGTACCGGGTTCGAATCCAGCCGTGTACCTATGAGTTGTTTTTCAATTCAAGTACATTATCCGATTGCTTAACGGTGAAGGAAAACATCGTGAGGAAACCTGCATGTCTTGAACAAGGCATGTGAAGTCCGCCGATCCGCACTGGGCCCGCGTGGTGGACTATGGCCCATACACTCTCTGTAGGAGGGTAGGCCTGAGCCCCAGCAGTGGGGACGTATATAGGCTGTTGATGAATAATCGCTCATACTGGTTGGAATGCCAACCACGAAATTATAATAATATCTTAATTTCTCTCACAATTTTGCCCTCATAAATAAACGTAAAGAAAAGTGCTAGCGACAGACTGGAGCCTGAGGCAATCTCGTGTTATAAAATCACATTGAATTTAGCAAGACACTCTTGTAGGTATATAAATAAGTTAAGTTCAATCTGAGGCTCATGTCCAACAGTGAACTCATGCTGCAGATTATTTCAATCTATCTTATATCATTGAGACATTACATCCTAGAGACAAGATGGTACGGGTTTGTACCCCATTTTAATGTAACAAGTTATACAGGTTAAAAAATTCTACTCTACTAGCTTCCATGTATGCATCAAGCGACCCAATAACCTAAGCGATTAACAGCCTAATTGGTGAGTCGCAAGTTCGGATCCCGATAGTGTCGATATATATTTAAAATTAAAAAAATTACTATATAGTAGCATTGTGGTTTCTGCTGTAGAAGAGGGTATGCTGGTGTCAAAGCGCCCATACAAACGTAGTCCTGTTTTACAAGAGTATGAATCAATTTAGAACAATTTGGAAAAACCACCGACATCTGAAATTTCATTAGTATACTGTATTAAAAAATGGCTACATAATAATATACTGTATCCTTCAAATGATCACTGGACTACGAAACATCCAAATAACGAGTGGATAACTTCGCGTAGTGTATGCTGTCTCACCGTACGCGCTCGGGTAGGATAGGGCTCGGATAGGGACAGCTACAAAACAATGCAACCTTGAACGCGGCCACGTGCTCCAAACAGACAATCCTCTTAATGATAATAAATATAAGATAAATGATCCATAGCATATTCACACTGTCTCGTATGCCATTTAGCCAGGCAGATAAATTAGTGATACTCATTTCCAATAATGAACTTATGCATCAAAAAATGATTAATGAGACTATATTCAATTCAATTCAAATCCAATAAACTTTATTGCACACACACTCACACAAAAACCCAGAACAGAACATAAAAGGTACAATGAAGGCGGTCTTACCGCTAAGAGTGATATCTTCCAGGCAACCTTGGGTCAGAAGAATCATATAATTAACAATATATTATATTATTAGATGGCAAAGTAAAAAGATACCAAAAAAGCTAAGATTACCCGTAAAATTCACAGTTGATCACTTCCCGTGAGCCGGATATTAGGCCGTGGCTATTCTTTAATTCTGTTGGAAATAATTTCCGATCAAAACAAAGCACTGACTCACGAATCTGTTTTATCGCCGCTGTATTTCATCTGATAATAGGTTTCACGTCAGATTCCGGTGGTCATTACACGATCTCGGAGGTAATCCCGCTTCGTACGGTCTTGTGTAACACGGATTTAGTAAACAACAACAAAAAATCTATTAGAAGGCCAAGTTTGGGACATTGTGGTTTGTCTCAACTTTTCTTCATTTTGCTATTTCATTTCATTGATAAGTTCCTGAACTTACTCGTAGTACATAGATTGCAACTACGAACGTGCTGCCATAGACCATAATGACCATGTTAGGCACACATGTTCTACCAATTCCGTGGCCTATTGGCTAAATGTTGGATTCACAACCCGGAAGTCTCAGATTCGATTCCCAGTGGTACTTCCTATCGGTACTTGTTTTGGTTGGTGGTAGGACATTTTATATGTTCGCCTAGCTAGCTACCACCATGTTACCTAAGTCTGCCGCCAAACAGCAGTGTTAATAGCACGGTTGTGTTCACTTATGAAGGTAGCATAGCCAGCGCCTTATTAGGTTAAGGCGTCTGGGTGCGCACTGCGCACGCTTACCATCGCAGGGGGTTATCGTCCCTTACAATCAAGTGAAATGAAGGCCAAGGGCCAAGTGCAAACCTATCTTACATAATAAATATAATAAATTCAGCTGCCCGTACTCGTACCTTGAGTTTTAACTTTACTATAATTCCGCTGTCCATCCATCCGTCTGTCACACAGCTCTTTATCTTTTGAACAATAACAGATACACAAGTGAAATTTCAACAGAGTGTGTATCACTATGACCGCCATAGGAACAAATAATAATAAAAAAGTTTAATAAATTAACGCGTTCAAAAATAACTAAAAACTCAACTCCTTAAAAATGTTCACCCTTAGAGGTACAATTATCTGGGTACAGATTTGGTTTTCATTTATTTTCTCTAAAAGTGCTCAATCAATTTCGGTAAAATTTATATGGAACCACCTCTGAAGTATGTTCTACCTAACAAACAAAAAATCATCAAAATCGGTTCACAATTGGCGGAGTTATCGCGTAACATATATTAAAAAACATAAAGTCCAGTTGAGAACCTACTCCTTTATTGAAGTCGTTTGAAAAGGCGCCTTTTGCTGGTTTTTTTTTTTGTCACTTACTGTCAGATGTGAAGTACAAGGTACCTGGTACAAGTCTATTGCTTATAGTATGTATAACATTGAATCAAGTGACCTTTCAAAAGTCGCTGTGGCTGTGGTTATATAGTGTATAATTTGATTTCGCCGATAAACTTTCGTTCTAAATTTCTTTTACCATAATCTTTGAAAAAAGAATAGCTGGCTTTATGAATTAATTCAATTATCTAAAATAGGACATTGTATTGTATGTGACGAAATGAGTACGAGTAGCATTAACATAAGACTACAAAGTGAATCATAATTTTCATTTATACACACAACTTTTATTTTTGTTCCAAACGCCATCTAGTGACGATTAGCTGCATAGCAGCTATTATAGCTGTCAATCAAGTTGTACGTTTATGGTATATGTATATCTCGCGACGCAATAATTCGATTTCCTAGGTGTAGATTATTATTTATCAAAGTCAGCTATTCTATTTTAAAAGAGTATGGCAAAAGTAGTTTTGTATGGAAGCACCTGAGTGAATTCCCGATAGTGAGTAACCTTGACCTTAACCTTGCAGGAATCGCTGTGGTCACTGGTTCCTGCGCACGCGCACCCTGTGGCGGAGACGTGTGCGGTGCGTCCCGGCTGCGCGTACCACGTGCGTCTCATTGCGCATCCCTGGGATGGACACACCGCTGCCAACATTTTTGTCGAGCTAGATGGTGAGTAGGGGCAACTGTAGATAAGGCTTATAGTGTCTACGCAACAGTCGAAAGTAAGCCACCTCACAGACATTGTCAAAATGATAGACAAGCCGTAGAGTCATTGGCGCCTTGAATAAACTTGAAATTTTTGATTTGATTACTATCCATCCCATGTAATATTGCAAACAAATAAACATGTCTATGCATTTGTTCCATTTCTTGCCACTTTTTCCATTCAATATATAACTTTATTGTACACCAATAGAAAACTTAAAATAGATCATAAAACTAAAAAAATTGTACAAAAGGCGGTCTTATCGCTTACAGCGATCTCTACCAGACAACCTTTGGGTAAATGAAATAATACACAATATTTTGGGTGGAGGTGTAACAGATGTTGATATAATTAAATACTTGAATAAACACATTTATATACTTATATAAATAATGTATAATAATATTAAATAATAATAAATACAAACAAGTTAAATATACGTTATTTTATGGATACAATACTACTACAACATAGGACTAGTTAATGAGAAGACTTAAGGTGAAACTTTTTATTACCTTTATTAACGAGATCCCTCTCCATCAAAGATTCATACAGAATTTCTGTTGCCATAATCTTTTAAAATAGAACAGCTGGCTTTGTGCAGTAATTATCTAAAAATTTGACATCGGGTTGTGATGTCGCGAAATGAGTATCATTAACATGCAACTTCACAGTGAAGTCATTCTTACTCTGTTGCGACGTAAAGCAAGGACAAAACCACAAACTCACTTTTCGTATTCATGTTAGTATGGAAAATATGTATGTCTGCTCTAGGTACTGATTTCTACAAATCCTTATGAGTTTTTCATGCAACATCGCGTTCAGTTTCCGCTAAATTTACTGACTAACATTTTTCTTGAGCATTTTCCTAACGCTGTGTATCTACATATATTTATAATCTGTCAGCCTGTTCTACACCACACAAATCATTCGGATAGTGTAAACCTTTCAATAGATTGGGTCTACCGCCAAGCACGTAAATCTATCATATTTTTTATGAATCCCGTAGAAGCTACGTTTATTAGGCCGTAAACGACGGTGTGTTTATACGCGAGGAAAATATAAAAGACCTCTAAGAGTTTTCGCCTTTTATAACGACCGGCTTGTTTTCATCTCTTAGCTCCGTTACTATTATAATTTTAACCGTGGATGTGTCCTATTGACTACACAATTTGACTCTCAATTTGGAGGTCCTGAGTTCGATTCCCAGCGGAGGATATAATATCTCACATTTAATTTGATATGTGGTTGGCCATTTTTAGGGTTACGTACCTCAATCGGAAAGAGAAACGCTTTTACCACTGGGTGGTCCGTCTCGAGTGTTAACTTGAACCACTATCAATATATATATATATATATATATATATATATATATAAAGTTTCTTCCCAAAGCTAACCAAGAAGCGAAGATATGGTTCAAACAACATTAATAAAATGAAAGATTTTTCATTGAAATTTAAAACCAACATTTCTCTATCGCAAAATATGGGAAAATGGGTGGAGTTCCAAGGAAACTACGTATGGCGCTTAAATAAACGTTTTTATGGAACAGACGTAAGTGGTCGTATAAATTCCAGTATAGGTTGGCCTCGCGTGTATAAACGTTCCGAATAATGTGCGGTCAGCTTATAATGGAAAAGTAGTATAAGTAGTAAAAGCTTGATGCTTACTTGCGTCACTTAGCGGAATTAGTTGGTCTAGGCAAGCCTTATGAAATTAAGGGTGTTACTCGAGCTAATGACCGGGGGCTACTAGAGTCAATCTTGCATTTCATTTCGATTACATTGTCTGGAATAAGTGCAAATAAAGAAGCTATATCTTAGCTGAATAGGGTTCCAGTCCCCAGGCTAGTAAATTCTAACCAGTTACACCGTTACTGGATGGGACAACTTTTTTATTTTTTCCCATCATATCCCAAGTGTGTGTGACTCGTTGGGAATAAATTATTCACATGCAGTTACACTGTCACACTAGCACTACTTTATTTCCAATCAGTAACACCATCGTTGGGAACATCATCATCATCATCAGCCTATATATGTCCCCGCTGCAGAGGCTCAGGTCTACTCTCCTACAGAGAGTGTATGGGACATAGTCCCACAAGCGGGCTCAGAGCGGATTGCTCATACACCTTTTGAATTTATTTTCATGAGTGTGCAAGTTTTCTCACGATTTCTTCACCGAAAAGCCAATGGTGATGATTTTATCATTCGTACATACTCGTAAGTGCCAAATAACAAATTGGAACTTATTGGTACGAGCCAGGATCGAACCCAAACCTCGATTGTTCAAATACGGACGCTCTACCCAACTGATCTAAAATGGCACGGCCGTTGGGAACACTGAGTATTAAAAAAATTCAGCCCAAAGTGTATTAATTGGTTTAAAAGCCATATTTTCATGCCATAATAGATATGGTTCAGTAAGGTTCCATTAAACTATTTCTAAGAAAGTGTTATTATTCATTTTTGAACAAATCTGCACTAATGTTTTGTTACAAAAGTACATTCTGCTTGCCTGTCTCTTTTACTCTTTCCTTCGGCCGTGTACGTAACCGTTGGTTCGTAACCAGTTACTTATGAGGAATAAGTATGACTTGATCGAATTTCGTATTGGGTCTAAAACGTCTTTTACGACAGCATTTTTACGTTACAATATCCGATCTTCCATCAAAGTCGTGGTCAACCTACTCTCAACAATAGTTCAGTTCCGTCGAGTCTGAAATACCACCGAAAATGTTTAGACCGGTTGCGTCCCATAAATATTATCACAGCAATAAAATGCACATGCAGACTGAATCGCTGATTGTTGAACACTCAAACAAGTTCGATTTTAGATCAGCTGGGAGACACAGGTTAGTGAACTAGTGCACATACAGAAGTGACATGTTTCGTATCAGTTCAAAATTTTAAAAAATAACAAATCCAAAAATCTTTAATTATATATACGAGTATATAGTACGTGGAGGCTCTTCTTTTAAGCATAGATAATACTTGTATTAGGAGGCGCCACTCTTCCCGCGGAAAATAGCTGAAGCAGAAGGTTGATTAATGAAACACATTTCAGACTTATTTTAAGTATAAAATATGTAAAAAATGAATTATCTTAGCTAGACAGACAAATGAATGAATTAAGGAAGAACATTAAAAACTAATAAGATTACAAGTACTAAAGTAGATTCGCTTCGTAAAGACATTGAAATAAAAATCATATTATGAAACAATTTTTATACATAATATACCAATTATATATAAAATTAATAAAAAAATATACAAAGGATAGATTAGCGCTTGACCTCAAACACTCATGTAGTGCAAATCACTAAGGACAAATCCCTCCAGTGAAACGCTTGGTGCGAGTTGTAGGAATACCCACAGTATAATTGTGAAGGTCTGCTGTTTTTCTGTTTGGTCGGGATTTGAATGGCAATGCCTCAGGAAGCGCTGCGACCCGTACAATTTTATGCTGTATAATGAACATTATTCAAAAAAATATGAAAAATTTTCTATTTCACCGGCGTATCTCGAGTCATTTAAAATCACTATGTTATATTTTTCAGGAATTTCTTTCCTTGTTATTTTATTCACGTTTTCCTGCAAAAAAAAATTTCGTTTCCTCAAGGCAATTCAAATTCCTCTTGGCCATCTTGAATTTATTTGTTCATCACTTGTGTTTTCAATTATAATTTTTTGTAATAAGACTCCATCTCTAAGGATGATAAAAAGTAGACGAGCCCCGTATATTTAAATTTCAGCAATTTTTCCGTAACCGAAGCTTTAATAAAACTTGTGACTATGTAGTCTATTTGTAAGACTTCCATGATTCGTAAGTTCTTTTTGGACGCATTAATTGGGTAGTGATGAATAATAAATGTAGGATGCAACGCCTGCGCAATATCTAACAGCAATTAAACATTGATGTCTCTGTATAACGACAGATATAAGGCTCCTCTCTCTCACGTGCCGCGCCATTACAGTTACTAGTAAAAATTTTACTCTGCTAAATAAATCCATTTTAATTACTAAACGTTTGTTTTATAATTGGAACGAAGTTCCTTATCGCGCGTTGTGAAAGGGGGCTAGTTATTTTATCATTTCATCAGGTAGTGTAGACACAACATTAAAATGGGGGTATAATTAAATATTCTGTGATTTTATTTATTTATATTTAAGATAAATTTAAAATTTAAAAAGTAAGAAATATCTAGTTTTTTTAAATTTCTTTTTCATCATTTTTCTATAACATACCACATAAAGAAATTATTTTACGAGATAACTCAAATATCGGTACAAGCCGTTTCCATTTTCACGTTTCAGCGTTTTGGCACCGCCCCACAAAAAGTTATTTTCGATAGTATGCTAAGGAAACTTTCAGTCAGATCTTAAAATCTTTGACTGGGATATTTATATTTTCACGTGGTCTATCGAATCAGATCATTCATTTTTAAACTTGTGGCTCTGTGAGCACATACTTTACTGAGGGCAGTATGTGACGGGATCTCCGGTCCTATTTTTAGACACTGGCTCTCCGTCCACAGAGATGCAAACAGAAAATAACGGTTTATATTAGTTTAGTTCGTTTTGACCATGTACATACTTGTACTTACTCGTAAGTTAGTCTAATTGTATTTTTTTATATTTTTTATGGGATTTTTATGCCTGTCAATAAAACATTTATTATTATTGTTATTATTATTTGTTCCGCACTGTTCTTTTTAAATATCAAAGAAATTGAGGCATAAATAACACCTAAGATTGCTAAGATGTCGTTGCGTCCTAAAACATATTAATTATTAGTTAGTTTTGTCATAAGAAGATGGTTCCAGGTGCTCTGTAAAACCTCTTTCTTTATGAATGCTCCCTCCCTCCTTCCTCTCAGCGTAATATGTAACAATTCACGATTTCTAGTTACTACCACTTTTGGAGGAAGTACCCTTACAATCAAAACCTACAAACACACAGAAAGTAGCTTTTTGCCCTAGTAGTTGAAATGAAGACCAAATATGCAAAATAAAAGCACGCAATAATGGTGTCTATTCTGTATGTAACCATCTCATAAGCTATTGCTTATTTTGCGGTACAGACTAGTGATAAAATGTATAGACGGCAGGCACTGCTTTACATCAGTTCGGCGTTGATCGACGTGTTGATGCTCCGTCTGTTTCTGGTGTTAACACTGTGTTTCTCTCACGTTCAGATGTTTTATACTCGATCCTTTCGCAAACGAGCTCTGACTATACAGACAGTATGCAAAGTGTCAGTGTGCAAATAAATACAAAAACCGAATCGATTACAAGCTAATAGAATTATGAATCGACTTCACGTGATAATCGGATGCGCAGGTTACCGATTCGTTTAGTTCACATCCCTGATTATTGAATTTGATTGAAATTCAAATTACAAAGGTAACAAATGGCGCCGACTTCAACTGCCCAAAAAGTCTACAGGTTCATCCCCTAAAATTTTCTCCCTTAGAGGTAGAATTATATGGGTATATATTTGTTTGAAAATTTATTTAAAAGCGCTATCATTTATGGGACACCTCTGAAGATCTACCAAACAAAAACATTTATCAAAATCGATTTATAATTGGCGGAATTCGAATTAAGAACCTCATCCTTTTTTGAAGCCGGTCGAAAAAAAATATAGTCTTACAAAATTTCACTATATCGTTCCATTTCCAACATCCCTCCCGTTGCAGAGTGCGTGGTCGGTGTGTGCTCGTGCGCGCACGCCGCCCGCCTGCCGTCGCCGCACGTGCGCGCGCGCACCGTCTCCATCCAGGGGGAGGTGTTCACCAACGTGAGCTGGTCCCTACCACCGCCGACACACCCTCACAGACTACCACCAGACCTGCAGAAACAATACTATTTTGTTAGGTAAGTCATTTATAGTTTACTAGTAGCATTTAGCATTCGAGGCAAGGGGATAAAATATTATGTTTCCCATTATTTTTCACCCGCTCACCCCCTGCCCTTGAATTTGATGCGTCTTAATAAAGGTATAATATAAAGGTAAAATAGCTGAATATGCTGCTCACGAAATTTCACTTGAAACGGTTGAGAAATGCGACCTGTAGACTATATGACACGTGTGACCTAGAAATACAATTATTGATCTTTTGTTTCAATCATTTATTTTCCTTTCAATTTATTCAATCGTCTTGTTTGAGAGAAAATGCTTGTAAATTACAATGGACCCGACATCTTGCGGAAACAAATCCTTTTGTTAAACATGTGTTTATTTAACAATTCTAAGGATTCCTACGTAACAGAGATTTTTTCCGTTACTTTGTATCGATACTTATTGAATAATAAATGATCATTTTTAAGATTTCATACGGATTTCTATTATGTTCAATTCTGTCGTTCTTATGTTGTTTTTTCAGTGTTAGAGATAAATTGTTTCAAAAATTCTATTATAAGCAGAGCTCGATTTATATCGGCTTTCAGTACATCGAGATATCAGAAAGATACTACAAATGTATAAATTATTCCACGGAAAACTGATTGTTCAATCAGGAGAGAAAAAGCGGACGTCCGTTCAGACCTTCTACTATTCGTATACAAAAATCCAGTCTCTATGTTGCGACGCAAAGTAATAGCAAACAAACCCTTTCGTATTTATAACTTTTGTTGGATAAGTTTAGGCGAAAGCAACACGATTGAGGCTCTTACGCTTTACAATTTACTCACTTTCTTGGCGTTATTGTTGTTGTTCTGAGCCTAAAATCTTGTTGCAGCATTGGAAAACAAATGGTGTCGGATGCACACCCGGCCCCGTGGTTCGCTCACGAGATCTCTCGAAAAGTAGCGGTGGAAGGCCCAGTCTCCGCTAGCGACGGTCCGCGGTGGATGCTACTGCCTATTGTCGAGCGGGGCGACAAGCGTAGCGACAAGCGATTAACGCTTGACGTCAGATTACTGGCTAGAGTGAGCCTCGTTGACGATAGAGGATGTGTGGGGCCCGCTGGAAATGCTATTGCTTACGGTAATCTTTGTATTTTCTAGGGTTTCATATTTCATTATTCAAAGGGTGCCTAATTGAACCCTATTGCTATGCCTCCAATTTCCATCAATCCATCCATCTATCACAGGGCTGTGAACCCTGAGGTTGACAGATTAGCATCCTTTACTAGCTTCATGTTAGTCACGGGTGCTCGTATATCATATTCTATATAAAAAGCAAAAAGCTACTAAAAAAAAAAGTTTCAGAATGTTTGATCTAGTTTGTAAGTTAGTTTAAGTTTAGTAAGTTAGATAATATAGAATCAGATTAATATAAGAGCGCGTCGCCTACAAACTGCCTTAGCAGTTTGTCGATATAAAAACATGCATCATTTGTAAGATTTTTGTGATAAATAAATAAACAATAAAAAAATAATCATGAATTGTCATACATACCTGAAGTAAAAAGTTTTTACCTTTTCAGACCCAGTAGAAGCAAACAAAGTACACTACGGAACATATGTAAGTACTTATTTAGTATGATTTACTGACTATAAAATCAATTTGTTTCATAAATAAAGTTACTAGGTTTTTATAATGTTTTATATAATGATGATCTGCTTCCAAAAAACGCAAGTTCCTTTTCTTTTTTACACTCAAAAATGAATAAAACGAACTTAAAATTACTTGTCCAACATTTTTAACAAGTGATAGCATTCCGACAATCCTATTTTTCACTTGATGTCACCCCGATGGCAAAAATGACGATGTAGCCCACGATTTTATGCGTTGTTGTAGACTACGAATGGTGTCTCTCCACCATTTAATTACAGTATTCTGTACAATGGGGACTGTTTATGTTCAGCTGTGGACGTTTCCTGCCTGATAATAACCCTGTTGAATACCTAAAGCCTACTTTTCACCTGTGTTTTGTTATTTAGAGTTTCTACCACATCTACCACCAAATCTAAGTAGTGAAACTTAGCAGCTGTTATCGAACCAATATTTTATTTAGGTGTATATTTTATAACAGATATACTGGCAACCCATCGGCAAAATCTGCGGACTTAATCAGATTATGTCATACAAAGGGCGCGTTTGTAACGAGCAACGACATTCCAGCGTTGTCCCCAGACAATGCAGACCGTTTTTACGCCGTGCGTTCTAACTAATGCTATTTATAGCAACTACACTGCTATTCTCTAGGCACTATGGGCAATGTTTGGCGGCGCATGCGTACTGGCCATGGCGGCCATATTGGCTGTCAGCGCACGCGCAGTGAAACGAGTGCTGAACGCTCTCCGCCCCGCTCCCGTGTCCGCTCCGCTAGAGCCACTGGGACGCCGCCCCGCTTGGTTCCCGCTACAGCTGCGTACGTAAGTAGATAGTACTCTAGTTGGATTCTAAGTACAATAATAATTCTTAATGTTACTCGTATTTAGCGGGAAATTGAATATTGGTTATAAGTGTATTTTGTGGTATTTTTCCAAAAAGTTTTATAGGTGGTATTTTGAATCCGAGCAAGTGGAGTTTTTTTTTCTTCGCAAGTAACATGGTTCTGCTATACATCATCTCGAATATTTGTGAAATCAAGGCTATCCGTTGTAATTTTCGACATAAAATACTAAGCTGACCATAAAATGTATACATTATATATTTACGACATTTGGGAATCAAGCATATATTCAAAGAAATATTAACTTTTCGATGACGCGCATATTGAAGAGAATATAATATTATATATATATACAACGTGTACAAAAAAGGAATGATAAAACTTAAGTGCGGTATATGTTAGGTAAGGTTTTACCTTTGGAGCGGTAGTAGACATCTGTAAACCGTACGAATCTGGAAAAAAACGAATTTAAAATATTGACTAAACATTTTGAATTTCATCCCTATCCTAGTTCTACATGTGTCAATAACCCCTAAAACCAAAGATAAGGTCTGCGATCATTGACCCCAGTGCTCGCGTTGGTAAACTAACATTTAGGGTTGTCAAAAATTACGACGTTACACCTATGAAATAAAAATGTATGTAAATTTAAACTAACCTTTACAACGCTGCTACTTTCACAGTGTATTCTATACAAGGGATATATACCCACCTTCAAGTATTATCACTCCTTTTTTGTACACGTTGTATATATATAAGAAATATAAACATGTTATTTAAATCGCTATTCTCAAAGATCATCCATTATTTATTTGTGAGAGGGCACAGAACCATGCGAATACGGACGAAATCGTTCTCATGATTACATACAAAATAATACGACATTTTTAGCCTACTGTTTGTAGAGAACAAATTAGTGTTATACTGATATTGAACGCCTGAAGATAATGAATAGCAAATACACTTTGAAGCTATACAGTAGAACTGATTCTGCAGGCGCTTACCTTAATTTTTAAAATTCATACTACGCCCGACTTCGGCGAACCCGAAAGAAGGGTTATAATGTTAGCTACCTTTGTATCTACATCCATCCGTTCCCACATATATTCTAAACGACTAGTCGTATTTTGACAAATGAAGTAGCATTGGATTCTAAGCTACTTCACATGACATAAAATCAAAATCTAACATGGTGAAAGGGCCATTGGCTACGTTTCGTCGTTGGTTTTTAAACTCTTCGCAGACGTTGTGGACCATAGCTAGTAAAACAGAACCGACTGCAAGTCTTTTGTTGGTCGTGAGTCTCCCTCATAGAACGCTATGTTTGGCTTTGGCAGGGATATTGGTAATCGCAGTAAGATGTTGCTATATAGGCAGATTATAGCTGCACCTATCGTTAGTATGTTTCATCATCATCATCATAAGCCGGGAAACGTCCACTGCTGGACATAGGCCTCCCTCATGGTACGCCACATCGACCGGTCCCGAGCCACCTGCATCTAGCGACTCCCCGCGACTCTAACCAGGTCGTCGGTCCATCTAGTGGGGGGACGGCCTGGTAGACGCTTCCCGGTACGTGGTCGCCACTCGAGAACCTTTACTCCCCACCGGTTATCGATTCTTCGTGCGATGTGGCCTGCCCATTGCCACTTCAGCTCACTAACTCGTCGAGCTATGTCGGTAACCTTCGTTCGTCTACGGATTTCCTCATTCTGGACCTTATCACGTAGAGAAATTCCGAGCATAGCTCGTTCCATTGCTCGCTGAGTGACTTTGAGCTTGTTTATTCGGCCCACAGTAAAAAGTTAGTATGTTTAGTCGCCTTTTAAGACACCAACCGGATAACATGTAGTAGTATTAGAACACGCACGTTCTGAATACGACTGAATTAAAATTAATAACAAAAGTTAGGTATATTCGATACCTTTTCAGTAGAAATTGAAATCATGTTTATTTCAAATCGAAACCAGGAACACAAGAGCTCGTTAAACTCACTGCGAAGTGTAGGAACTAATTACAAGTTTCTTGTTGGTACATATTTAAAACCCTTGAGAGACCCGAAATCTGAAGTCAATCTTTGAGTTTAATACAATAACAAAGTTAGTCTGGAATGAGCCGCGAGGTTGGCTCAAAACATCGACAACATACCCCCACTTCGTTCAACTCAAATGTTCTCGAGAAGTTTTAAATTTCGGCCTTCGGCTCTGTGAACTAAGGAATAATTGCCACAGCTTACTACCAAATCATCAAATCTTCGGACTGTGATAGGTTTACGAAAACGATGCGACTTAAAATATTAACAATGACATTGAATTGGACAGTAGC
The DNA here is from genome assembly GCA_910589575.2 of Carcina quercana. Lineage (NCBI taxonomy): Eukaryota > Metazoa > Arthropoda > Insecta > Lepidoptera > Depressariidae > Carcina > Carcina quercana. The sequence goes on along the minus strand of OU342439.1, from coordinate 11,720,112 downwards.
GTTATTTATTATACTATATAACATATAAACAATACTGTGAAAGTGAGTTTGTTGTTTTTCCTTCCCATTGTAACACATGGTCAGAATGATTTGATTTTTGGTATAGAATGACAAAGGATACTTTGCATCCCAATCGAGCAAGTAGTTCCCGTGGGATAATTACCGAAATCCATGCGGACGGAGTTGCGAGCAACGGCTAGTATACTATAAATGCGGAAGAAAGTTTGTTTGTACTTCCTTTACGTCGTAATTACTTTTTGCACAGGGATAATTGAAGTGTCGGCTATTTTTACCCTTATCGAACGTGTAGCTGTATTTTTACACTAAGTTAATATTCTAGATGGGTCTCTGAGTCGCATTACATAAAACTCACCGTAACGCAGAAATCTAGGCGAATCTTAACGACGTTTGAATTATAAATTACACCGTCATTTGTATATATACCTGAATGAATAGCTACTCGTATTGCCTTATTATGATTTGTATTAATAAAAATACTTCACTTGACTGATTGATTTTTTACATATAAAAACACCCAGTCCAAATCACTTCGGCTAGTAACTTGAAATTTGAAGTATATCCCTTTGATTATGTAGTATCACTAAGAATGTTTTTGATGTAACAACATCTTACTGCGATCATCAGTCTACCCATGTGAACTGTGATGTGGCGGTGGCGGCTCAAAATCAGCAGTAAACTTATGCAAGTAACGATGATTTAAATCTGTATAATGGGTTTGCACTTGACTTTAATCTCACTTGAAGGTAAGTGACGATAAGGCTGTTACTGTGAGCTACTGAGGCGATATCTCTGCAACTTTTCATACAGGAACACAGCCAGTGCTATTAACACTGCTGTTTAGCAACAAACACGTGACATGGTGGTTGCTAGCCTGACGAACTTAGAAATTGCCCTAACACAAACAAAACCGAGTACCGATAGTTACGCCACTGGGAATGGAACCCTGGACCTCTGCATTGTTAGTCCAAGTCCATTAGGCCACAGAAGTAGTTTATTAGCAATTATAAATACTACAATACCACTATTGCCACTTGTGGACATTCTGTTACAGAATTATCCGCAATCACCAGCTTTAGCAGAGGGATTGGTGATCGCAGTAAAATGTTGTTGGTTCACAGGGTGCTGCTACGCTTTTACTGATAACTTTCACGTAGTCGCCTTTAAAACACCCACGAGTTGATTTCGTAGTTATTAATATACCGAAGAAGAAGAATATGTAAATATTAATCTTAAAATACAGATGACGACCTTCACTGCTACAATGCCATTGTGATCAGAAATACATTTATCATTCTCTGGAGTAACACGCGTATTTAATAGTCTTCACAGCCTAGAAAGCAATAACAGCAATAAAGGGCAACTCAGCCTTGACACCCTATGACCCCCTATGACCCCCATTTGACCCCCCTTGACTGCCTGGCCGTAATCGTGACAATAGAAAGCACATTAGTGCCTTTTGTCACAATGTGGCATTTCGTAAGTGACTTTGAAAAGACGAAAAGTCACTGGTTTCGCTAACGACTTAGTCAAATACAGTAGCTAGACATTTGGGCACTAAAATAATATTTGTGAATTTTTTAAAGGATGTTCTTTACTCAGACCATTTGCGCAATATTTCTGCCCTAGACTATTTTAAAAATATCCCAAGGGAGCACACCGTCGAAGAAATCAACCTGTGTCCTTTTTCATCACGTGATTTTATGTTGTTTTTTTCGTCAGAATTGGCTATGCCATTGATACGCCAAGTGGTAACAAAGAAAGACCTGTATGTCAAGAAAGTTGAAATTAATATCGTATACTCAAGTCTGTTGTCCCTTGGATCTATGAAAAAATCAAACTTATAGGTCAACGGCAATATTTGAATTAACTATGTGTCTGTGTCTACGCAATACAAGAATATAGCTGTATTTTAGACAATTTCCTTAGGAAATGCAAGGTAACCGAAACCTATAGAGTACTTCCCATTGACCTAGAATCCTGAAATTTGGCAAGAAGAAGGTCTTACAGCACAACCATAGGAATAAGTCTGAAAGCCAGGGTTTTTAATGATAATACAGAAAAATTGCTGTTATGTTTACAAACTTAACTTTGTAGTTGAAAGCCAAACATCGGGCATATAATTTAGCTGCACAGTTAAGTTGGTTTTTTAATCCGAGTTACATTTTCGGTAGAGCATTGTTGGGTGCATATTACCGTACCTATTATTTATAATTTTCAGTATGTTAATTATTCATATTCTGTATGGGACCCTCGGTGAGCGAGTCAAACTCGCTTTTAGCCGTTTTTTTTTAAATTTATCAACGAGGTGATATTCAAAATTGAAAGTTTCTTGTTCATGTAGTTTAGCGTTAATATGTCAATCAATCATTCATTAAATTATCTACTTCTCTCATAATGATCTTCTTCTGATGATAATAAAGACTCTATTACCAAACGGTAGCATATTAGTGCAAATCTAATCTCCCAATCTCTCTATTCAATACGCATTACTCAACTCATCTCGACTGTCCGAACGCTCGCCAGACCGCAATGTGCAATGTCCTTATGTAACAAGACAGCGATCTGGACCGCCGGATGCGATCGGCCCATTGTCTTTGGATGCGATCTTATCGCTATTTGTATTTCGAGCTCGTTTGTTAATACTTTCACATGGATTTTGGGGTGCCTTGTTTGGCTCCTATGATTTATTTAGAACAAATAGTTTCAATATACAAACAAATGCTTTCGTTTACGTTAACTTCATCAAAATAATCTTTTTGGAATCCTTCCTTCCAATAGAATTTTTCTTTATAGCCTATAAGTGTTCCTAATTCTATGAATATAAGTTTAGCCGTTTGCTTTTAAAAAAACAAGTGACAGTCAAGGAAATTAAGATTAATAATATGAGGTCTCAAACTGACCACTTTGAGACGAATATCTTTATCGTTTGATTTCAATGTTTATGTGTGCGTCCACCCACATTAGACCGTAATAGAGAATCTTCGAATTTTAGCAACGTAAGTCAAACAAAGATTAGGAAATTATATCTTGGTTTTATATACTCGTACACTGATTTAGGCTCACTGCCTAAATGTCTAGCTACAGAATATGGATATTTAACATACGGAAAACCAATCTAAAGAATGCGCCTCGATTTTCGGCATCAATTTAGTTTTTCAGTAGCAGTAGTAGAAGTACAACACTAGGTTGGCGCTAGTTGTATGTTACATCGCACGTCTAAAAAATTACGTTTGTTGTATGCTAGCCCCCTTAAATATTTATTTTATTCTGGTTTTTAGTATTTGTTGTTATAGCGGCAACAGAACATCATCTGTGAGTATTTCAACTCAGCCTAGTGACTGACGGACGGACAGACAGTCCCGTTTTTACCCTTAACAGAACCCTAAAAAGATAAAAAAAAGGATTAAGCTAGATAGTACCGCGAGGAGTATATTTTATATTGCAAAGGCGAAACAAAATGAGACTATGGAATGGGATCAATGATGATTAAAAAGAATATTTAGGATAAAACATAGAAGAATTATGAAAACTTTAAGACAGAAATGAGTGGAAACAGCTGGATGAGGCCTGTGTATCACAGGACATGCTGATCACTAAACAAGAAAACCCGATGTGTTAGATTTAAGTTTTTTAATACTATTAGATTATACTATGAAACGTCGGGTAGCGCATTATATTGTGGTGGCGGATAGGGCGCGGACTCTCAATCTGAGGGTTCCGGGTTCGAATCCAGCCGTGTACCTATGAGTTGTTTTTCAATTCAAGTACATTATCCGATTGCTTAACGGTGAAGGAAAACATCGTGAGGAAACCTGCATGACTTGAACAGGCATGTTAAGTATACCAATCCGCACTGGGCCCGCGTGGTGGACTATGTCCCATACACTCTCTGTAGTAGAGTAGGCCTGAGCTCCTGCAGTGGGGACGTATATAGGCTCTTAATGATGATTAGATTATACTTGTGTTTAGTTCCTCAGCAATACAGGCTTAATAATAATAATTATCATCAGCAGGGAACGTTCACTGCTGGACATAGGCCTCCTCCTTGGTATGCCACCATTTTTGGCCCCGAGCCACTTCCATCTAGCGACTTCCCACGACCTTTGATAAATCGTCGATCCATCTAGTAATGGGTGGACACGTTAAACATGTATGGACTTTATATAATTGTAAATGTACGAGTATATGCAATTGGATATAGTGAAATACAGTGTATTATTTCTGTCTAAATACAGTCTTTTTTTTTTTGAACTCATCATGTAGCGTCAGAGCTGTTCAGACGCTTTAGTCCTCTGACATGTCTCATGTAGCTACTACCTGTCGTAGATAGTAACCGGGAACAACGGCCTAACGTGCGTTTCGAAGCAAGGAAGATAATCAAGTGATTCAGCCTGCAATGTCTTAACCAAACAGGGGGATGCCACATAAATATATTTTTGACAATGTCCTAATCGGGAATGGAGCCTGTGACCAACATTAAACCCAAATCTAATTTAGTGTCAACGGCCCTATTACAACATGTTTTTTTTAAATGTGGTTGTCTAGCTAAGGTCTTTGAATAACATTTCAATATGTCACTAACGTTTTTAATATCATGTATCTTTTTTAATATTAGAAAACGGTTACTTAAATAACTTCAATGTTCAAGCAATGAATGTGTCGTTCTCCGGTTGAAGCCGAAATGACGTGCAAATTATCTCGTTGATGTCTTTTATACGGCCGCGTCGCACGCGCAACGATGTGTTTATCAATATCAACACGTCAATATGGCGGATGAATCTCGTATCTCTTGAAAAGTAACCTCGCGGTATGCGTTCACAAGAGACTTCAAGGTTTTGCTTTGGTGTTACATATTGTACATAATGAACATTTAATATTATTTCTTTATACAAAACATTTTTGAGATATATTAATATTTCTTTCATTTTTTTAAAGAGTTTTTTTTAGATGACATGTGACATTCTTATCGTACTACAACTATGGTTTAAAATAAAATAGTAAATTTCGACGCCAGTGCGAAAAGTATTTTATTGCACTGCCAATTAATGGAGGGCATTATGAAAAGAGTTATAATCCTATTATCGTTTAATAATGTTGATTGTATTTCAATTTGATACGCTAAATAGGTCACAATACTTACAAGAAAATATCATCATGTAATAGTGTAAGAAATGGGACGGAATGTGAGGGTATATTACCCATAGAGTGAAGCAATTTGTGTTAGATTAATTAGAAAGTTAGTAACGAAGAATTTAATACAATTAAAATGAATATAATACAAAAATGACAAGCGTAGTAAAATATGTCAAAAAACAAAACAATGTCGATATTAATATAAAATCATCCGTAGCGCAACATAGATAAGATCTAATTTAGCGTAAGCTTGCGCCTGTAAATCTATCCTACTTTCACACACGTAATCTGCCAAATAAAAAACAGGACATTTAAAGCTATGGTTTCTTAGGATAGCAGTGCCGTCCACCACACAGTACCACGGCCGTTATAAAATACCGTCAGCCACCTTCTAGTTGGAGCTGGATCAATAAAAACGTCAAGCTATCCGCACCGTCAAGACGGCCGTCATACAAATGACGGCACCGCTTTCTGACGTTACGGTGTAAAATACCGCTCTTCAGGAAACCGCGTTCGCTGTCCCATCGTAAACTTTTTATCTATTTGTCTTTTATAATCTATGTTATTAATATTTAAATATACATGTTTTTGCTCGGATCTTCCCTCATATATTTAAATCAAGGAAATTGTGATATACACTCGTATTAAACGTTTTTCTAAGATGCTTTTTCCGTTACCCGCGGCATAACACGGTCCTATTCTAACCATTACTAAATAAGGTTAATAAAAGAAGTTACCGATAGTAATGTTGATGAAAGAAAATAATGTTATACGTGGACGCATGCCGACTGCTATTTATTATTTCAAGATGTTATGAATGAGTCTTACATTACACATCATAGACAAGTTTGTATGTTATTCAATCGTGTCATAATCACTGACCTATTGATTTATTTTAATCGTGTTGTCGATTGAATCGCTGATTCAGATAAGATGTAGAATTGAATTTATGTTGATTCTGTAACTATACCTGAAAATATGTACCTACTTTTTAACTTACTCTTGGATAACTTGATGATTTTCCAATCCACCTAACGCTTTTTTTAGTTTATGGGGAACGAATGAACATTTAAAAAACAACTTAAGAAGCACTGTTTATCCTTCATTTAAATAATAGGCAGTTTATATGTATATACTATATTTATTTATCATTTATGTATTATATAAATCGTGTTTTTTATTGTTATGCTTTTTTCTATATTCATTATCTTCTTGTGTAATTTTGTAGCATTTTTATGTACATGTATGTAGGTCTACTTTCAGTTTATTTATTTTTTGAAAGCTCCAGTGTGAGTGCCGGGAGATATCTCTCTTTAGGGATAGGCATCTGAAATTGTACAATTTTATTTTAGTTATGATTCTCTCTGTGTAATATTTTTATATGTACAATAAACAATAAGAAAAATATGAAATGTGCGGCGAATGGATAAACAAAGTGACCAAAATATATATTGTACCTCATTTCGTTTAGCGTATTATGTGATACTTTGACAGTTTAATTTTGTAGCGTATTAAAAATCGCAAATATGAATCAGATGATTATGTCAAAACCTATCCAGCTGTGGTGGGACCACCATTGTTTTGGTCTCTCCTCGGTTTTAAAATAATATTTACGTATTATAGTAGTTTGTAAAAACGAAAATTCCGTTTTCCCCGGTGTATTACGTGATTTATTCTCGGTAAATGGTCTAAACTAGTTGTCTCTAGTGTCAATTTCGTTACCATCGGCCTAGAGGACTTCTTAGGTTTGAGCTTGTTACGTTATCCAAAGGTACGACCTTTTTGCGACAATTGGATGATTTGACAAAAAAAATGTCTTATTCGATAGTCCAAGGTAAAAGATAAACAGCCCTATCATTTTTTTTCGATACGACTAATAGTTTTTTTAGCTCCATATAAATCGGGCGTGTTTTGTGACGTCACATTACTATATTGGAGCGTTAAATGTATGAAGTTTGTTTTATATTTTAAGTTATCTCGTAAAATAATGTTTTATGTGCTATATACCCTTATAAAAACGTTCATAATTTACTGCAAAAACTAAATCTAATAAGCATTTTACTATTCAAGCATCAAAATTTTTCGCAATTTTTGAAACATTAGAGAGATATATAGAAATTTCCAAATAAAAAATTAAATTTATTACATATTCTTATTTTGGGGGCTTTCTTTTAATATCCGTTATGTATAAAAAAAACAGTCCGCCGATCCGCACTGTTCCCGCGTGGTGGACTATGGCCCATACACTCTCTGTAGGAGAGTAGGCCTGAGCCCCTCCAGTGGGGACATATATGGGCTGGTGATGATGATAAAAAAACAATTCAACCCCAAACTAATTCGATTCTAGAAATTCTGACTCGGATCTCGGATGTCAGCGTTGACTGAATAATACATTCCTTGATCTAGTTGCTACACAGTAGGTCACGGGTTTGATTCCCCTTGGCAATATATGACACTTTTATGTGTCCACCTGCTAGCTATCGACATCCAACCGCGAAAACAGCAGTGTTAAAAGCGCTGTTTGTGTTTCGTTAATCAAAGATATTGAGCCAGAGCCTAATTAATCTGAGGCTTATGTGTAAGCACGCGTCGATTCTGCGGTCTTATACGTAACTGGATTTGATATTAAAATTGTAACAGAATTTGCTTTAAATGTCACAGGCCTATGTTAATAAATGCAATGGTGTTAGATAGAGCGCACTGTTGCGACAACTCGGGTCGCAGGTTGTGCGCAGAGCTATAAATCGTATAGATAAGACACGAGGTCGTATCTTGAATGTAAGTGTAACATTGTATGCATAACATAACAAAAATTTAATAACATCAAATGCCAGAAAATAATCTAAACATACAATATTAGACGACAGCTTTTCATCTGTTTGGGACGCATTTCAGAAATTACAATACAACATTTAGAGGTCCACTGGGGTGCAATCCACTATGTTTCTAAGTTATATATAGTTCTTTTTAACCAACTTCAAAAAAGGAGGTTATCAATTCGACGGGTATGTTTTTTTTAATATTTTTTAATATTTTTGTTTGTTACCTCAGAACTTTTGACTGGGTGAACCGATTTGGATGATTCTTTTTTATTTGAAAGGTGGTGCTTCCTGTGTGGTCCCATTTCAATTTGGTCCAGTTCTGATAATGTCATCTATGAGAAAACAAATTTGCTCTAGTAAAAGTAGACCTTTAGGGCAATTGAAGTCGGTTTCTAGTTCTTTTTGAACGCAGTTCCTCGTAAAGCTTTAATTATGATAGTCTCAATAATATCAAAGAATATCACATGTTACAAAGCTGCGTACTTATGGTACTGATTATACACCCGTGTCAAAAGAAATTAATCGGACAGGATATCCCACTCAACCACTTTAAGCAAATCATGTTATACCAATGTCACGGTAATTTCATGTGGCAAGGAGAAACCGGATCTGACAGAGACAGTTTCAACCAATATCGTCCGTTTTAATTGATTGAAATATATTTAAAAAAGATTTTTGGGGAAATATGGGTTCGCACTTGGCCTTTATCTCACCTGATGGTAAGTAATGATAAGGCCGTTGGATAGTAAGCGTGCTTACCTAGAAGCCTCAACCTAATGAGGCGCTGGCTCTGTTACCTTTCATACCGGAACACAACAGTGCTATTAAAACTGCTGTTTGGCAGCAGAGTTAGGTAACTTAGTGGTAGCTCTAGACGGTCATAAAAAATGCCTTACCACCAGCCCAGGACCTCCGGAATGTTATTCAAACTTTTAGCCATTAGGCCATGGAGGCAGTTCATATGTAGCGTCAAGATAAATATATTTTTAACCAACTTCAAAAAATGATTTGGATAATTCTTTTTTTATTTGAAAGCTGCTTCCCGTGTGGTCCCATTTCAGTTTGGTCCAGTTCTGACAATGGCATCCATGAGAAAACTATATCAATCTTAAATTTGCCTTTTAAACTTTTAATAGTTGACTTTTAGGGCAACTGAAGTCGGTTTCCAGTTCTTTTTGAACGCATTTACTTGTTTATTCTAAGACACATCCATTCAAAGGCATTATCAGCAGTGGGTTTATACCTATAGGTACTCGGTTTGGTTTGTAGGGAATTTACTTTTAGTAGTCTTAAGAGGCTATGCTGTTGTCAAAGCGCCCATACAAACGTAGTCCAGTCATATTTTGTGTATTAAGCTATGAAAATCTATGAAATTTTCAAGACACAATATAGAAACAAATATCTGTGTCGGTGGTGAGTCAGATTTTCGTTTAAATATATACTTCCAGAGTTACAGGGCGTCAAAGTATTGTATTTTTCGGTAATAAAAAGCCCCAACTTTGAACCTGATTTACAAGAGTATGAATCAATTTAGAACAATTTGGAAAAACCACCGACATCTGAAATTTCATTAGTATACTGTATTACAAAAATGGTTACATAATATACTGTATCCTTCAAATGATCCCTGGACTACGAAACATCCAAATAACGGGTGGATAACATCGCATAATGTATGCTGTCTCACCGTACGCGCTCGGGTAGGATAGGGCTCGGAGAGGGACAGCTACAAAACAATTTAACCTTGAAACCGACCACGTGGTCTTACCAACATAGCCTCTTAACCAAGGAATGATATGGAGTGCTTCTGTAATAATTATAAAAAAACTCGCAAACTCGCAAAATTTTGAAACAATAACAAATCTTAGGTACTAAAACAAATTCAGCTGTAATTATCTGGCCAATGCAATGTTCAGAGATTTGCTAACTGATTTGTGGTCTTTACCTCATTACTCAGCATTAAAAAATAATCTCGAATGTATATCTACATAATATTATTTTCAATTTAATTATGCACAATTTCACATCGGCCACGATTCTGTCTCAACATTATTTTAGATACCTTAAAAACACCGCCGTGTTACACATTTCGTCATTGTCAACTAGATAAATTCACAGCTTTTATATGATTTGATTAGTCTTTATATCAGTTATCTGATACTCCCAGGCTAGTAAGCAAGGGTTTAAATCCAAAAAAATCATATCGTTTATTCAAGAACTTAAAATATATCTTTAAAATGAACTCATGAACCCACTCAGAGGAAACAGTCTCAGCAAACCGAGTTCGTATCTCTATGAAGTTGAGCTGGAATATTGGATCCCGTAAGAAAAAATTTTTATTGAAATAATTATTAAAATGGTTTAATGGTTTTATTAGTAAAGATGAAATACCCTCAATAAAATAAAATAGTGTCCTATTTTGAAGTCAGTTGAAAAAGATGGCAATACTTTTAAAGGTACTAAATTTTGTATTGTTTAAGAAATTCTGTTCTAGAATACACACTGCCTTGCTTGTCTGTGTAAATTCAATAAAACCAGCGCAAATGTGGGATCTTTACAATCACTGTAACCTTTGCGGTTAGATTTCTAAATGTGATTGCTTCGCCAAATTTTATTATTGTATAAGCACCTCTTACTTGTGTATCTATGAATTTGTAATATTAATAAAAACCAGCTTTCAAAAATCATGCTAAAACATGATGTATTTTAGAATAGAAATACTTTATTCGGCATACATACAGTTGTTACAGTTCATACCATATACTCGTATTTGCGATTAGCTCTGCTGCACTGTAACGCCGAAATGGACCTGTCTCAGCATATGCGGCAGCAGTAGCTGCAGCGCTTCAGACAGGCCCAGAGATATTCAGTAACACTGTTTTTTAATACTAATTAAATAGAAACTAATTTTAGTTGATGCATGAGTAGATCAGCTAGATAAATTGTATATATTTATTAACATAAACCATAACATTTAAAACAGGTTAATTTTTACTAACATAATAATAAGTCTTTTCCTTAAATAATACTCTGTAAATCCGTCTGGAAGACGCGGTGCACTTCCATCACAAGTGTCGAAAGACTACTTTCTGTTAGGCCCCTGCAAAACTTTGTAAAAGTTATTTAAGAAATAAACACTTTTTACTTTTAATATTAATGTAAGTAAATGTAAGTAAAACAGTAATGTAATGTTTGTAAATGAGTTAGAGGTTGGTATCTTTGCTAGAGGCAGGGATATAGAAGTGTGTATGAGAAGAAATTGTGTAATAATTTAAAATTTGACGTGTCTCTAATACAAATGTGTGAAGTTTACTCATATTTTCATGTTATATGATACATATATGAAGTACGAATATGATTGAGCTATTGAAAGTTCCGTACGTTTTAAATACAAATATTGTCAAAGCCCGGCTCTTTGTGTTGACTTCAGGGGACTGTGATACAAAGTGTATCTAGTAATATATAGGCTTCTATGTGCTATGTACATGAGCTGAGCCCCGAGAATAAATTGGACCTCAAGCGTGAATTACATTAGTTCCTTTGACGAAAAGATTGGCATACTATTTGAGATAATTGGGGAGATCACAATTTTTTTTGCGACAGTGTAAAAAGATAAATAGCCTGATCAGAGACGAGTAATAGTTTTAAAAATAATAACCCGTCAAAAAGTGATTCTAATCACGCGGTGCTTTTATAATCAAATAATAATCAATATATAATTAAATAATAATTTATAATCTAATACAAATCCATACATAGGTGCGACGTAATGGTGGCGTTACAATGTATGAAACTGTTAAGTATATTTGAGATATCTCGTACTCGTAAATTAATGTTTTTATGAGACCACACCCTTACACACCTTTACGGTGTAATGAAAAAATTTAATCTAATACATAAAATTTCATTTGAGTATGTGAATTTTCTGGCTCTTTACATGCTGTAAAAATTCAATAATATTAGATATTTTGATAATGTAATATCCGGAATGAGGAACTCCGTAGACGAACAAGGGTCACCGACATAGCTCGACGAGTCAGTGAGCTGAAGTGTAAGTCAGGCCACATCGCACAAAGAATCGATAACCGATGGGGAGTAAGAGTTCTCGAGTGGCGACCACGTACTGGGAATCGTGTACCGGGCCGTCCTTTTACTAGATGGACCGACAACTTGGTTAAGGTCGCGGGGAGTCGCTGGATGGAGGGCTATGTCCAGCAGTGGACGTTTCCCGACTGATTTTACGACTTAAATTTTTTTGGATATTTTTTTAAATATACTTTAACCCCAGTCTGATTTGGCGTCGTCTATCTACGCTATGGCACCAATGCGCTACTGCAATGAATTAACGACTCTGCCCGCTCGCGTGTGAATTAAATTGCTTGCTTTGACTGAAAGATTTGCATCAGCATTACTGCTCGCATGTAAATCGCAACCTATCTAAATAATCCCTAAGCATTTTTCTGATAAATTCTATAAATTGTACTACGTTGTTGCTTTTCTAATCTCGCTATCAAACAGACGCATGAATGTCGTAACAATCGTGTTGAGATTCATCGAAGCATAAGTAAATCTGCAAGGTGATCTCACGAACTCTCCTAGCACGACTTTAACCATTTTGCAAATCGTACCACTTTTGAAACATTTCTTTTAAATGTTCAAATTGTTCGCGGTTGGCATTTGACCGTCGGTTGGAAGGCGTGCTCGCCCAGAAATGCTGTGTTAACGAAGCACTGGATATATTGTATTTCAGTATCAGAGTTTTAGATAATAGATTTATAGAGATTTATTAGAGATAGATTAAAGCTAATACTTGGTGGTACTCTTAGCGCTCTACCAAACAAAAAGAATCATAAAAATCGATTCATGATTGGCGGAGTTATCGCGTTACATACATACAAAAAAACACAGTCGAATTGAGACCCTTCTCCTTTATTGAAGTCGGTTGAAATACAGTTTACGTGTGAATTTGGCAACTCAAACCACTCAATTTTGATATATAATTTTAATTTTAAACTAAACTTTTTTCTTGCATACTTCTACTATACCTTTGATAAACGTACATACATGTTTAAATACAAGATGTCGTATTATCCTCTATTTTAAAGCTACATCTATTGAAGTGCGTCTAAGTGTGTCCACTACACATGGTGTTCAGTTCAGTAGATATCGTTAAGTATAGAAACTTGACTAGCGGCCTACGCTTTTGATGTCACTCTGTCACGCCATTCAACCTTCAACCTTGGCTTCAATTTCTACATGATTTATGGTTACAATTTCGTATTAGTAGAATGTGGAATTAATAATGCGTGACGAAATGTGTATTATTTGGTGTAAATTTTATTGCGGTTTCATATTATGTGGCGTTAAGTGTCCTCTCCGTGTTTTTTATGGCACCGTCGTCGCTTTATAATAAAAGTATTTATTCTCCTTTATTATATTTAAAAATTGGACAAAACTAATAGTAAAGGCCTCCGTAGGTAAAAACCTGTATTTCAGCATCCAGCGCCTCTCGCCTCCGGATTACATAATTTATAAGATCAAAGAACTAGTATTTTTATTATTACTTATGAACTAAATTAAACATATAAAGTGTGTGTGTGTGTGTGTGTGTGTGTGTATGCGTGCGTGCGTGCGTGTACCTCTCGGTGTGTACCTCACACCATACCATAGTGAGAGAGTGTGAGCTGTTTTTTTAATGATATTAAAATTTTGCATGTATACTCTGAATGAAATAGAAAGTGAAAAATTAAACCCTATAACTTTTCCCGTAAGAATATTACAATTTTATTTTTAAAAAGCAGTGTTTCTTTTTATTTTTCCATACGATGATTTTAATAAATCTTCTAAGATGTACGACAAAGTTGTTAAATTGTACCTTTAAAAATAAATACTCGTTTATTTAGTACCAAAAAACTATCCATCCATACAAATATTTTAAATGCAAAATTGTTTTTGTTTGTCCTTTCTTTGCGTCGTAATGAATGACTTGATTTTTTTTCAATAGGAATAGTTCAAATATTGGGAAAGGACATAAGATACTTTTTATCCCGATTGAACGAGTAGTTTTGAAGTCCACGCAGACGCGACGCAAAGTTATTATCTACTACAGTTTATTTTGACGGTTCAGTAACCCAGACCTTCAGGCGTGTTGTATTTCTCCTAGTTGAATCTTATTCCAAATAGATCTTATTCAAAGTTCACGAACTTCTAACCCCGCTTCGGTCAGTGTTCTTGTACTAGATCATTGTAACCTGCCATTGAAACTGCCTCAGTATTACTCAAGCTCTAGGCTTTGGTAGTTCCCATTTGTTCTATGGAACATGACGTCATCGTACTGACTTCTTTCTCAAATTGTTCTATAGGACAGGGTGTGACAAGAATGTTTGCAATGGTATGACAGAATAATTGTCATTATCTATACTTCCTTCCATAAAGGCTTTAAAGCATAATCAGCACAGGCTGGTGATCGCAGTATTCAGTTTTGTTCTTCAGTCTGGTGCCACTCCCTCCGGTATTGTTTTCTCCCAGTCGCCTCCTACGACACACAGGGAAAAATGTAGAAAAGGTTTCATTTTGTTCAATGATGTAATTTTCCATAGTAGAAATGTGAACTACCCCTACGTTTTTGTAACCCAATTATTGGCCGGAACCTTCGTCCTTTCTATATTGTTTTTAGATAAAATGATGATGTATTAGATATTTTGTCGCATCCAGAATAAAAATGGTTTAGGAAAATGAAGAGTACGGGTATGAACTTCATGTAATTTCTTAGCTAACAGTAAATTCTAAAAAGAATGTAGTGTACACGCTCAATTCTGAGTCAGACGTTTTAACCGCCTCCATGGCCTAGTGGCTACACTCTTGGACTCACAATCAGTTCCGGGTTCGATTCCCAGTGGGGCTATTTATCGGTACTCGGTTTGGTTAGTGGTAGGGTGTTTTTCATATTCGCCTGATAGCTACCACCAAGTTACCTAAGTCTGACGCCAAACAACACTTTTAATAGCAATTTTGTGCTCCTATATGAATTACCTACCTACCATCCTTACTCCTACCATCCTTGTCGCACTTACCATCAGAAGAGCCGAGGCCCTAGTGCAAACACTCCACATAAAAAAACATACCCACTAGTTAGCCTTTTGACAGCTCTCAAATAATCGTTTCAAAATATCATCGAGTTCATAATCACATGCTTTTGTAACTGTATATTCTGTATTATACGAACGTTATCCTGTCTCGTGGAGTGCTCAGTGTAGTTACAGAGTGTAGAGGTCAACAGGCACTGGCGCTGAGTATCTCTCTATTAGACACAACGCTCGAGATGACAGGGAGAAACTGTTGAGTAACCTTACATCTGTAACATATGTGGGAGGACAACAGTGAGCTTGTGCGTAACCTTTACGTTCCGATCTATGTGACAAGCTGAAAATGTTAAATTGAAAATGGTCTTCGAAAGGAACTACAAGACTTGAAACTGTTACACCACATCCCGCAATAAGTTACAATATGTTTTTATTATTATTAGAGTAACATATCCTGATGAAGGACCACTCGCGTCTTCAAATGCGAAAGTGAGTTTGTTTGTAATTCATTCACGCAGCAACTAGCAACTGAGAGTCAGAATGATCTGATTTGTTAGTATGGCGATAGTGTTGGAAAAGGATATATATAAATATATGTAAGGATATATATTCCTCTTTGTATAAAATACATAAAGCATACATACATTTAATTTGTGTGTATTTATTATTATAATTTAATATTATTATTATATATTATTTATATAATTATACATATATGTTTATTAAAGTATTTAATTATAATCTATCAATATCTGTCACACCTCCACCCAAATATTGTTATTTATTTCCTCTACCCAAAGGTTGTCTGGTAGAGATCGCTGTAAGCTATAAGACCGCCTGTTGTATTTTTATTTATTTAAAATTTAATGTTTTATCTTAAGCTTGTATTGGTATAAAGTTATATTGAATTGAATAAAGCAAGCACAAGTCAAGACACAAAGCATAATTTTTAAAAAGAGTACGCGCACTTGAATTTTTTTTAAATAAATTGTATTATTGTTTAATATAAACAGTTTAATTTTTTTGGGTGTGTGTATCCCAATCGAACAAGTAGTTCTCCAGTGATAAATTCTGATGTCCACGTAGATAAGTCGCGGGCTAAGCTAGTCTTATCTCTTTTGAGTAGTTTACTAGCGTCTGTCAGATTACTCGGAGCAAACAACTGATGTCAGCATTTGTTACGTTTCAAAGCCATTCATTGTCCAACGAGCAAAATCTCGAAACCGCTCAATGTCCCCGAAATTTCAACTTATTTCAATGTCTGAATTTTAATACGTATTTCATGCTAGTCATCCTAAATTACAAGGTTTATTATCACTTTAACACGTTCTGTAGTCAAAGGCTAGTAATTTAAGTTGACATTTGACCTTTTCAATGAGCTTACGTCATTTAAGTTTGTACTTAGGTACATAATATATATAATTTTTCTGCTTTCTTTAGTGACCTATCATTACAAATGATGAGTCATTGTAAGAAATTGTTAATAGTTCTTATTACCAGGTAATATATATTACTCCTTACAATTTTTATCTTTAATAAGGTACTTAGCTTTCACACAAAAGGAATGGACTTACATTAATTTAATTTGGAAGAAAATTAAATAATGTATAATTAATACGTTCAAAAAAATCTGGAACTGACTTCAATTGCCCTAAAAGTATGACATTTTCAGAACTAAACCAAATTACAGTGGGACCACACAGGAAACACCAGCTTTGAAATAAAAGAATCAATCATCAAAATCTATTCAAACAGTCGAAATTACTGAGGTAACAAACATTTAAAAAGTACAGTCAAATTGAGAACCTCTTCCTTTTATGAAGTGGGTTGAAAATGCAAATAATGTGAATTTCATACCAAATCATGGCAAGGTCATGTAACACGGGTTGATATTTATTCCCCTGTTTAATAATGATGTAAATAGAGCAATGTAAAAATAATAATAATTAAGATTTTTTGTTTTGAAGACAAAGCAACAATATTATTGAAAACTCTGAGCACACCGTCTGAATACGGCTTTTGTTATAAGCACTTAAGTCACAATGGCTTGTGACGAACTGACACCAAGCTTTATTATTAAATGCCCTTAAAGAAGTAACCCCGATCCGATACTAATGACGAAAAATCATAGAATTACGGAATGTTCAAAGAAATATTCGCAGTGACGCAATAGTGCAATTGCATTTAAGCAGAGTGGTCTTGCGAGCGATTACCTTTTATGTTGGCTCATCCACCGCTTTGGTGAGAAAAAGAAATAACATCGCGATGTAATGTGGTAACTTAGGTCATGGTGCAAGCGATAAGCTGCCAGCTGCTTTCATGAGCAGAAATAAATGTATTCTTCAAAAAAAAAATTCTTTAATCTAACTGGCCTAGCACCCGCAAAATTTTTGGGAAGACTAACAGTATATAGTATATAAATAAATAATGTATCTTATGAGTATCTATAAACTAATAATAAGTCTCCACATGTATAAATCTAGATAATTTCTATAGGGTCTAATAAAAATACTACAGTAATAAATAATCTAAAAAAGAAATAGAAATATAAGTTGAGTATCGGAATACGGGTACAGATTATATATATACTAAGTACAGGTTCAAATACATACTACTATTATGACTAATAAATACAACCTAATTGCTTAATTGCTAATTACAGAAGGAAAGAATGAAGATGAATATGAAATATTAAACTCAAAAACGTCTGTAGCTAAACTTATTAGCATTAAAAAGGAGCCTATGTTCTTTTCTGACCTTTCAACTACTATCCAAAAAATCTAGTCATTCTCTCTCCGTTATGACGTAATGAAAAGACAAACAAACAAATTCAGTGTCGCATTTATAATTATTGTTTTGGCAATAACCAGGAAAAGCTAATTGTCAAAATTTAGTCTGAACACACATCCAAAACTAAACTTAATCCTCACACACATGCAAACCTTAACTTAATTCCAACACACATCCAAAATTAACTTAATTCTAACACACATACAAACCTAAACTTAATACTAACACACATACAAAACCAACCTTAATACTAACACACTTCCAAAACCAAACTTAATACTAACACACTTCCAAAACTAAACTTAATAGTAACACACATCCAAAACTAAACTTTATACTAACACACACCCAAAACCAAACGTAATACTAACAAACTTCCAAAACTAAATTTAATAGTAACACACATCTAAAACTAAACTTAATACTAACACACATCCAAAACTAAACTTAATCCTAACACACATGCTAAACTAAACTTAATACTAACACACATCCAAAACAAAACTGAATACTAACACACATGCAAATCTAAACTTAATACTAACACACATCCAAAACTAAACTTAATTTTAACACAAATATACCTTATACTATTCTCGCTACAATCGTAAGACTTGCCGCCCGTCTAGACTGTATGAACAACCGCACTATATCTAAGTATGTCAATCCACCAAGTGTGAACCGATTGTTTTGGATTCGCATTAACACGATCAAGTAAGATAAGTTATAAGTTATGAATGTTGCTTGCAGATAGCCTTCAAGTTAACTATGTTTGATCAAAGATTTGGATGTGGAAATGCCATTATTTTGTGTATTTCTCAGCGAAGTCCGAATGGGGAAAACTGTCTGTAAAAATAAACTTTGCATAAAATATTATAAATGTTTGTTGGTAATTTCTTATATTAGATATTCTCTTTTAACTGTAATGTGTAGAAATGTTATACAAAAGAAAATCAGATTAATAGCATTTCAAGTATTAAATTCATCGTAAGTTATTACAGTAACATTCAAAAGCTAAATTAGGTGGTACGGAATTTTTATGTCCGCCTGTCTATCACCTACCACTAATAGCATTTTTGGGTTCCGCAAGTTCCGGGTAGCAGAGACATCGCCTCTGTAGCTCGAGACTTCTGGGTGCGCACACTTACCCTCCAACTGCCTTATTGTCACTTACCTTCAAGTGACATTCAAATCAAGAACAAATTAATTATGTAGACTTTAAATCGTCATCAGTTGCATAAGTACTGCTGATCCTGAGCCGCCACATCACACTTTCGATGGAGCATTCGCCGTAAGTCGACTGATGATCGCAGTAAGATGTTGTAAGTACATTCTATATAGTTACAGCAAAGACATCCGTGAGCAGCGAGGTTGTATGGATGTTTCTCCTTAGTGCATTGCAACCCTATTCTAAACTAGCTACAGATAGAGGGTAGACGTAAAATTTAGTTGGTACAATTTATCAATTGGTAAGGTTCTCGTTCACATTAGCTGTTCGTACAAGGTATAACATTGCAAAATTTAAATTGATCTATTCGAAACCCATTACAAGATAATCTCATTACATTCTGTATATTGTTGTCTCTTTTCACTGCCACATGCTCTCTAACTTTTATTATTATTCATGTTTCATATATAAACCTACTCTAGACTTCTGCACAACTGCATCCACTTATCTATTTATATTTATTATATCATTATTCAAACTGTATTGTAATATATATCTTTATTTAAACGTGCTGCTTGCTTAGTTATTATTGCAAAACATTTCTCTTGCCTTTCATAATTATAATTTATGTAAACCTTAGCAAGAATGTTTATGGCGGCAGATTGATTTATTATTGTATAATTTATTTTTTTAAGTCTAAAATATTCTGTTCTCTGTTATTTCTCCAAAACTGAAAATAAAATAAACCAAATAACGTCTGTAACTGTTTATATAGAAAGGTCGTCTGTCCATTCACAATTTGTGAAATTCGCTATTTATACAATTACCTTTCAGTTCAAATTCTCGTTAACTCCTTATTTCGGTTTATTCAATTATACTTGTTACACACTTTGTAAGTTATGATTTCATTGTCAAAAACACACACACACTCGATAACGGGCCCTTCTCTAAAAGGTCATTGTCATTTAAATAATAAATGGATTCTTGAAGAGTATTCAATGAGGTTTGTTAGTTGAGGGCTAGATAATTATAAGCCAATTGTTAAACGACACACAGAAATATGTTGAGGTCAGATTAGCATTGTGTGCAAATTTCCATATTTAAAAATTTATGTTAGCGCAAGATGTTGGGACACATATTTTAGGTTCTAGTTATGAAGGTAGTTAAGGAAAACCTACACATCTCTTCGGATAACCCCGTTGTTTTATCATCACCTGGTGAATAAGTTGGGAAATTGATTTTCCTCTGATGACAGTTTAATTTTTTAGTTTTTTATTTTTTATTTAAACAGTTTATTGTACACGGAAACATTACATAATACAAAAACAGAAAAAATATATACAAAAGGAACAGCTTATTTCTAAAAGAAATTTCTTCCAGCAGTCCTAGATCAAGGAGAAATATTAAATAAAGGAGGTCAGTTAGGCGTGTCCGATATAATAAATATAATAAACGATTACATAAATACGAGATACAAAACAAACTATTTTTTTTTAAATTTAGTAATAATAATAAAAACAGCCAAGTGCGTGTCGGGCCACGCGCATTGTAGTCACAATAAGTTCACGGTTTAACGCTAAAAATTACTAAAAAGGATCCATACAGGACGATGTAAAGTAATTTTGAATGGAATGTGCACGAAATTTCCAATTTGACATCTCCAAGTATATTTTCTAATTTTGACGATTATTACTCATTAACCTGTAAAGCCAACTTAGTCGTGATAGTTTTCTTTTTAACTTCAGTATATACACTGCTACTGTGATTTTTTTTAGATTTTTTAAAGCAACAGTTTAGAAGTTAGAGGCACGGGGGGACGCTGTAGACGGACGATGGACGGGTGGATAGGTACATTTTAGCCCATGTGGTCTTAGCTTTAGAATAGGGTCGCTCCATGTCGTTCCGTAAGCGTCGTTAAAGTTGACTTTAGTCACAGTTATGTTTACTTTCTTTCTTAGAACTTTCCGGAATGTCACTGTTTGTATGGAAACTCTTCCCCGTCCGTTCCTAACTCCTTTTTTGAACAGTATAACATTTCTAATCGTTATTATTTAAATATCGAACGTATTTTAAAAAACAGAGATCCAAATTCAAATTACAGAGTAGAGCGAGGGACGTTTATTTGAAATTACGGTCATTATCTTTTAACCTGAAGACTTGTCGGTAGCAAAGGTCAAACCCGCTCTTTTAGAAATTCAATTATGAAACTTTATACGGCATGATTATATTCTGTATAAAAATATTACAAACTAACATGATTGTGAATACCTATATTACCGTTAAACGTTCACATGCTATTTAATCAACCCAAATCTTTTCCCTTCATGAATTGAGTTCATTCATAATTCAAATTAAGTTTTTGATATCATTATGCAAATATGACGTTAAATGTTTAATGTGTAGTTATAAATATTAAAATAAATGAGAAGAATACTTTTAATGTTTTCAATAGTCAAGTCATTTCCCAAAACTAATTCTAGGTAACTGTCTTTACAAATTATTTTGACCTTTATATGTAAGCGAACATTATTTAAATTATATTTTGATATTTGACATATTGTATTTGACTTTTTTTAATGCTTTGATAATTTTTATTCAAAATTTACTTTACTAACTTAGGCTAGAAATTTACTAACACATGATGGAATTTTTAATTCAGAAAAATAAGTTTTTTTTTGTTTTTGTTTTTTATATTTGATAACGCCTTTCCGAAAGCGATATTCAATAACGACATAAATTATTTACACGAATTTATTTTGATACACGATATATATTTAAGTGAGAAATGAATTTGTTGCGCATTTCAATTTAATTAAATCGCCTAGACATGTTTCACTTTGGCGATATTCCGAACTCTACCGTCCACATCTCTTTCGATTTCACCTATCACAGTGTCGCAAGAGCGTTCAAAATATTCGCGTGTACCATAATATTGCCAATATGGAAATATATACAAGTATACAGTTTTTTAATTAGCCACGTTCGACTAACTCGATTAGTGGATGATAAAGTTTGGCGCCTTGTAGCGTTGCGACATCTGTGCTAAAGAACGCTGGTGAATGGCTTTTAAACAAAAGGTGATAATTTTCTAAAACGGCTAAGGTTACGAGTTCGTAATAGCTTATTTTATGTTTCTCGTGTTTATCTATTCAGGTAGTTTTCTTTAGATCATCAACGGTTACATTCAAAATAAATTATTTGAATTTAGATTCACCGTGGGCCTAGGATGCCACGCTATATCACGCGTTTCATCATCAACAACCTATATATGTCCCCACTGGCAGGCCTACTCTCCTACAGAGTGTAATGGGCTATAATCATGCGGGTGCAGTGCGGATTGATAGACTTCACACACACCGTTGAATTTCTTCTCAGGAGTGTGCAGGTTTTTTCGCGATGTTTTCTCTCACCGAAAAGCCAATGGTAATGATTGTTATCATTCGTACAGAAATTCTAAATAAATAAAAATAACAACTCATTGGTACGAGCCAGGATCGAGCCGACCTCGATTGTTCAAGGACTGACGTTGTAATTCCTTGTTTACTTTCACATAAATATATCAACAAGTCATATATGTTTCACGCACCAGAAAGTTGACCTGACCCGTGTTGAGAGGGCTGCAAGAAACACGGGGGAGGCGCCGCGACACATTCAGAAGAAGGATTAAGGATCGCAGTAATATGTTTTGATACACACTTGCTCATTGATCATTTCTTGAATCGCACTAATATTAGTTTTCAACTGACTTCAAATTTCTCTTCAGTTCTCAATTAGGCTGAATATGTTTTTTATGTATTTCACGCGATAACTCTACCAATTATGAATCGATTTTGATGGTTTTTTTTTGTAGAACATACTTCAGAGGTGGTCCCATATAAATTTTATCGAAATTGATTTAGTACTTTTTGAGAAAATCACCTTGAGACAATTCTACTTTTAAGGGTGAACATTTCAAGGAATGAATGCTGTAGAGTGTAGACTCTTAGGGCAGCTAAAGTCGGTTTCTTAGTTCTTTTTGAACGTTTTAATTGCTCTCAGTTAACTAGGTTGAGTTAATCTTAAGCACGATCTATTAATGTTATCTTAAATTACCTGCCACCACATCCGATGTTCTCAGGTTCAAGGTGAAAACGTAATCTGGAGCCGTGTCCAATAGATGCTGGTATAACAGAAGAGATCGATCGGTTGCCATAGTAACGCACCCACGCCTCTTTCGCCTGGAACAAATATGTGTGTTCGTATTTCACGATTAACTTTTATCCCGACAAATGATTTATTAAATTCGTTTTTAGGTGTTCCTAGTATTGGCACGAAAGACACCAACCTGTGTCTTAGAATATGTCATTTTAACCCCCGACGCATAAAGGTTTTTATAAGTTTGACACCTATGTCTGTGTGTCCATTTTTGATGGATCAATTTTGATGCGGATTTTTTACGTGAAAGTTTCCATGCGGTGGTTCTTACCTTTAATTTTGTAAAAATATATTTAGCAGTTCGAAGAGTATCAGCTGATGTTAGGCATTATCGGTATAAAATTTTAGGTAGGACATTTTTTTAATTTTAAATTCAAACCATGTTAAATGTTAAACATTGTTAAATGATGGCGGCGGCGCTAGAGAGGGAACGCCGTGAATAAAACTATTACCCATGCGTTTATCTCTTATCAGTGTGCTCGTAATACTGTCCATGTCCGGATGTATGACACTACTGTACCCGCATTGTTTTACAGGCGGGTACAAGTACGTCGGGCGGGCACGGGCGCGAGCGCAGGCGCAGGCTTGATTGTTATTTGCCACTTGCACTTTCTCTTTTAATGTTAACCAGTTGCCAAATGTAGAGTCCCAACAATCAGGGGCTCCCAACCTTTTTTTTGAAATAAAATTAACTTTATTATCGGACAATATTTTACGCAAATAAAATACGTAATTAGTTTCTCAAAGAAGTAAGTTGAAAATTCATACCTAATACAAGAAACGTATAAGACAGTATTTAAAGTTAAAAAATATTTTTAAGTTTTATGTAGACCCTTAATGTTTTTGAAAGACCTATTCAACCATACCCCACACAATGGGGAAAACGCATAAAAAATGTATGCCCCAAGTTAGGAGTATGGGAGCAACTTTGTCTGCGTGATTAATATGTATACTCGTACCAAATTACAGCTTTCTAGTAGTAAGGGTCGAAGCTGAGCGAAACTATAACCTTCCTTTTGAGATCTCAAATACTAAATAAGAAGGAAACTTGCTTTCACGTTAAAAAAACGAATCTAAATCAGTCCATCCTTTCGACAGCTACGATGCCACATAAATTCACAACATTCGTACACATCTTTTCTTTGGTTCATGTTTTACTGTATTTGTATTATTTGTTCATGTATATCTTTCTGTATTGTGTTTGTCAATAATAATAAAATGTCATGTCATGTCACATAAATACATTTGGAACTCATAGTTACGAGCCAGGCTTGAACCCAGACCTCGATTGTTCAAGGACTGACGTTCTACCCCACCTGAGCTACCATGGCACTAGCAATGGAGCAATTGCTTAGTTCAGCTGAATATGGTTGGGATTTTGGCA
Source organism: Carcina quercana (assembly GCA_910589575.2). Lineage (NCBI taxonomy): Eukaryota > Metazoa > Arthropoda > Insecta > Lepidoptera > Depressariidae > Carcina > Carcina quercana. The sequence continues at coordinate 11,695,518 of OU342439.1, read as the reverse complement.
TAATTTACACTTTACGGTATAAGGTAAAAAGATTGAAAATTAAATCACATGAATGGATTACGGTGGCGTATTTCTTCAGAAAATAAAACAGCTTACTCATTAAGTATTCGTGGAGATAAAACACACACAAAATCACGCATAATCTGTTTATTAAGAGCGGTACAATGATGTGGAAAAGTGTTTAACGTAATTCGCTGTGTTTGTACGAATTGGAGCGCTTTATCGGCAAGATTATCAAAATAAGACAATTGTTTAACATGCGAGTGAAGATTAAAAATAAATAGGGTTAAGCCGTGGGAGTTCGTATTCAAACGCTTTGAGAATAGGCCTGGCTGATACAGCTTGACGCTCGTAACAATCAAACTAATTAAAATAAAATGGAGTCGTCTTAATAGGTTTAAACGCAAGATTATTTTGTTTCCAAATAAAATTTACTCAATAGTTTAAGTGTTTATTAAATTCCGTAGGTTTAATTATGTTAGAGAAATGTTACAACAAATGTTAAACAACAATAAAAAAGACAGGAAAGCAATTCTGTAAACGAATTCTATGAATTTTTTAAAAAACTATGCAACTTAATGCTAAATTGATTTTTACCAAATATAGCTGACATCCAACGAAAGGAAATTTGCTTGCTTCTACTTTAAAAAATCGCAAAAAAAATCGTTTCATTCGTTCGAGCGAGAGCTACGATGCCACAGACAGACAGATATTGTCGTGAAACTGCCCCCTCCCCCCACCCACTGATCCGGGTTGGAACGGGGGGGGGGGGGGGTCCCATGTTTTTTTTCCTCGACTATCTATGTCCTAAGCTTTTAACCTACTGCCCCAAGAACCCATTGTTTTGACTTCATGGACAAAACAAACCAATAATTAAGCTCCAAGACATATGTAGTGCTTTAGGGATGCTACGTGTCCCCTGGCGCCAGAACTGTGCGGCTAAAGTGTCAGGCAGCGGAAGTGCTAACGCATGTAGCGTCCCAAAGCGAACACTTTCACTTCTGCCATGGTAAGAGAGCCATAACGTTAGGCATTTCGGTACGGCAGTCTCGGGGGCTCGAGAAAACACAGGACATCCGCAGACACGCGGTCTCTCCCGATGATGTTGGTGGCTTAAAAATCTCCCAGCACACCTACTGTCTTAATACGTGGTTACCGTCGGATTCTACCACGGAGCTGCAAATGCATGTATGTGGTTCAAAATATCCTCCATGACGTGCTTCAAAGCACCTAAAATATTGTATTAATTTAAATAAAAATATTATAGTGATTTTACAATCGGCGCAATTTTACAAAAGCAAACACACACAGTCTAATTGCTCCTCCTTGTCTTATTTAGTCGGTTGAAACAGTGTTGTAGTAAACGATTTAGGATGGAGGGATATATTAACAAAATTTCATTAAAATACCGCATTTCAAAATGACTTATTTCATAACGACTTGTCACTGACCGTAAAGTTACTGATTGATTTATAATTTCACATTAAAATCTATGAATAACTTATCAGACGTTGTAAAATTAAAAGACTAATTTACATAGTTTAATCAAGAAAATACATAGTATTTTGCTAAGACTATTAATTTGCTTGTCACAACACTTGCTCTTAAACTTAAGTCTATTTATAATAATTAGAAATTACAAGTATGCTAAAAATTGTTTTTAAATAATAAGGAAAGGGTGCTTATTTATTATAATTTATTCCTGAAGTAATTTTATATGTTTATCTAAGATTAAATAAATTGGGTGAGCTTATTGATTATTGAGATATATATTAATAAAGAAAAATAGGAACATAGGTTAATGTAATCCTTCTTAAAATGAAGTCAATCTGATTTATGTAATTCCAACATTTCACCCAGAAATTTTAATTTAGCAGTTTAAAAACGGGCACTAAATATCTGTAACTTTTAAATCTTTAATATTTAGATTTAAAACCCTAATAGAATTATTAATTCTATTAGGGTTTTCTATTCCGTACCCGAAGGGTAAAAACGGGACCCATTTACTAGGACTCCGCTGTCCGTCCGTCTGTGTGTCCGTCTGTCACCAGGCTGTATCTCATGAACCGTGACGCTCCGCACCGTTAGACGCTCGAAATATTCACAGAATATTTAGTTATATATTCACTTTAAAAATAAATAATTAAAACAAAATAAAACAAATATTTCATGGGGGATCCCGTACAACAGACATGTTTTTTGCCATTTTTAGATGATGGTACGGAGCCCTTAGTGCGCGAGTCTGACTCGCACTTGGCCGGTTTTTCTATCTATCTCTACAGCGTGTCGTCTAACAAAAGACTCGAGCCTAACGAGGATTTATAGTTTGACAGGTCTGAACTTTGGGAGAAAAAGTACATGTTGCTAAACAACCGATATAATGTACTCTACGATTGATATTTATTTAGCTGACATGAGTTCAGATAAAGGAGTATATGTAATAATTTTAGCATGCTTATGACAAAAGACACATAATATTATGACTTATTAATATTAAGACTTATGACAAAGACAATGACAATAAACACTTAGACACAGATTTTACTCGGAGTACGTTAAGACTCTCTCACCACTAACTCCAATCAATTTCCCGTTAGGCTAGTGAATACCCCTTGGTCTCCTGCTGAAAGTAAGGAAGTTTGGTCGTGATGGGTGGAAGTGGGTGGTTGTGGGTGGCAAAAATGTGAAAAAACATATCTGTCCTTGTCTAACTCAAGTGAACTTCACATGAGTAAAGAAGTTCACATGAGAACTTATGGAAAGTTCTGAAAATTTCTGTAATGATCTAGTAAGATTACATTTACTCTACGTTTATGCCAAAATAAATGTCCACTCGTGCGAAGCCGGGGCGAGACGCTAGTATTGTTTGATAAAACTCTCACTAAATAAGAAAAGCGAAACTTGCATAAAAGTACAGAATCAATCAACAGTATCTCTATGAGGAAGTTAGCTGTTGAATAGAGAAGAGACGGATGGGGTTGCCAGCCGAGTCCCGGTTGAATGTCTAGTTTCCGGTCACCGGAGGGTTTTTTGCTGGTGGGAACCCCGAACTATTCGGCATTTTTCCTCGAAACGCTGAATATCTTTGAAATACGAGAATATCCCTCTGCAAAAAGCGGTTCGCTGTATTTTAGATACGGTAAAGTTTTAAAATAAATATTATCTTTGGATGTTTTAGAAGAGATAAAGTATAGAAATTCAAATTCAGTCTTTATTCATTTATGTAACAAAAATCTGTTTGTAACGAAATGTTCTTGGAATGAAACTTAAAGCCCCCATAAACTCCCAAAACTGGTATATAAGGGCCTATGAGTTGGCGTCGAGGCTTAAGTTTTCCGTAAAATTTTTACTTTTATTACTATTAAATACTAGTGTTCTGAGACTGAGTTCATCTGCGTGGACTTCAGTAACTATTCCAAATTGCCAATTTCATTCACGAATGGTTGAGGCGTTACTAAGCGGAAAAAAAAAACTGCCTTATAATCACTTACCATGAGGTGAGATAAAGCTCAAATACCAACACATTATATTTATTTTTAATAAGTCTCGTTCATTGATCTCAAGGGCTTGCTTTTCATAAGGTCATTTCTCAAAATCACAAGAAAGATATCGCTTATAAATAGGCATTGGAAATAATCTCATATCTTTGATCTTTAAGGCGTAAATGACACGTACTGCGAATGTATGGAGCCCCAGCCTGGGCTTGTACACATGTAATTTTTAAAGATCAATTATCAAATAAAAGTTATTTAATATCCATTTTTCATGCGGCATAAAAAACGAAGAGTTTCTCAATTGAATGGGTATTTTTTTAAAAAATGTTTGTTGCCTGAGAACTTTCAACTGGGCGAACCGATTTTGATTATTTTTGACGTGACAACGTCTTATAAATTGGTTTGCCGGGTGACACTTCAAGAAACTGCGTTACGCTCCGCTCACGTTATGCGCTCACAATGAGAGCGAGTGAGAGGCACGCGTCCCTTCCACTCGGGCATGGTTAGCCCGCCTAAGAGCGAGAGAGACAGACATAAAAAGTGAAAGGCACGCGTCCCTGAATGAATATTCACATTAAAATTATTTTACCACTCAAAGTCGTTGTCACGTAAAACTTTCGCCCGTATACCGACTTTACAGGCAACCAATTTTTTATTATTGAAAAGCTGGTGCTTTCCGTGTGGTCCCAATTTAATTTGGTTCAGTTCTAATAATGGCATCTATGAGAAAACCATATAAGCCCAAAATTGCTTTCGACTTTTAGGGCAATTGAGGTCGGCTTTTAGTTCTTTTTGAATGCGTTGACTTATGTATATTCTACTCTAATTTAGTTGTACCACAATATTGAAAACTCACTAAACAGGCATATAAAACAAAGATGGCGTCAATAAAATGAGATTTGACGTTGTCACTTAGTACAAAAATAATGATTTTGTGCAATTAAAATAAAATCAACAATGTCATTTTAATATTTTTCTATCATCATCAACAGCCTATATACGTCTCCACTGGAGGGGCTCAGTCCTACTCTCCTACAGTGTATGAGCCATAATCCAACTTCGTGGGCCCAGTGCGGATTGGCGGACTTCACATGCCTGTTCAAGACATGCAGGTTTCCTCACGATGTTTTCCTTCACCGTTAAGCAATCGGATAATGTACTTGAATTGAAAAACAACTCATAGGTACACGGCTGGATTCAAACCCGGAACCCTCAGATTGAGAGTCCGCGCCTCGTCGAATGCGCCACCGACGCTCTATTTCTATACATCTGTAGATTATTCCTTGATTTGTTAAATTGAGTACAAGTGCCGGCTGGATTTGAAACTTATCTTTTTGGACAGTAAAATAGCTGACCACAATAAACCGTGTAGGATTATTATTTTGCGAGACCGGTTGTCGGCGACTGTACACTCCGCCTGTGACACTAATTGTTAAATTTTAACATAACTGCCCCATTGTTGAACTGTTAATTGTAGCTTGAAGCTAAAAAAAGTATAATTACCTTATGTAATACAGTATGTTGGAGAATGCTAAATTGACGTGTTGACGTATAAAATGTTATTGTTATGTTATGGATTAAATTTAACTATGGGTTCTTATTGAGCTTTGAATTTAAGGTAATTTGACTGACAGTTAAATTAAATTACAATTAATAACAGATGCAAATGTACGAAGAGATTTTCACTTAGTTTTCGTCTTATTCTATATTATTATTTATCGGTCATATTTTCACTTGATATTTATCAGCTTGACCTTAATCTCACTTATTGGAAAGTTGCCATATGGCCAGTGGATAGCAAGTGTGCGCACCCAGAAGCCTCAGACTAATCATACCAGAGCACAAAAGTGCTATCAACATTACTTTTTGGCGGCTGACTTAGGTAACATGGTTAGGTAGCTAGACGAATTTAGAAACCAAATCATACCTGGGACTTCCGGGTGGTTGTCTTTGTGCTTGTTACATTTCATCAAGATAGGTTTTAACGTTTAGTCGTGAAAAGGTAACAAACACGCAGAGAGATTGAGTTTCTTAATAGTATTAGTGTTTTACTGTCCTATCAATAAAAATTCAATAAATATACATTACGTGAATGGTACCATAAAATTACCATTTTTGGTCCTTGATTATTGATGGGTACTAAAAGTCTTGGTTTGTGCGTGGAACAGCACCATTACTGTTTCTTGAGATACTCAAATGATAAGGTTACGACCCGATAAGGTAGGATCTCGTCATGTATCTAAAAAGGCAATGGGCGTTTGGTCAATTTACACTTTCTGCGTATTCCAAGAATAGTCGAAAGTGGACACAAAATATTTTTTAAACTTAAGTGAATTGAATTAGTTGATTTACGAAAAGTTTTTTGGGTAGCCTAGGACCACCACCACCACGTTATCCATTTCTCTCGCCAAACAGCATTTCTATAGCACTGTTGTGTACTGTAGAGAAGGCTACAGGCTACTGGCTGGTAAGGTTCTCTCGAAGTTTCAAATTATTTTTGAATTTAGAATCTGTCGCGGGGACGACAGTTAAAATAAAACAATAGATGAGTCTTCAATTGATTTCGGTCGAGTGCACATCTAGTAAAAGGATAGTGAAAATAAGGTGTTTATTCGCGTGTAGTAACATTGTTTCAATTATTAAACATTCTAGCTAAACTAGGCTGTTTCTTTGGTTTAGACCCCGGTACCGAAGCTACGTTTCTCCAAGAACACGAAGCAGAAAACCTTTCTACAGTACTGTCAAATTATCTTGAAAATTCTAGATGAGTTTTCCATCCAGCCCGATCGTTACTTACCGTCAAATTAAACCGTAAATACATCGTCGGCATAGGGTCCATACCCAATACACTCTACGCTATACAGTAGGTTTTATTTAGTGCCCATAAGTTATGCAAGTGAAAATGAAACGAATTGAAATTTGGTCTTCATTGTAGTTCGTATAATTGGCTCTCTCTTAAGGCCGAATACACTCTGGATATATTATCTTTTTGGGGTATATTATAGGTAAATCGTTACATTGTTTCTCTAAATATCTTATCAGTCCGGCCATAACATATACCAGAATAACCCAGTTCGTTATTAGCGACTCGTGACTGTCCCTATAGAACTGGGGCGCACTCAGCTCTATCAATAAAGATTAAACGAGCCCTGAGGTGCAAATCACTACGTACAAAAAATATTGTTACAACCTCACGGCTCACGGATATCTTTGCTGATAGTTTCATAGTCTGTTGACTACTAGACAGAATGAAGATTTTTTTAAAAAAAAAGATTCATGTTCACTCTAGCTATGAAGATTGCATTGCATTTTAGAGGAAATGAAGTCGAGACGTTTGCTGATGGAATATCGTCTATGCACGTAAAAAGTAAGGATAGATTATATACGATGCAAATAGGTGCAGATAATTCCCTGACCGACATAGCTCGACGAGTCAGTGAGCTGAAGTGGCAATGGATAGGCCACAACCCTTGAAGAACCGATAAACGGTGGCAACCACGTACCGGGAAACGTCTACCGGGCCGTCCCCCTACTAGGTGGATCGATGACCGTTAAGGTCGCGGGGAGTCGCTGGATGCAGTTGGCTCGGGGCCGATCGATGTGGCGTACCTTGAAGGAGGCCTATGTCCAGCAGTGAGCGTTTCCCGACTGATGATGAATTCTCTGTTTAGACGACTCGAGGTTTACATAAAAAAGGTGACAACAACTTTTGTTACTACTTTTTTTTTCTATCTGAGTGGATCTCTGTGCCGATAATTTCAGTGATCGTTCTATGATCTCGGCAAGGAAGACGCCATTCACTTCGATCTCTGGCATTAAGATGCAATTCGAGGCTTGCACTCAAATCCGAGAGGCTACTTTCTAAACGGACAATGGCCGCTGAGATATTTAGATGAAGACTGGATTTAATTGACGGTGTACAGATAGATGCGCTGATGATACTTTTACTCGTTTTTTACTGCATTGCGTAAGAGGAAGCTACTTTGATATGTACCTGTACTACGAGTACAGAAAAAAATCGCATCAGGTGCAGTCAATGTTAGAAATGCTTTTCATTGATGGTTCCTTATAGAGCATGTAATGTCACCTGGCATGAAAAGCAAGACACATAAATTGCGTAATGCGATGCCACTGGCATACCCCGACATTAGCCAGGTGATGTCAGTACAGGGTTCACTCAACCACTAAGACTTTTTGAAATAGTACTCATAGAAGATGTATAATGGTACAATTTATATACTGTTATGATGGTTGTTTCAATCAATCAACAGCCTATATACGTCTTCACTACAAGGGCTCAGGCCTACTCTACTACAGAGAGTGTATGGGCCGTAGTCCACCACGCGGGCCCAGTGCGGATCGGAGGACTTCACATGCCTGTTCAAGACATGCAGGTTTACTCACGATGTTTTCCTTCACAGTTAAGCAATCGGATAATGTACTTGAATTGAAAAACAACTCATAGGTACACGTCTGGATTCGATCCCGAAACCCTCAGATTGAGAGTCCGCGCCTTATCCACTGCGCCACCGACGCTTATACACCGTTATCTGAAAACGAAAATGGCCACAATCTCACCTGATGGTAAGCGACGATATGTTCAGTCTTCACCCTCAATCTAAATACACCCAAATTGTAGTTTAGAAATATAGACGCAGTGCGTTCCACTCTCTGGTTGTACGCACGATACAGTTAGAAGCAAAACGCTTAGTGCGAGCCATAGGGATATCGACTATTACTCATTTCTACTGTATAAATAGAACATTGGATTCGAGACTCTATTCTCAAACTTTGAACTTACGTCCTTGCTCAATTTATTACTCAAATTATATACCCTATTTACATCATCTCAATCTACATGATTTCGAAATCCAATTACAATCAAATAACTATCAATGTGGGAACAAATTCATCCAATTAAATGTGAAATTATATGGGACGCCAGTATCTCGGATCATTCACCTACAATTACTCAAATGCTCAGTTAATTATGGACAGGTTAATCCCAAGCGATCGTTTACAAAACTGTACTCGGATAAATTGTAACCTTATTCCCGTCAAACTCTGCGGTATTGTAACATTGCATATAAAAGATAAGGGTAATAAATAATAACGACATTGTGGATGTTTAAATATGACACAACAGTATTACAAATGCTCTCCATTAATTGGTCACTCTGTGTCAGAGAATTGCTCAAAGTGACAGCTACACACACAAACATGGCTTGTTCCTTAGATTATAGACAGGCCAATAGATAAAACCTTCCGACGTGACAGCTAACCTAACCTGTCATCGTTTTATCTGAACTTCTTTTTTGTTATTCGTTAATTATTTAATTTTTGACAGTATGTGTAATAACGAGGTAGAAATCGAAGTACTGATAAAAATTTACTGTCTTCCTTTTCATTCAACGGATTACCTATGCGTAAGCAGGATAGACCTAAATACGCAGGTTTACGCTAAATTAGATTTTAAGATTTTTATGTGTAGTTCTTTCCTATTTGGAATGTTAACAATAATGATAGTCAGAGAAATTGTCTAAAAACTATATATCAATTAATATCGGTGCCTATGGTGTATAATATTATAAAATTGTTGAATCGAGACTCATAATCACTATCTATCTCATTTGTAAGCCCGTGTTATTTTGAAACTATTTATTTCAACGAAAAACTGATAAGTGTTTGTTTCTGGATCGCGTCTATATAATTTCACCGACTTTGATTGGTTATTATTAGAATAGGATCAAAATAAATCTTTAAGAAGTATGTCCAGCTGTTACTTCACTTGCGAGAGACTCATAGAAATGCTTTTTCTTCTTCTATATAGGTAAGAATTTTAAAGTTTCGATTTAATTCAATTGAATTTCCTCCTCCAATCCTCTTCCTTCCTTCCAATTTGAAGTTCACTCACGTTCTAATTAAGAAACGAAAAGTTCCTATTTACTAGCTAGTAAATGAGCTAGACAATGACGTGTCTTCATGTAAACTGTAGAAGAGACTCAATTCTTCAAATTCTTCCATTTCTGCATTGAAAATATGACACTGGGTATTATTAGTGAAGGTGGTATATACATGTACATATAGATCACTTCGGAGCAGTATGAACAAAACGAAAAATCTACAAGAAGGCCCGTTAGCTAGAAGATAGAAAACGGATACATATTTCCTTCTTTTTTTTTTCACTTGAAATTTTAACCACCTTCGTGGCCCAGTGATTGAGGATACTCTCTTGAACTCATAAAACTGAGGATTCTGGTTGCGCACACTGATTTTTTACGTTTTTTTTAACGCACATTTTGATTAGTCTCAAAACTATCCAATAAATGAAGCTTTTTCTGCACCTGCCACAGGGATATATGTAGAACAAAACATCATTGCGTCTTTGTGAGAGAGGCCTAAGACCTTTTTGTACATTTTGCGTTTTGTACATCTGCTTCGAAGGAAAATAGATCTTGTCGACCGTTTAAAACATTCGAAAAATACATTAGCGAACAATGAACGACATTGAATTTCTGTGCACAAAAGTTGGTGTAACCAAACAAAAATAAGAATGTTGCGTGCCTCATGAGTCTCATAACGTAGCCTCCGAATGAATTAATTGATCTACGGCAATCCATTTTTGATAAAAATTAATATTCGAATCAAAGATTTATTCAAATTAGCATTCGCCACTATTGCCAACCTTTACACCAGAAATGACTTGGCGCGAGAGGGGGGATGGGGGGATTACTTATGCCATAGACCTCTCTCCTTCCATGTAATATGGTATCTTTCAATGAGTTTTGTATCTTTAGTGATATTTTTCCTTCACGTCGTAATGGAGAATTAGAATGCCTTGATTTTTAGGGTTTGGAGAAGGATATAATCAATTGTTTTTTTTCTTCGATTGAATATGTAATTCTCGTGGGATTTTTTCTTAAGTACGCTGGGAAGAAATCACAGGAAAAAGCTTATAGCACAGCTAGTGTGTGTGTGTAGGTATGATCGACTTATAATTAAAAATCAGTTCATTTCACTTAGTGATTTCAAGAAAATGATTTAGTTCACAAAGCTCATACATTATTCATTAAACTATATTCATCTGGTTTTCGTTGTTTCGAAACTGCGAAGGTGTTGAGTTTATGACCTATGCGATGTGGAATGCTGTGGACGGTGACCCTCTTAAGATTAGAACTGTACACTTGTGCAAGCGCACTCCTTAGTTGCTGATCTCTTGAATTATTCAGAAAGCATTCATCGTATGAGGTCAATTAATCTGACCCGACTGTATAGATTTTGCACTATAATATTACACTGTAAAATTTACTGACTTTTTCCTAGTTGACACAAAGGCGCAGAACTCTGCATTTTACTTCCACTCTTTCAAATACAAACCTTACAAAAAAATTATTTTTTTTTCAAATTTTGATATTACCGCATATAGCTCGACGAGTCAGTGAGCTGAAGTGGCAATGGGCAGGCCACATCGCTCGAAGAACCGATAACCGTTGGGGAGTAAAGGTTCTCGAGTGGCGACCACGTACCGGGAAACGTCTACCAGGCCGTCCCCTTACTAGATGGACCGACGACCTGGTTAGAGTCGCGGGGAGTCGCTGGATGCAGGTGGCTCGGGACCGGTCGATGTGGCGTACCATGAGGGAGGCCTATGTCCAGCAGTGGACGTTTCCCGGCCGATGATGATGATTACCGCAATCACACACACACTTACCCTTACATTACACCACTGAATATCACACATGACTTATTTATTAATTAATTAGATTTAAATAGATTTTTATACATATAAGTTATTTAAGTGATTAATATGTATATACATTTCATAAATTTAAAACACGGCGTAAAGCGGAGGAGCGGGGCTTCCTACCACAGGTATTTCTCCAGCGTTAAATATAATTTGTTACTTTAGTTTATGAAATAAAATATTTTCATTTTCAATTGTTTTTTTCATTTTCATATAACAAAGTGGAAAGGCCCACACGGTAAGCGCCGCCAAGGCAGACCACAAACGAAATGGGAAGACGAAATAATAAAAATATCTGGCCCCTGCTGCCTGCAAGTAGCTCAAGATAGAGACAACTGGAATTCTTTAGAGGAGGCCTTCACCTTCGCCCGAGGTGGGGTTCTTGCATATGATTTTTTCTTTATTATTTTAATTATATTTTTCCTTAGTTCAAAACAAATGTAACATTATTGCAAGAAATAAAAGGCTTTTATTTATCTCAAACCATAGATAGACAAAGGAATTTATTTAGCTACGCTCGTAAACAAGTGCAAGCTGTCAAGTGTCCCATTATTATTATAAGCATGGTCAATGTTTGCAGCCAATTTATCCTACAAGTTTATATTTAGTACCTTATAATTAGTATAAGCGGTTAATCAGTTTAACTGTCACTGAGTTTAGTCGGCTTATAATCTTAGTTTTACGTCACCAGCTGCACATACATAAACAGTAATGCACACTAAGGTACCAAAGTTACGAAAATCTGAAATGTATGTACTAAGATAAAGTAGTTATTCCCTGTAAGATCGACGATAATAGCTTTATAAGGTTACCTAAAAGTCAATGTATGTAGGACTCTTCGAATAAAATTGAAAAAAAAAATTGACCAGAGTTAAAAAAAATTAAATTTTTACAGCTAGCAAGCACATTTCGAACTATGTTTTTAACGTGACAAACACTATTTCCATCTCTGTCGTATATATTATATATACATCGATAGCACCACTCAAGCACTTACATTATTTTCACAAGTATTTTCGAAGCCATACGTTAACTTCCTATACACATACTAAATGATATTCATGAACGTAGCTAAATAACGGCCCTTCCTCCTTTCTTTGCGTGTATCTCTACTCAAACAACGCGTGTTTGATCTCAGTGAACTGCTGTCATTATGTAGTTAGATGACCGTAACACGTTCGGTATAGCGCGGCGCAGCGACGCTTGCGCATCGCGTAATATGAAATCTGATAGGTAAGGTCTAGTCGCGCTTTCCCTAAACTCAGTCTAACAAATATGAGTACTTGGGAAATTGTGGTAAACTTTGTATGAATATTGATACAGATCTATTTGAAATTTTAATAAGTACTTGGCATTATTAGGCTTCCGTAGTCAAACAGAGTTTATAGTTTCGCTTTGTCCGGCTGTCCGGCCGCAGCTTAGCGCAGAGACCCTTACTAAATAGAAAGCTAGATTATTAATTTGAGAAATATTAACTACGCCGACAAAGTCATAGAATAACACCTTGAAAAATAATTTTTAAGGGTGGCTCTCATACACGTAACTTTGGGATGAAATATTTTTTTCACGTCTAAGCCATTGTGTGGGGTATCGTTGAATAGGTCTTTGAAAATCATTGTGGGTTTGCGAACACCACTTTTTGTAAGAATATGAGAATACGATACTTATCTATTATTTTATATTTTATTATATACTTCTGGATTTGAATTTGGCCCTTATCTCACTTGATAGTAAGTGAAGCTAAGGCTGTTGGATGGATAGTAAGCATGCGTATCCAGAAGCCTCAAACTAATAAGTCGCAGTAAGTATCTCGTAAATCAATAGATTCTAAATTCAACTTTATTTACCTAATAATATGAACATTACATTCGGCACCTCAAAATATTACATAATTATCAATATTAAATAAATTAAAAATAATTGGCGTTACATCTGTAGATGTAGACTTGCCTGAATTTGACAGGGGAAGTTTTCGGCGACATCAATTTTTTTGGGTGAAAATTCAACTGATAACTGTTAGACCAGGATCTACAGCGGTACACTTGAACGCGTTCACTGAAGGTGGATGAATTTCCTACGGACTCTAAAGCTATCTTTATAAGCTAGCTCTATGGGGTCCCCAGACTCGTTTAGAATAAAGAAATAGGGTGGAGTGGTAATGATGTTCCCGCGCGGGAGACAGCACAAAATCGAAAATCAACCATAAGGTCACCTACTAAGGGGAGGACGAAAAAAAGGATTAACAGTGGGAACGGAGAGGAGTTGGAAATGATAACTGTTAGAATAACTCTCGTTGTTATATTTACTGAAGCGAGCAGTATTAATAGTACCATTGCTGAGCGTAATGGGAATGTACCGTTGACAATCGATCGGTTACACAAGCTCTATTACCTTTGAATCTTATTTGCGATGCATTAACAAACAAAACTACGGCCCAATATGACATAATACGGGTATCTTATATATGAGTGGACTTTGGTAATAAGCGAGAGGTCAGCGGAGATTAAGATAATTTAAATGATTGACTAATTAAGGCGTACAATGTGCAAATATCGATTTTATCAGAAATTTTTGTCCAAATTTATTGTTACTTTTCCATCCGGATTTGTCGACTACAGAAAATAATGTGATCTTCTATATTTAATAATAATTAATATTTCTGTATTTTGTGATAAGCAGGCATTTTTAAGTCCTCCGAAGAAGAAAAAAAAACTTGTAAATTTACAATTAAGAATGTTAAAACTTTTAATGTGGCTATATTTAGCACCGCAAGGGAAAAATTACATCAAAATAAGCTCTTTCTTGGATGTCGGAAAAACTATTTTTAGATTTAGATATTACTTAAAGGATGGTAAAAAAACTTAGTCTAATACTCAAACTCATAAATTCTCTGGAGGATAATAATTAATATAAGGCTTGTAAATACTAATTTTGTCTATGAAGAGGGTAAATGAAAAAATTTAGAGTTAAGCTTTACGCTTTAAATGAAATTTTATTAATAACTCGATCGATAGGCTAAATTTTCATTGCTGCGAAAATGTTATTTCAGTTTTATATTATTAACTAACTGGGATTTTTGTACGTAGTATAAGTAGAATTTGAAAATCTAAAATTTTTGTCATCTCTGTCAGGGCCATCTGTAATATTCTTGATCAGGAAGTTCATTAACTTTCTTCACCAAAGAGTCATGTCACAAAGTAAAGAGTTTGCATTCTATCGTCAACATATTTGAATATCTGAATATTTGTACATAGATGTTTAGACTCACCAACTAAAATCAATACCTTTCACAATATTACACCAATGTCTGACATAATCTTTCGAGAAACTATCTTTGAAACAAGATTACACATGCATTTATTAAAATTTTATTGCATATTTTACGCTATAAAAAGTCATATTGTTATTTTGATTCGTGTTTACGCGAATATTTTTATGTTATGTTCCTAATTTGAATATTTGAAGCATTAATTATTCACACTGCAAATTAGCCGTTTTAAAGCAGTTTTTAAAATAATTTTGTAGCGTTTTTAATTGCCAGATTACAACGGATGCAGAGTGCATTTAGTGCATATTTGCGTATATTAGGTGATATTTAAGTATATTGACATATAGAAGTAAGTGTACGAATAGGAATTTAACTGCCTACGTGGCCTATTAATATGCACAGTCAGACTCAAATTCTGGAGGTACTGGGTGCGGGCTTTTAATATACCCGGAGTGGTTGGTGGTTATGTATATCCGTCTAGCTGGCCACCAAATGTGACCTGTCTGTCGCCTAACAGGAGTGTTAGTAGCTCTGTTGTGTTTCGGCGATAAAATATAATATATTGAGGCACCATGCGGAGCATGCTTTGCAATTAACACCCTTGTGATCACTTCCCATCAGGAGATGAAGGTCAATTGTGAAACTATCGTAAACGTATATAAAAAGTGTGGTGTTTTTAGATTCTGAGTGGGTCATTGACGCTGTAGTAAATATAATTCGCCTGACGCTAACCATATTGTTTTTAACTATTAATTTCAAATAGATTTAAACATTGAGGTTATAGAGCGGGCATTAGAAAAACATTCATTTCGAATGTCAATGATACGTCAAATGTGTTGTATCGGCGCGTGACGTGTGGTGACATAAGACTGAGTGACTTGTTACCAATTGGTAAAAACTTTAGGATGAAAATTGTGTTCTTTGTCCGATCTATATTTATTAAGAAAAATAACGGATAGTTTTAAAAATAAAATATTTCAAATTGAAAACGTAATTGGAACTTGATTGATTCGGTAACTATTAAACTAAAAACTTCGTAATTAAATATCCCTGATCGAGACTCCTGACAGGTCGAATAACGTTTAATTAATTTTCTTTGAAAGCAACTATTATTAGTTTTCAATTTCTATTAAGAACTTCTGGTGTTAAACAAAATTGGAGTTTAAATATAGCGTAAGAGTGGTGAATGTCCACTATTAGACATAAGTCTTTCACTTAGGTTAGCACTAACGACGTAATCGAATTTGCCATAGTCCACATGATAGCAGATATAGTCCATTGCAGTGTAGGTACACCCGGAGCTATATTTTTGATTCACTCGTGTGACGTAGCGACGATCGAGGTTACCATATTTTTGAATCACTCGCTAACTTAAAATGTTTAATTTTATCCGTTTCACGGAGAAAAATAAAACCGGTTATTATCGCAACGAAAAATTACGTATATAAATATAAAATTAAACACAAAACATTTTATAATATAAGCAGCAGTCACCAAAAAGTCACAAGTACAACCTCAATGTGATGCCTAGATATAAAACGCTAAATTCAGTAGCAGCAGCCGCAGCCGGCCTGCTTTGATACCGTTTGACTAGAGGCGGCATTTAAAAAAGGTGTACACTATCTAAGCCAACAGTACTTTAGATATAGTCGATTTAGGATATTAGAAACAAATCACACGTAAGGGTAGTCTACATTATATTAAACATTGATTTAACCAACTCCAAGGTTCCAGGTTCGATTGCCAGTGATCGGTACTCGGTTTGGTTGGTTGGGACATTTTCTATGTCCACTTGGCTAGCAACCAACAGGTGCCGTAACAGGAAAAAAAATTTTAAATATCAATTTTATTCATATTTAATAAATAGGGGCAAAAATAGAGCTCAGGTCGAAATTTTAAAGTAGACTAATTAGTCTACTTAGGACCTAATTAGGTCAAGTGGGATATCATATGAATGAAATTTGTTTAAATTTTCTCAGGTGTACATTATTTTCTTTGCAGAAAAATGTGTGTAAAAATACAATTCTCCTCCGAAGTTCCCAAAACGAAAAATCTGTAATAATCACAGCAAACAGGACTTTGTGTAAATATTGCAGGGAAACCTAAAAAACTTTAATATCTAATATATATCTATAGGAATCATCATAAAAAACCTGTACAACCTAACTTAATGCGGTCAGGAAAATGAACCTTATTTCATGTTTGTTACTTGTGCGTTTGGTTGAATCGTTCGGAACCCTTGTCGCGCGAGTCCAATTCGCACTTGGCCGGTTTATATATTTATTAAAACCGAAAACATACCCCCGTGCTGCTACCATACCTTACAACCTATAGCAATACGAGCTACGTTTTTTTTCTCACAAATAAACTCGTTTTTAAATACCTTCTGTTCTCTGAAAATAATGGATGTAATGCTGAATTATACGTAAACATGGACCATCTGCTCGTTGGTCTAGACGCGAGTGCATTGCTCCTTACCCTAATATTTACTCGTACTTTCAATTAAATTAAACATAAAACTCTTCATCAGTTGGTTTTTCCAAGAAAATTGCAATTATTCTGTATGAAATATGTAACAGGTTTTCTTAACTGACTACAGAGATATAACATAGTGAATTTAAATTAATGAATCTACCTACCTACCTACACATTCTGAAAAGAGCACTGCAAATAAGAAAGGATGAAAGAAATTCTATGTTTAATGACTAAATTATTATACTGCCAAAAATAAAAAGAATAACATACATTTTACTGTAAATGTTATCCATTATATATTTATTATACAGCTGTAGATTTCTTTTTAAATACAAGTATTATCTGTTAGCTACATTCATCATTAGGTCACTCTCTGTAAGAGAGTAGGCCTGAGCCCCTGCAGTGGGGACGTATGTAGGCTGTTGATGATGATGACATTCATCATTTATTTATATAATATTTATAAATGAGGAAGTGTGTTCGTCGCTTGGTCACGCAGTAACGGAGCACCATATTGGTGTAGTTTATTCCATAGATATAGCTTATGCGTCTGAAAGTGACATGTAGTAATGTTTTTAATTATAAAGTGTTCCTGAGGGATACATTCTGAAGTTCATGCAGACAACGTCGCGAACAAAAGCTTGTATATACCGACCATTGTTACTGCATTAGTGAAGGAAATAAACAACAAATACCAAACCCCAGTCGATAAACCTGTTCAACTGGAGGCAGTGTTAAGGGGATCACATCTTTAGGCTTTTTATTTCAAGGCAGATTATTCTAGTAAAATGAAACGGAATTTAATATAATATGAAGTATAATCATCAGCCGGGAAATGGACATAGGCCTCCTCCATGGTATCCCACATTGACCGGTCCCGAGCCACTTGCATCCAGCGACTCCCCGCGACCTTAACCACTTAACTAAGACGTCGGCACATCAAGTAGGGGGACGGCCCGTTACACGCTTACTACGAAAGTATTGTTGATTGATAAGACTAAGTTTATTTATCTCACAGTACAAATTACATTTTTACTTATAAATAAATAGAAATACGTCAGACTGTACGTACAGTAATCGTCGAAATACGTTCAATCTCAAAACTATATTATTTATAAATTTCAAACAATAAATAAAATTAATAAATATTGTTTAATTCAATCACGACACCATATCATTAAAATTAATAGTTATGTAAAATTCTTTATTTATTAAAAATGTCAATGAATAGTAATTAATTACAAATTACCACCTACTTAAATTTAAACACTAAACCTAATATTTATGTAAAACTACACTGCAATCGTCGATAAAAGGTTTTTCAATCGTCGGTATACCAGTAAATGCGTTCAAAAAGAACTGGAAACCGACTTCAACTGCCCTAAAAGTCTAAAGCAATTTAATACTTATATGTTTTCTCATGGATGCCATTGTAAGAACTGGACCAAATTAAAATGGGACCACACGGAAAGCATCAGCTTTCAAATAAAAATAGGATCATCCAAATCGGTTCATCCAGTCAAAAATTCTGAGGTAACAAACATTTATAAATAACATACCCATTGAATTGAGAACCTCATCCGTCTGTCGGAAGTCGGTTAAAAAATGGTTGTATAATACTTACTCGTACTTATTTATTAATCAATTGTGTAAAACTATAAATTGAGCAATTAAAAATTTAAAAGTACCTAGTATAACACAAAATGTTACACCGAAAAATTAATTCCCCTGTTACATCTGAGAACATATGTAAAAGAAAAAATATAAATGAATTTTTATTATTATTTTTTAATTGGAAAATAGAGATTGTCCAGATCCAGCGAGTATGAGCGAGCAAATATGATTTTACAGTATATTTATAAAATTATGTATATGTAATAATAATGGCGTTATATTATGGCTTTATAATAGGTTGACCCCAGGATTCCAGCAGTGACTGAGTCCAATACATTCATCGGTTCAATTTTCTAACGAAGAAATGTTGCCAAATTCATTATACAACCATTATACAACTGAATGTTTTTAACATCTTAAATTACCTTCGTAATGACTGGTTATTAAATGATTATGATTACTATTATTTCAATGATCATATCATAACATATTATTTCGCAAACATGCCATTATGTATTCTTTTATTATATCACGGATACGAAATAAATTCTAATGATAATCACCCGAAATGTTGGTTAAGTGTTCTTGCTGCAAAACTAATATAACAGTGCAGATTTTGGTGCTTTAAACGTTCTAGACTACAATTCACTATAAAAAAACATTACCCTCATTTTAACGCAGTCGAGTAAAAAAGAGAAAGACTGTATGCACGCTTGGAACTCGCAATCAAGAGGTCCCAAATTCGAATCCTAGTGGGGACAATACGCGGACGCAATAAGGGCCCCCATACACGCAGACATAGACGTATTTTGTAACTTAGTGATGAATTATTTTTCGTTGAATATGTATTTAAAAAATAATGAGGGTCTCCTGGAATACCATTTTAGTATTTACGGATCCGTTTGTGAAATATTAAGCGATATTTTTGGCAGAGCTGGATTAACCACTATCTGCTAAAATATTGCGTTTAAAAATCTGAAAAAATTCACAGTAGTAGCATATATACTGAAAACTATCACGATTAAGGTTTCAGGTTAACAAGTATTAGTCGACCAAATTATAAAATCTACATGGAGTGGTCAGAATGACAGTTTCATACAAATTTCATTCAAAATTACTTTTAACAAAACTAGTTCAACTACGGAGCCCTACCCGCACTTCGCTGCTTTTTTTACGTACTAACATGCGGCGTTCATAGCTTGAACTAAGAAATACCTAACAGAAATATTTTTACAAATTCAACTCTCAACAGTATTCAGAAGGGTGTAAGGAAAAGCACTCTCTGACTTATAGTGTGAGACCAAAAGTACATTGGTTAATTTATTAGAATCACACAGAAAACGCGGCCCTTAAGTTGCATAACATAAGATGTGTAGAAATTCCACGCACACCGTACGTGCTAACCGTTTTGTATGTGTTTTCTGTTATATGTTTTCTATACCCTTTCCTCATAGCCTGCCTATAGATATATTGCAGGTTGCAAGCCAAATCAGAGGTTTTCAGAAGGCTAGTGAACAAAGTATTTGAAGCTCTAAATTCCTCGTTATAATCAGCTCCAAAATGTTAAAGTGGTACTGGTAAAGGTTGGCAAGAGCCACTGGATGCAAGCGGCTCGAAGACCGTCATTGCACACCCATAAGCAAGATATGTTTTACCACTTATAGTTGATATCCTACTTCTTAACACAAATTGTTGGAATATTCGAAGAAGCAGACAGAAAGTATACTGAGAAAAGAAGAAAAAGTAATTGGTACAAGATTTTGAGAAATTAGAAGAGTAAGATTAGTTAGTGCCACTTCGTCACAGTTTCGTTTGGTACCTAGTTAATTATTCCATACATTCAGTTTCGTTTGATCACAGTTGTAAAATTGGTAGGGTGGAGGTACGGACAGCAAAGCAAACATGGAATTAATTTATATTTATCCATCCATCCATAGGAGACTGTCACAATAGATCTGCAAAGGTCGCAGTGACATGCAGGACACACGGACTGCACCCCTCATGTCCAAATAAATAAAAGGGGTATTCACTACCCCAACGGGAAGTTGATCAGAGTTCGGAGTCGGAGAAAACCCTGTCTTAACGTAATAACATTAGCTTTTTATATATATAAGATATATATAGATTTGTACTTTGACCTTCCAATAGAAGCATCCCATCCTGCAACAGCTGTCAAATGTCATGGCGCTTGGATTTAGATGGTTATCGAGGAATGCATTCGAACTTTAGCAGAAAAAGAGAGCATTATTTGGATTCCATATCGTATCTCACTGCAATATTATGACTATAACAAATTGCATAAAATTAACATGGACGATTCTCGTCATTGCAATCTCATCCGATCGTTGTAATGTCAACGTTAATAGCAGTAAACGTTTTCACTCCCTGCTATTCTGTAACTAAAACATTAAACGATAAAATAGATTAGTTGTTATAGCACGCGCTCATTTCTATTCAGTTTCACAATGCATTGTATATAGTAAGACAGGATCCTAATTATCATCTCGTTAAAGTTATTGCTCGTAATAAAACTAGCTTTGTAGTGCAATGCGGAGCTTGCTGTGCGTTGAGTTTCATATGTCGACCTAAAGATGTCGTGATAATTAATTGGTTAGGAATAGCGAACCTCATAAATAGCTATTCATTTTTACTATTGCCAATTTCGTAGCATCATCGTCACACTGGAAACTTCCACTATTCGCTATTCAGAGTGTAGAGAATTCGCTCAGAATGCTTCCGTACAATATTTCATTTGCCTTAATTGTTTGAAACAGAATAGCTGGATTTGATAAGTAATTACTTAGAAATATGAGATTGGATTGGAGTAGCGGGAAATGAATGAATACAATTGCCAGCAGTGCAAGCTAATGGTCATTGAACAATAATAAAAAAGCGTCCAAGTGCGAGTCGGACTCGCCCATGGAGGGTTCTGTAGCAGCAAGTAACATAATATTTTCTTATGGTAGTTCTTTGTAACTTTGATTGTTGATTGCATTCCAAAAATTTTATGTTAGTATTCTTACACTGGAAAAAATTCTCTTCATGCATGCATGCATTAGAATGCATGAAGCTAAATATATGTTATTGTGCCACCCGCAGGGCGAGCGATAATATTCTGACGTGATAAAGTCTCATAAATTGATGAACGACGACTGCACGCACGAAAAAGTGTAACGTTCCGCCTGAGCCCAGCGTGCAAGCGAGAGCGCGGGCGCGGAACAAGCGATAGAGAAACACGATCTTGTCGCATCTTTTCTTATGGCGTTACCACGTACAATTTTCGTTTGAAAATATATTTTTGCTAGCGTTTTACCTGCGACTTCGTCCGCGTGGGCTTCAGAAATTATCCCATGGTGTATATGAGGATAAAAAGTAGTCTATGTCCTTTTCCGATCCTTCAACTATCCCTATACAAAAAAATCTAGTCATTCTGACTATCTGTACCGACGTAAAGGAAGGACAAGCAAACGAACCCACTTCAAGCTTGCCTTTTAACCGTTCCATATCGAAACAATCTCTAGGACGTACGCTATCAAAAGGACGAGTGCGTAATAATCCACAAACCTTGCCCTGAGTTACGCAAAACTTTATATCTTATCTTGGGCACCGTTGCGGACCGGTTAAGCCACGATCTTCAAGACTATGTGAAGTGCTCGGGAATTGGGACGGATTTTGGCATGACTTTTGCACTCGTAACCTTATATTGCAATAGGAAAACCAACATTCAAAAGGACAGTTCGTTTTCTTCTTGAAATCATCATAATCATCCACTACATAAGACCGCTAATGTACAAGAGTCTATTTCATACTTCACCTCATCGACTGGGCTTTCCATGGGGATAGTTCATTAGCTAAAGCACCCCTAACTAGACATTCCTTGTTTGTTTGTGTAATATGAGACCACGATGACAATTTCTCACAATCTCGCATACTTGAACGCCTCCGTGGCCTGACAAAAGTGTTGCCAGTGATGACATACGGAACCGAAACGTGGTCCTTTTCTGTGGGCCGAATAAACAAGCTCAAAGTCACTCAGCGAGCAATGGAATGAGCTATGCTCGGAGTTTCTCTACGTGATAAAATCTGGAATGAGGAAATCCGTAGATGAACGAAGGTCACCGACATAGCTCGACGAGTCATGACCTGAAGTGGCAATGGGCAGGCCACATCGCTCTAAGAACCGATAACCGGTGAGGAGTAAGGTTCTCGAGTGGCGACCACCTACCAGGAAACATCTACCAGGCCGTCCCCCTAGATGGACCGACGACCTGGTCAAGGTCGCGGGGAGTCGCTGGATGCAGGGGGCTCGGGACCGGTCGATGTGTCGTACAATGAGGGAGGCATATGACCAGCAGTGAACGTTTCCTGTCTGATGATGATGTTGGTAATGTCTACACGTTTGGACTAACTTTACCTAGGTACCTCTCAGTACTCGGTTCGGTTGGTGGTAGGGCATTTTCTATATATCTGCCTGTGTTCTGGTATCAAAGATAAAAACTAGTAAAAGGTAAACAGGGCCAGCGTTTCATTAGATTGAGGCCTTTGGGTGAGCATGTTTTCCATCCTACAGCCTTATCATCACAAACTATCAGGATTGTTTTTACATTTATGATTGACACTTTCCACTGTTGTTGGTGAAGGAAAAATCAATACATTTAATCCGAAGAACGGTTGAAAAAACAGTTTCTAAATGACTCGTTTCGTGAATTTATGGAGCCAAGGCCTGGTCTTGTACGAGTACACTTATAATTTTAAAAGGCCTTTATCAAATAAATGTTCAGTATCAGTTAACATTTTCGTATATTTTGATTCAGTTTATTTGTACAAAAAACATATAAAACACACGAAACAGGTAAGAATTAACGTTGAAAACAATGATGCCGTCAGTAAAATGACATTTGACGCTGTTTTCGTATATTTTGATTCAATTTATTTGTTAAAAAAACATATAAAACGCACGAAACAGGTAAGAATTAACGTTGAAAACAATAATGCCGTCAGTAAAATGACATTTGACGCTGTCACTTAGTAAAAAAAAGAATGATTTTGTACAATTACAATAATAAAAAATGTAATTCTAGTATTATTCTATACATATTTTATTAGATTATTCCTTGATTTTTTAAATGGTGTACAGGTGCCGGCTGAATTTGAAACATCACACAATACTGTTTTACTGTCACACAAAACAACTATAAATTTTAAAATAGAACTATCTCAAACTTCATTGAAAGTCTTTTTTCAAATTGCATATCGTTGACCCTGTGACCCGGCGCTTGCGTCGATTCGCGAACGAGGCAAGGTCTATATGTCCATTGACTGCCCGTTCCAAGGAAAACGAAAGTCATATTCACTTTCTGCTAATCGTCTTCGTTTTCAAGGTCTCTTCATGCACAGAGGGACATATCATGTGAACTTATTCATTCAAAATAGAAAGTAAACGTGATCCAAATTCAAACAGCATAAAAAATTTTTAACTCGTTGTTTTAGTTTTAAACTCCTTGCCAAAAAATCACTCAAGTTTCGTCATCGTTTTGAATTGAATTTATATTAACGGGTTTTAAAAACCATAAATGTCCATGATTATTTTCAGATTGACATTGATACTAGTAGTGGTGGAAATCCGATCATTGATGATGGTGATGATATGATCATTAGCACATTTGAAAGTTAAAACTATAATTTGCATTTTATTGGTCGAAAATATGTAGTCTCGTCTTTATAATATGACCATCCAATACTACTCGTATCCCACGGGTATCGTAAATTGCGACTGGGGAAAAAATATTGAGAAGATGGCATCTAAGTGAACCTCTTACAGCGATCAGCCATCCGTCTGCCAAACGTGGTGATCATGAAAAGGTTGGCGTGGCTATCTTTGAGGGAGTGTCATGTCCGAAACGCGCATCGCGTTTGCGCAAGCGTCTCTGTCCATCCCTGTAACTTAGGCTCCCGTTTACGATTTAGATAATATACTGATGCGACTTCAAAAAAGAGGAGGTTCTCAATTCGATGGGTATAATTTTTTAAATGTTTGTTACCTCAGAACTTTCAACTGGGCAAACCGATTTTGATGATTATTCTTTGATATGAAAGCTGGTGTTTCCCGTGTAGTCCGATTTCAATTTGGTCCAGTTCTGACTGGAGCATCTTGGGGGAAACCATATAAGTCTTAAATTTGCTGTAAACTTTTAGGGCAATTGAAGTTGGTTTTTAGTTCCTTTTTTGCATTTATTGTCAATCCAATCTCCTTTCAATTTAAGTAAAGGATTGTTCGCTTTGACTTATACTCGAAACTATAACCACAGACTAATACGAGTATATGTACCTGCTATAACGTTCCCATGACGCTGGCAATATGGCTGCTGGCCACGGAAATACATTGAGCCAAATGCCAACTCTTTACCTTTATAATTCTATGTATATTTAATTTTTTTCTGTTGGCTTCTGCTGTATATGTGCTGTATATCTGCTTCAGATAATAATATGTACATATAGTTAATCTGACATAAGGCAACGTTCTAAAATTGTGATTAAGCAACTATAGGTCTCCGTAACCCAGAAGCTACGTGGCTGCGTTTAGATTTGAACATGTATCTGGCATGGCATGGCACTGTTTATGTAACAATGACTCACTGTCTTACATATCGCGACCGGCGGAATGTTTAATGAACATTAAGGAACAAAGAAAGTGAGCTAACATGTCTGAGAACTTACCGAGTTTACTTACGTCGAATACAAATACATATATTATGTGATTATTTATTGAACTCATGAGGTAGCTTCTTCATTCTCGACGAACAAGCTCCTCGTTGTTTTTAGACGTTGGAATAGGTAATAATAATAATAAAGAGGTTTATTCATCATAAATTCTTAAAACTAACAACTGAACATCGTATATTATATATGTATGATGAATGGGCTAATAGCTCAGCATATGTCTAAGAGGTTCAATACCTCGAACACGCTGTTATTCTGCTATTGCCTAAAAATTACTATAATAATAAGGTAATATATGACGTATTAGTTTTTTGCTAGCGACTTAGTCTGCGTGGATTACCAGCACAGAATCAGCCGTATTGGATTTATGGTGACGTCACCTAGCTTATGACACAGGTGACATTAAGACGAATGTAATGATACCTCGTTTATATAATTGCACTCAGAACATTTAAAAAATTTCGCTTGCTCTTAATCTCACCTGATGGTAAGAGACGGTAAGGCGTTGGATGGTAATGAGGTAGTCTCAAGCTACTGACGAGCTACTTTTCATACTGTAACACGGCAGTGCTATTAACACTGCTGTTTGAGGGCAGATTGAGGCAACATGGTAGTAGCCAAGCGGATATAGAAAAAGCCCTATCACTAACCAAACCGAGTACTGATTGGTCCACTAGGAATTGAACCCGGAACCTCCTGATGGCAGGTCCAACCGTTTTAGCCATTAGACCACGGAGGCGGCTTTTCTTCAAACTCCCTCTATTTGGTATGACACAGTTCACTTGGGCAAAGTGTAATAAATTTTCTGCATAAGGATTGTCGTATATGGTAATTGAAAATAGACCCGTAAAAGATGCCGTCAGAACATAACGTATTCTAAACACATAAAACCGCATAATCTAAGTCATTTGCAAGCTTAGCGTCTCGCAGTGAGATCTCCTCAAAAGGTTTAACCATTCCAATTTGAATGGTCCAGGCATTTCGTCAAATGAATCGCAGCATTGCACGTTCATTCGCTTTTATATTCTTCAGTTATAAAGTTAGGCAATTATACTATCGCTTAGTGCTTACCTAATGTACCTCTATTTATGACTAATATTTTGGTACTTTCGAAATAAAAAATTCGGGTTTCTTTGACTTGTGGTTGCCATTGTATGTTTAGGGAAAAACTTTTTTCTGCATTTAAATTGAGTGCCAGAAAAATGTACTGAGCTTAAGAAAATATTATAAGTTACTCTACTCTGCAAAAAAGTGTCTTAAAAACCACTTAATACATAACTACTGACTCACTGCTTTTAAAGTTGAACGATTAATCTGTTCACCTGAATTTTAATAATAGTGGTTTAAGCATGAATTTGCCGTTTTTAATTTTCTACAACTTAGGATTATCTTGAGTTTGGCTTAGAATTTTGTTTCAAGGTTTTTGTTGCGTTACAACTATGACATTGGTGTGTCTTTGTTAGATAATAAATTTTTTTGTGGCTTAGTTCTTACGAAATTAGGGATCATGCAAATGAAAAATGAGAGAAATGTGTTTGTGAATATTATTTTGTATTGCTATCACCATCAATAGAGCAACAGTAATTAAAACAAAGTAAGCTAGCAATATTAGCTTTTTAAAGCCTCATTTTGATCATGACCTGATAACCAGTTAAAATTTGACTTAAATTAACAGAATTAAAACCCCTTACACAATTTAATCATACGAAAATATTCCATTTAATGCCGGCCTAACTGATACTCTTCGAACTGCTGAATCGATTTTTACCAAATATAGCTAAGAACCACCGCAAAGAAACTTGCTTTCACGTAAAAAAATCAGTGCATCCGTTCATTGGCGTCAAACCTATAATACTCCTCTTTTATATCAAGGCAGAGGATAGAACGGCAACGAAAGGTTGCTGCTCGATTAGCACTACCCAAGTGACACGTACGAGGCCACGTATTGTAAAAGACGTGGGCTGAAAATCAGGTCTAACTGTGCCTATTGACCGTTTTGCTTCATTCGTTTTAGTTATACCTTGTCATTGTATGCCGTGTAAATAAAAGTATTAAGAGAATTTTTTGGTTAGACCACGTGGCCGCGTTCAAATTTGGATTGTTTTGTAGCTGTCCCTATCCGAGCCCTATCCTACCCGAGCGCGTACGGTGAGACAGCATACACTACGCGTAGTTATCCACCCGTTTTTTGGATGTTTCGTAGTCCAGGGATCATTTGAAGGATACAGTATATTATGTAACTATTTTTTCAATACAGTATACTAATGAAATTTCAGATGTTGGTGGTTTTTCTAAATTGTTCTAAATTGATTCATACTCTTGTAAAACAGATTCAAAGTTGGGGCTTTTTATTACCGTAAAATACAATTCTTTGACGCCCTGTAACTCTGGAAGTATATATTTAAACGAAAATCTGACTCACCACCGACACATATATGTTTTTAGATTGTGTCTTGAAAATTTCATAAATTTTCATAGCTTAATACTCAAAATATGACTGGACTACGTTTGTATGGGCGCTTTGACACCAGCATACCCTCTTAATATTTTTTATTGATTCTGTAGATTTGGAGTCGAAATTCTATCCTACTCCAAATCCACCGCTCATAATTTCTTAATCCTTGTTCCTCGCAACCGGCTCGGCTAGATCAATACATTTATCGACGTGCCTTTAGATTTGCCTCGTTGTCATGAGTGTCACTGGACAGCTGACGTCATTCTTAAGGCAATATGAATGGTTCGTTTTGTAACGCTTGTGTCCTTTTAGCAGTTGTGAATTTCTTTTTAAATAATTAGCATGTTTTGCATCAGCATTCGTCATGCTACTGTATGCAGGAAAAGCTAGTCCTTTAATTTCAGATTGTTTTGCCGGTAATCAATAATGGTATTTTCGTGCGTAAAGCGAAATATGTCTTTACAGTTCGATGCATCTTAGAAGTATGTGTTTTTACGTTATCTAATGGATACACTCAACACTTAAATGAGTTCTTTAGGTTCAAGCCCAGTTCCCAAACTTTTTAGGGTTCCGTAACCAATCGGCCTCCGCAGTCAGTCCGTCCATCTGTGTTTCAGCGGTCTGTACCTCATGGCCCGTAATAGCTAAACTTTTGAAAAATTTACAGAATAGGTATTTCTGTTGCTATAACAACAAATTCCTGGTTTACGTCAAAAGTGGTGTCAACACAGCCGCTATATCTATTGTTCTCACGTACCAGTAAAAAAATACATGAATCAAATTAGAATGCCAAAAGTTCAACAACCCTGATTGAGTTGTCTAATGAAGATATTACGACCATTTACAACACTTTTCGTGAGGTAATTACAGTAATATTTAGTCCGTCCACGCCATAAATAAATCATGATTTATAGTGCGTAAGTACAAGCAGTTTTATAGAAGGTTCATACGTCTCGTCTTATAAAGTGATGATATATTGCTTCACGTTACAACAGCCTGTCCAAATGTGCTTCTTAAAATGGCTATGCTGTAATGGGTTCGAAAACGTATAAATCTGTGTGTCTGCTGTTGGGCTTCTTATCGTGTAGGTCGTAAGGTCGAAGACTGACCTCACAAACCCTAGCGTCAGAATTGTTGAGCCTCTATAGACATGGCTCATGTAGCTACTACCTATCGTAGATAATAATTGGGACCAGCGGCTTAACGTGCCTTCCGAAACACGGAATCATATTACTTTTCAGACAATCAGGTGATTCAGCCTGCATTGTCTTAACCAAACAGGGAAAAGTTACACAGTTATGTGTTAGACAATGTCTACCGGGAATTGAACTCGGGACCAGTGTGTGTTTTGCGCGTCTGTGTCTAAAGCTGAGACGACTGCGCCACGGAGGTCGGTATTTGGGGATTTGCCCTAATCGCCACGCTTGTTAGTTGGAATGGTGATGAACGCAGTAAGGCCACGGTCTGGACGGCAGTATTCGACAGAGCGGGCTTTTAGGCACACGTCGGCCACTTCGAACAGATGTCGTGATGTCGGCACACGTCGAACGGATGACGTCTGTATACACGCGCATGTGTGAGTAGTCTGTTCGCGCTATACGTACGGGTCATTGTCTGTACCAGTCTCTTGCGGGGGAAGTGAGGTATCGCGGATCGGCGGGAGGTGGTGAACATCCGTTCTGTACGCAGTACTACAATAATATGTGCTTTAGGTTTGTATGAATGCCACGCCCGTGTCCCCCACCGCCCCGCTGCCCTACGTCATCCAAACCGTGGCCTTAGTTGATGCTGCTGCCCATCTCGAGAATATTTCATAAAAAACATAAACAATACGATGCTATTAATGCATTATCGTGAAATTTTTTTAGAACGATAAATTTATTTTCTACATACATCTTAAAATTATTAGTATTAACAAAATTAGAATTCACGAATAAAATACAACCCGAAATGATGTACCACACTATTTTTTAAAAAAATTGAGCAAAAATAAAGCTACATTTAAATTCTATCTCCTATTATTATTTTCCCTATATTTAGTCGAACCAACAGGAAATTTTTTTTTCGTATTCCGACAGTCGGACCACGCGAAAAACATACTTTTTGTGTGTGTCAAATAAAATGTACATTGTTCATGATTTAATTAAACTGAAAACTGAAACTATAATTCGAAGTGGCCGTTCTGGGAAGTGGTCGTTCAGGGAAGTGGCCCTGTGTGACTGGATTCGCGACGCATAACTCCAGTCGGGTATCGTTTGACCTGTAATTATACAATAATATCGTGAAATGAATATCACATCAAAAATAGCGTGTTAAAATGAAAATAGTGACTCACTGTGAAGATGTATGTTAGTGATACTAATTCATCGATATCAAAATCTGATGTCTTACTTTTAGATAATAATAATTACTGCAAAAAGTCAGCTAGCCCATTTAAAAAAAATTATGAGTTTGAAACTTATATCGGCAAATGACCTCAAAATTGGTCACCCGTATTTTCCCGTAGGTGTCGTTAAGACACAGACCAGCAATGGTGACCAAATTTTTGCAATCGACACGTTATTTTTATTAATGACCCACTGCAAAACTAAGTGATAAGCATATAAGTGGCAATCTATAAGGTATACAAAAACAACTGTGGCCGATGATTCTCGTTGATGTCTTTTATATGACGACACAGATTGTAAATGGTTCCTCTGGTGGCCTGAATAAAAATATAAATCATCATCATCATCAGCCGGGTAACGTCCACTGCTGGACATATGCCTCCTCCATGGTATGCCACATTGATCGGTCGCGAGCCACTTGCATCCAGCGACTACCTGCGACCCTAATTAGGTCGTAGATTTTCAACCGACTTGAAAAAAGGAGGAGGTTCTCAATTCAACGCGTATGTTTTTTTGTATGTGTGTTTGATAACTCCGCCAATAGTGAACCGATTTTGATAATTTTGTTTTGTTTAATAGAGCATACTTCAGAGGTGGCCCCATGTAAATTTTATCGAAATTGATAAAAGCTCTTGAGAAAATCCATAAAAACCAAATTTTTAAGGCAATTGGCAATTAAGGTTTTTTTTTGAACGCGTTTATTATATTTTTTTTATATATTATTTATTTATATATTATTTACTGTTAATAAAAGTCAAACAACTCAAAAATACAATTTTTTTTTGATACTCCTAAAACAGCGTTTGACTTTATCTTTAGCCCACGACTTTGTCGCTCTGGTCTTCATAAAAAATCAGCTAAAGTTTATTTACATTATTTAAGTATATTACAACCATGCATATTAGTTTCACACTGACTACGAGTGTATACCTAAATAAATTTGTTATTTACATGCTATAAAAATGATTCATCACTACTGGTGGCACCGTTAAGTCGTCCAGAGGTATCAAACAAACTCAGTCTCGAGTTTGTAATTTTACAGCCATAGAACACATTTTCCAGATCAATACGGTGCCCAGAATAAACAGTTAAATAAACATACCAGATTCCACCTAAAACATGATCCAAAAACATTACGTCGATAAATGTGCGGTGTTTGTAATATTTATTACGCCAATTAAACTATAATTGCGGTAAGTGTAATTGAATCGAGAATCGAGAATTTCAATTTAAAATCAATATTTCTCATCAATTTAACGGAGGTTATTCATCGACTCAGCCGAATGTTGAATTTTGTCGTAAAAAGTTGGACTAAGCGAGACAAACGCGCGGAAACAACCAACGAAGAATGTTTTTATTGAAACAACAATAGGTAGCGGATTATCCAGCTGATTCTTTAACTACCGTGGGTGACATCTCAATCAGAGGCGTGACTGTGAAAGTGTCCATCGGTGCTCAAGATCCACATTGTTTTCTCCGTCGAAGAATCGGACATGTGTCATTAAAATCATAATTCTCGCGCCCGAAGGCCGAATCATAGGAAGAGTCTGGGAGAGAGGCTTCGCCCATCCACCGGTATATAAGCGAAGCTCCGCACGTTCGGTACATCATACCACCACGAGACCTCCGTAAGACAACATGAAAGCGTTCTTGGTAGGTACCGTGTGCAGTGAAAGTGTTGTGACCCGAGTGTTGTGACCCGCGCCCGCCCGCGGGCTTCCTAGTGCGATCCGACGATACTGCTTGATTACATACGTCTACAGAATAACATTGGACAAGTGATACTCAACTTTAATTATAAGTTAAATTTTCATGTAGTGCTTTTATTCCTAACCCGTTCACTGTAAAATTAAGACTTTGGTAACAGTTTGTGTGGAACGAAATCAAGCAGTGTCAAAGGTCATGGCGCTCGCAAGTTAATAAGTGTTATATGTGTGTTTTCTGGCGCAGGTACTAGCTGCCGTTGCGGCGCTCGGCTCGGCTCGACCCGAGGCGGGATACAGCTACAACGCGCCCGGAGGTGGCGGCGGCGGCCTGGGCGGAGGACACGGGGGTGGTTTCTCCTCCGGAGGCGGCGGTGGTGGGTTCGGAGGCGGACACGGGGGTGGATTCTCATCCGGAGGACTGAGTTCGAGCAGCTTCGGACTCGGAGGCGGCGGCGGTTTCTCATCCGGCGGAGGTGGTGGATTCTCATCCGGCGGAGGCGGTGGATTCTCATCCGGCGGAGGCGGTGGATTCTCGTCTGGTGGAGGGTTCGGCGGTGGATTCGGAGGCGGATTCGGAGGCGCCCCCATCGTGCAGAAGCACATCTACGTGCACGTCCCGCCCCCAGAACCTGAAGAACAGCGCCCACAAGTGATCGGAGGTGGCGGCGTAGCCCAGAAGCACTACAAGATCATCTTCATCAAGGCCCCCGCACCTCCCGCGCCCGTTGCACCCATCATCCCTGCTCAGGCTCAGAACGAAGAGAAGACCCTCGTCTACGTGCTGGTCAAGAAGCCCGACGAACAGCCCGACATCACCATCCCAACTGCCGCCCCCACCCAGCCCTCAAAGCCCGAGGTTTACTTCATCAAGTACAAGACCCAGAAGGAAGCCGGCGGCATCGGTGGTGGAGCTATCGGAGGTGGATCTGGAATCGGTGGTGGTATTTCTGGCGGCTCTATCGGCGGCGGTAGCATCGGCGGTGGACACGGAGGCGGCCTCGGCGGTGGTCTCGGAGGTGGCAGCATTGGCGGCGGACACGGTGGTGGTATCGGCGGCGGACACGGAGGCTCCTCCGGCGGCGTCAGCTCGTCGTACGGACCCCCCGGACAGTCCGGCCCATACTAAACAGCGCTAGGACGAAGCGCGCCCCCTTGTGATACCAGCTTTGCCGGCGACAAATCTAGTTTTAAGTAGACAAAAAATTACGGTGCCTAAATGTATTTATGTAAATAGTAATTTTAATTCTTAATTTTAATTGTAATATAAAAATATTTTTTGCATAAAAAAACGATAAACAAACGAACTTAATCTCTTTGTTTCTTTGTTCCCTATTCCGATTCGAATACGAAAATCAATTTCGACTTTCTAGTAGAAGTACTGCGGTGTCAATTTACGTAGCACTGTGAATTGACAGGATAAAAAGTAGAACGTTAATTTGAAATTTGAGATATTTTTATTTGGTCCTCGGTGAAGCATTATCACGAGGTAGCTAACCAGCTGGCCAGTGTCTGGTCCACGCCAGGTACATGTAGAAAGTGTTTTCACCTCGTGGGCGACACACTATGACGCAACCCGGGACAGCCGGCGTGACCCGAGTTGCATAATGCAACCAGAAAGATGCTACGTTGCGACATCTCTTATAGAAAATAAAGTAAGAGTTTCGTTAAATATTTCATTACGCAATATTACACCTACACTATCTTAAACAATCCGGTTGCGTAAACTTGACATTTGAGAAATATCCTTTTCAATTTTCACCACAGAAAAACGTAAAATATTCATAGGGCTGTCAAATAAAATAGCCTCATTATGTGATGTCAAATATACAGAAATATGCAATGTAATATACATTTTATTGAACTAATGAGGAATTAAGAACACTTAAGTAATGCTTTAGGTCAAAGTCCCACGGACAATGAAGCAAAAACAAAAAATTCGCAAGACTGTTAGGTCGTGTGTTACGCAACACTGTGATGACACGGAACACCGTGTATTAACGTGTAAATCTGAATATTTATAGCGCTGGGAGAAACTTCCGGACGAGACACGTTTGGCTTTTGTGATATAAGGAAAATGACATCGTAACTTGATCGAAATATCTATAACGACACCTCTTACGTCGCGTTGCATAATGTGTACTTTTACATATCAATATGGATATCTTAAGCGTAACATAAATTGTTTATTATTGTATTGATAAAATGTTAAACAATACGTCCGATTGACTTTAATAGGACTATTTTTTATAAATATGTTGGAGTCTAACTTTCGAAATCTCCCATTTTGAAAAAATGCATTCGTACGTATGGACCTTAGCATGACGTGAAATGTTACAATTTAATACCTTATTACTAATACTGACAGTTTCAAATCTCTTACTTTCTTAAGAGCAATATATCTTTTTCTTAAGAGTAATCTTCCTCAACATCTGTATCTTTGAAATCAGTTCAGTATTTTTATAAAAGATTATAAGATAGACGTGTAGTATTCAATATCATTTTCGATGATAAAACCACTGACTCCAATTCTTATGTTAACCAGTGGTATAAATTTCTACAATTAGTCAAAGTTATTTCTTGCAGTTGACATGCAAATAAGATGTTTCATTATAAAAATTATTTAGTTAATGCCAAGACTGACAAGCCAATTTTTTAGTCTCTACTGACTTCAATTATTTGTGAATGTCACAATGACTTTATTTATGTCAACCGACAACTGTTTCAAATACATGTTTAAACTGGAACAACAAAAAGAAATGTCCGACGTTTAGTAATCTAGAACAAGTTCTAAATTAAGTTATGAAATTGTAACCTCATACATTGCTCTTACTTGGAGATACAATCTTGACACCTGTGGGTGGTCCATAAACTACGGTATCAGTTACAAGGTACACTATAAATAAAATAGATTTTTATTTTCTCTCCACGACATCATCTTATATGTTGTTACAATTATTTAAAAACAAGTAATGTAGTAGATTTGAGGGAGATGGTTTCCAGTTTAAGTCCGAGGCCTGTGTAGATAGCTAGGTCTCACAACATGACAAACATATCTCTGTTATATACAATGAATTGTGCAATTTGAAGGGAAAAAAATAAGTTTTTACACTAGAACAACA
This sequence comes from Carcina quercana, assembly GCA_910589575.2. Classification (NCBI taxonomy): domain Eukaryota; kingdom Metazoa; phylum Arthropoda; class Insecta; order Lepidoptera; family Depressariidae; genus Carcina; species Carcina quercana. The sequence continues at coordinate 11,660,536 of OU342439.1, read as the reverse complement.
GTAACAATAGAGAAAGAGAAAAAATGATTTTATATGAAAGAATATATTGGAAATAATTCACTATTAATGTCCTTGTTTCAGTGTGACTATATTTAAAGACGATTTTATTGTGATTGTTAAATATTTTTCCATGTTGAGTTTCTGGATCTGCGTTACGAGCATTTTACTATTTATAATGATAAATAACATCTCATATCGCTTTTGACCCTGTCTGAATCTAACAACACTCCCTTTTGCAAATCGGTTCTGCCCATTTTAGTTATGAGCTAACACACAGCCTCACATACAATAAAAATTACACACATATGGTGCTAAATTGATTACTTTGCCTTGGCTTCGTTGTTGTCGGGCAAAAGTAAGGTTGATGTCACTAACAAATATCATTTTCGCATACATTTACGATCAGACGTCACTACCAATCAGAATGTCAGAACAGCTTGATTTGTTTTAGAGGGATAGTTGAAAGCCATGGAAGAATATTATAGTGCACACGGTTAATGCCGCGGGTAGAAGCTAGTTATAAATAAATAATACTTAATTAAATTGAGTTCGTTGTGTTGACGTGTTTCATAGAGCGCCCCTCTAACAGATGTGTATGTCGTCTCGGGGCATGGCATGCCGGATATGTCCCATTGCAGACGATGACTTACATTACAACATAATGCCGTAAGTAATTTAATGCTTGATACCGCTGTATAGGCTTCATTATTGATTGTTGACGGTATTTAATGGTGTTCGCGATGAGTAAATTATATGATTGGCTTTGTTTATATTTTTACACTAGCTTCTGCCCGCGGCTTCGCCCGCGTGGACTTTAGGATTTATCTCATTGAATAAATCAACTACATAACAAATATGAAACTGACGTAACGCTTTCCGGCAACGAATAATTATTTGGAGATTATTCATACTACAATTATAAAATCGATATTAAAATATGGGTAAGAGGTGGGGGTAAGAAGGTGCAAGATTCACACACAAAATTTGGTCTAGCCGTTTCCCAGAAGTGCGACCACAAAAACCGGGACATTTTTATATATTAGATTGTTTCATTATGTGTGAAACTACGTCACTCTTAATTTTTATCAGTAAGGCTAACTACCCATTTTCATGCTGCTGACTTCGGAAAACACATAGTTCCCATACAAACTTTCAACCCCTATTCACGTATTTATCTGTTTCCACTTTCTAACCCGTTAACAATTTTCTTGTTATTATCTTCAAAAATGAGGAATTGAAATTTTAATTTGCATCCCTGATTTCACCCTTTAGAGGTTGATTTTTCTAAAACACTAAAAACGTCACCCTTAACTGTAGTTCATAAGACTTATCATGCTGATGACTACAAACACATCAGAGTTATCATTCACACGGTGGAACACGTATTTCTTTGTTTCAAATCTAGCCACTTACTAAGTATCAATTTTCATGATATTGACTTCAAATATAAAAGAGTTCCCATACAAACTTTCATCCCCTTTTCATCCCCATTAAAAATTCGTGAAACACGTATTTCTTTGTTTCTAATCTAACCACTTACCAAATTTCATTGCATTATCTTCAAAAATGAAGAAATTAAATTGAAACTTGTATCCATGATTTCACCCTCTGGAAATCACTATTAATTTTATTTCATAATGCTGATTATCAATTTTCATGATATTGACTTCAAAAACAACAGAGTTCCCATACTAACTTTCATCCACCTTTTCACCCTATTAGAAATTTTGATTTTGTGTTTTTGATTATTGCATTGTGTTTATGCAGCTACTTTTGTTGTTTTGTCTATATTTATTTATGTTTTATTAATTATAAAAATTAAAACTAATAGTGATTTGGTGTACATTCTCGTTTTTTGAACGTGCTTTTTGGAACGTGAACTGTGGAGCGTTGTCTTACGATGAATATTTAGTTATCTTACGGTTGTTACAGTTAGAAATAATAACACTTGAACGCCGAATAAATAAGTCACGGTCCAGCTGAAAATCAGCGCTGTGGTCTTTGGGTCACAGCATCGGGCTGAGCTGGTGCCGTTTTCCAAGCTAACTTAATTTTGCTGTAATTATTTGTTTTTATTTTGTGTATATGTCATGTGTGTGTGTGTGTGTTTTTTTCCTCATTTACGTATTGTATTCATTTTTAGCTTGGAATAAATTATTTTCTTTCTTTCTTTCAAATCCGTGACACTTGTACTTCTTTGTTTCTAATCTCAACACTTATCAATTTTCATGGTGTTATCTTCAAAAATGACGAATTTAAATTTTATTTAGCATTCCTAAATTTGCCCTGTTTAATTTAAAACACGTTATCCTTACTTTTAATTCATAAGACTGAATACCACTTTTTATGTTATGGGGTACAAAAACAACAGAGTGCACATACAAACTTTCATCCCCCTTTTCACCCCTTTTGAGGATAAATATCCAAAAACTGTGAAACACTACACCGAAAAACTACGTACAAATTTTCATGGATTTATCTTCAAAAGTGACGGACTTTCGTACAAACTTACATCCCTCATTTTACACTGTTAGGGTGGAATTTCGAGAAATACTTTCTTAGCGGATACTTTCACTTTACAAAGAACACAGCCTCCAAATTTCATGTCTATAGGACCAGTGGTTTAGGCTGTGCGTCGACATATAAGTCAGTTAGTCAGGACTTTGAATTTTATGTAGATTGAAATCCAATGTGTACCTTAAAAAAAATTACATCTCATGTACACCATATAATACCTCATCATCACCATCAACAGCCTATATACGTCCCCACTGCGGGGGCTCAGGCCTACTCTCCTACACAGAGTGTATGGGACATAGTCCACCACGCGGGACCAGTGGGGATCGGCGGACTTCACATGCCTGTTCAAGACATGCACGTTTCCTCACGATGTTTTCCTTCACCGTTAAGCAATCGGATAATGTACTTGAATACCTATTGTTTAAAAAATTATCTGCCTCTGTGTCTTAAAAATGGCAACACGTTTGTACTAACAACCCTGAGGTTCCATATTTTGATTGATTTTTTGTTTTTGTACATACAGTTTTGACCATAAGTCCCAATACCTATCGGTATTTGATTTGGTTGGCGGTAAGGCATTTTCTCGAGGCCTATCGTCCAGCAGTGGACGTTTCCTGTCTAATGATGATGATGATGAAGGCATTTTCTATGCCCACCTGACTTTTATTATATTTAGTCTGTTATGTGAATATTGTTTGAAATGTATTGTTTTGTCTATAACAGTTTGTTTTGTCTATTAAAATGTTTAGTTTTGGCTGGCTGGCTCGCTACCACCATGTTACCTAAGTCTTCCACCAACCAGAATTGTTAATAGCACTGTTGTGTTCCGGTATGAAAGGTAGCAGAACCAGTGCCTCTCTATTAGTTTGAGGATCCTGGATAAGCAAGATTTCTATCCAACGGCCTTGCGTGCGTGCGTACAGCTAAGCAGTGGAATTCCCTGCCGGCTGTGTTTCCCAAGCGATACAACCTAGATAACTTTAAGTCCAGAGTGAATAGACTATTTCTATGCAACCGTGAACGATCCTAGACCACATCGTCGCTTAACATCAGGTGAGATTGTAATAAAACTGAAGCCTATCGAATGAAAAAAAAAACATGTTAGATGAAGGTCAAATACAAACCCATACAAAAAATAACTGTATTTACGAACTTTTTATACAAACTTACATCGCTAATTTTACCTCACATTCCGTTAGGTCTTAGTTGTATAAGCCTTTTTAGAAGATGGGTAGCAGAATCTAGCTATGTAACAACAACATTTTACTGCGATCACCAATCCGCCTACCAACAGTGGTGCTTGTTGCAAATCCAATCATATAAAGTTTAATGTGTCGTTATATGGGGAGAGGGGCACTTGTCCAACAGTGGACTCATGCAGCCAACCAGGTTGTGGAGGGATGGCCCGATACACGTTACACGGCAATTGCAAACTTTAACACAAACTTGCATCACATATTCTTTTTGCGGAACTATCATAAAAGGAACATATTGTCAAAATCTCATAACCCTACATGGTTTCGTCTCTCAGTCACTTCTAAAGCTGAGGTAATGTTTCAAAAACACTTTTAAACATTAACCACTGAATCACCTTCTTTTGTATTTGCTATTAGAAATTAGTCAGGCATTGTAGCAATTCTGGACAGAACCCACTAAATTGGTTTTTGTATTCTGTTATACTACCTATATCACCCTCAAACAATTTTTGGCAAACCTTTTCAATGTACAGATAGACGCGTCGATTCTCCATATATAGGTAAGTCGATTCTACAGGTTTTTTTAAGATATCTTTTTATTGCGTGAACTGATTTTGATGAAATAAAGCTTAGATGTTGCCTTGACCAACGCCTAATTTAATTGTGAAAACCGCATGAAATTTGGTTTTGTAATTTCGGAGATTAGCCGGTTCAGACAAACAGACAGACAGACAGACAGACAAAATGTTTAAAAATGGTCTTATTGTGTTCTGTTACACTTCTTACATCACCCTCAATCAGTTTTAGTCAAAAAATTTCAATGTACAGACACGTCGATTCTACAGATTTATTATAGTAATAGAAAGAAGAAGATGATGATTTGTTAGTCTGTAATTTTAATAGAGTCATACAAGAATCAGAAGCAAAAACAAGTTGCATGTGCCTCAATTTCGCTTGGCAAAAGATTTTTTGATTCAAATGAAAAATTGTTTTGTTTGTTACTACCTAAATCCGTATACTATATAAAAAAAAATGTTACGTGATTTGTATAAAAACGTACAACACCTGCCGTAGCAAAAGAAATAAAAGAATTACGTAAAAACTTAAAACTATGGTTGAAAGAAATGATGTTTTATAGTATTGCAGAATTGACATGCCCTAGTAAATAAATGACCCCTAATCAGAACTTACAATATTATTTTTATTTTTTAACGATCCATAAACTCTATCAGTGTTTCACAAGGCTACTACATCTACCTATAGCTGGTTTTAAATTAAGATTGATAGAGCACTTCCAATCACAATTAAAAGTTGTTAAAGCTACATTAAAAAGTTTCATAATCCGTCGCATCAAACAAATAAGTTGCAAGACATTTTGCAAATATACAGTGAACTTGTATATCTGAGATAATAAGAAAAAAGGTATATCGAGAAGGGCCATGAAAGCGACATAGAAGGTACTGCATGAAATTTGGTAAATTAAAGTCACCACTATTATGCGCAGAATTAGTTAAATACACTGAAAGGATTTATTTAGGTTAGCCCGATCTTTGAACAAGAGCACTATCTTGTTGAGATTTGATAAAAATACATATAGCTAATAAGTGAAGCTAATGTTAGTACATTAAGACAGGGTTTTCTCTATCACCACCAACTCCGATCAACTTCCCGTTGGGGTAGTGAATACCCCTTGGTCTCCTGCTGAAAGTAAGGGAATTCGGTCGTGATGGGTGGAAGTGGGTGATTGTGGGTGGCAAAAATGTGAAAAATATAACATGAGAACTTCTGGAAAGTTCTGAAAATTTCTGCAATGATCTAGAAACATTTACTCTACGTTTATGCAAAAATAAATGTCCATCCATGCGAAACCGGGGCGGGTCGCTAGTACATATATAATTAATAAACAATACATACCGTTAATGACATCGAGTATTTTGACATTTATGTATTTATTTATTCACATTAAAAATTACAAAAGTTGACTAAGTATGTGTCCAAACCACGTATACAAGATGAGAGTGAGAGTCTCGGCGTGCTTTCGCTGATTCACATAACGTAATACATGTGGTATGAATGCAAACATTCGTGATTCGTGCTTTACCGATAGTAAAGTGGTCTGTGGATTTTATTCCGGAGAGGCGTTACTTTTACGTATACTTACTTAGTACCAGCAGTTCAAATAACTTAGATTACTGATCACTCATGGTTTCAATGCAAAATTATACATTATCAACAATCATTTCTTTGCTTAGCTAACAGCACAGTTTAAGAAATTGCGTGTCTGTATTTCAGTGGTCGGCAACCCGCGGCTCGCGACTGTGTTGCAAATAAAAAGTAAGTAAGTAGTACATCCACTAAAGCCTCTCTCCACTCTGATTTATTCCACTTACGTCTGGCTAACAGAAAACTTTACTCCGCGAATCAGTTCAATGTCAGATTCTGTGACTTCAGAAGGTTTCTGGCAAACTTGATATTTTTGCGTATCCTTTATATCGTGCTTTAGAAGGCACATAAAGCTTTGGATCCCGGGTGTTTTCTTTGACATTTGTCGTTAAACCAAGTTAGAGAATTTCGAGCGGCTTGATGCACTTCTAACAGACTAATCCCAAAAAAATATGGTTTTGTTTCCTGGGTTTAAAGGGTCAGCTGGCTTCTTATTATTAAAACTCAAAACAAACTGTCACCGAGTCAACTTTTCATTGAATACGAGTAAGAACAACATATCGTGGGTCTGTTTTGTGTTTTGTTTTGTCGCCACTCTCACAAGTATTTAATGCTAATTTAATCCTCGAAAGCCTACCGAGCTGTGCTCTGACACATTGTTAGGCATGTCGTAATTGGCTTATCTCTATAAGCTGGTTGTAAAAGCCGGCGCGTGACAAACTAGCGCATGTTTGAATCTACAGGAACTAAATTGTCTACCTGTAACTGTTTCACGTATACTTTGCTTTTTAAGTTCACTGACTCTATGACAGTCACTTGAAATGTTACAAATGTAAACACTTTCAACCATTTCAATATACTTCAGTATACTGTGAATTAAATATCCGTTGGAATAAGCAGCCTTTTAGTTTCACTAATCTAGGGGAAAATATTATATACGAGGTGTACATCGTGTAAGTGGTACCTTTGCTATAACCTTTCTGCAGTTTTGTGTGTTAAAGCAATGAAAAGTCATAATACAATGTTAAATTTAATATAAATATGAAAATATACAAAAAAACATTATGCACAGTAAACATATTTTAATACAAAGTGAACATAATATAATTCAAATTAAAAGAAGACAAAATATAAACAAAACATAATTAACAGCAAACTTGGCTCTATACAAAGTGAACATAATATAATACAAAGTGAAATAAGACATTATTTAAACAAAACATAATCCACAGTAAACTTGACATAATACAAAGTTAACATAACATAATACAAAGTAAAATAAGACATCGTATAAATAAAACATAATTCACAGTAAACTTAACTTAATACAAAGTGAACATTATGTAATACAAAGTAAATATAATTTATTTCAATGTAAATATGAAAGAATACAAAAGTGTGTAGATATTTGTAAAACTGACCGCATTATTAATATAGAAATGTTATTAAAGAGTTCTCAAGTGAACATTTCGGCGACAACGTTCAACTTTCTTTAATGTGTGAAGTCTCAAACAAAACATTAACGAAGACATAAAACTTAACCAAACATTGACCCGTCAAACCGGTGTTAGCTTCCGTCTTGCCGGCCATCTGTTGACCCCACAGTTAAGTTGAAACCACGGGTTTAAATCATGGGGTAACCACGCCTTACTTAACCACAAGACATAACCATTAGCTATTGTGTTCTATGAGAGAAATGTTACCTGTTTTATACCTATATACATACAGATATAGGTGCTATAAATAATGTTGTAGAGCACTTTCTTGAGGAGTATTCAAGGGAGTCGCTGGATGCAGGTGGCTCGGGACCTGTCGATGTGGCGTACCATGAGGGAGGTCTATGTCCATCAGTGGACGTTTCCCGGCTGATGATGATGATTCAAGGGACTATTCAGGAGATGGGCAGCTTCTGGGTTCACATTTTGTAAGCTAGTCCACGAAAATGTATCTGCTTTATATAGTGAAGAACTAAAATGTTGCCTTGACTTCACCGACCAATATAGTCAGATAATATTTTAAGAAGTTCAGCGACTGTCACTTGTAAAAACTTGCATATTCCATATTCAGTACAACGTGTCGAGACTTGCCGCAACGTTTTTTTTATCCAGTTTTGTGAATATGGTAGAAATGTAGCTCCAAGGGGTCCACCGGAATCAGCTAAATTTTGGTCTATAAGTGGTCTATGCGAAAACAAGTCTGGGGGACCTTTGCTATAATTCAACATCTTAAAATCTAAACTGCCAATAGTTTCCCAGATTCCTCTAGCAACAGGTATTGTCATTTAACTCTACAACTGTCACTTTTGCAGTGACATCAATCACCTATTGTCAAGTGACAGTTGATATACTTTTCACGTAAAAATGTCAAGAAACAAAAAGAAAAAAGTCTGTCCTTTTCTAACTCAAGTGTAAACTATATACATCGTATGTTGAATGATCGAATAAGATTCTCAATATCTTAAATATAAATCTATTATATCTACGTTGAAAAATGGATCCTTAAATATTTTTTATACCATGGCATTTTGACCCGAGCAACGTCGGCCGGGTTTCGCTGCTAGTAATTACATATAACGTTTTAATAAAGGGTTTGCGAGATTACAGTGTCTTGTTGACAGCAAGGGTGAGATGACAAATCTTTGACTTAGGTACTATTCGCCCTAGTTGTGTCTTTTACTTGAGTGAAATTTTGTTTTGTTCTGTATATATTTGTACTGTGCCGAAATATTATTGAAGCGCAGAGTTAATTTGCACAATAATAAGCTGTATACATTATAGAAGAGCGGGCTCTCGTAATACAAGCTATGTTTAGCTTAAAAGGAGTACCCCAAAACCTGTATATTAATTTTAGTAGATGATGCAATAAACATTTTTTCATTTTTTTTTCATTGTCAATGTGGGAACCTGTGAATAGTGTTTACAGTGCAGCGAAATTTTCAGGTACATTACATATACATACATTAAATTTATTATTTCTCTCACATTTCGGGCGCGACTTTACGTAGAAAGGAATTGAAGGTCGAAGTTCTGTTCTAATTCCTAGTCAAAAAAGGAATGTTTTAGCTTTACTTAAGTAACCTTTTTCTATGTATTATAATCTACGTATTCAATAGTACCACATGTTTTCCTATAACCTGCTACGTACGTACAATCTGCTCCACATCTGAGCATTTTACTCAAGTAAAAGGAGGAACACTGGCTCCCATAACACAGAGTACTAGATTGGGAGCCAGATACTCGTATCCCAGACTTTATTGGAGACTAAAGTTATATCAAACAAATATCCATTTGACAACTCGATGTCTAGATATCCATGTCAATTGTATGTTTTTTGTTTTAGTTTTGAAAGTGTACCGAACAAATACAGTACTAAAAGAGTTTTAGCTGTTTAATATTTGCGGGAATGAATATTGATCCCTTTAAGTTAAAAAGATATTACTACGCCAAGGCGATAATCTTTTTACCTTCATGCTCTACATTACCATTGTACTACAAATCAAAGGTGCAAATACCTACTGACTGCTAGAAAATAATTATTATTACAACCGTGCGAAGAGCGAGAGCTTCGCCTGCATAATTTTTGTCAAAATAAATATAAATGGCGGACTGTAGGTCAATTTTTCTGTGTCACTGTCCTAGTACACCCCATTAGGTACACAAACAAAACCGAAGCCTCACTAATATTGTTACATACGTTGAATTATGAAATATGCAGAGACCTAAATATTGGATTGGCTAAGCACCTTTAAGGTTGTAACAGTCACACTCAGTGGCTAGAGTAAAATAAGATTTAAAAAAAACAAAATTGTACTTGATACCTGAACTTGTCGATGACTTAATCTAGGGTATGGTATTAAAAATTATGTAATGCACAACATTACATTAATAGATTTTGCACGAGTTATCTGCGTGTATGAGTGTAAGTTGTACCACGAGAACATTAGAACGGGATAAAAGTATTCTTATGTGTTTATCTTTATATTGTGAAAGGATATCCTGACTGTCTGACTGACATATCAAGGAGATTGTCAGCATATCTACCTTTATAACAAATCTTACTGCGATGAAAAGTTTGACAATGTAGCAATCTAAGAGGCTCACGATATAAAACGGACTGATGCAGCTTTTGTCAAAATAATTATTATATGATTGCAGAAAAATAAGTAACGTTGCTTATTATTTGATTAAAGTTAACTGTTATATAGACAACGTGCGAAGACATAAATGGGTCAAAAAATCTTTAAAAAACTGGCTACATTAGTACACGAAGTCTCCTGAATAAAAAAAACTATTTAAAAGTTTTTCGTTACGGGTTACCGGGTCGATTTCGTCTCCGAATTCCATTTTTTTTTTCAAATTGAAATGGTACCACGCTTAGCTTCACTGTTGGTGAAAATATCGAGAAGAATATCATACATCCAGTTGAGTACCTCCCTTCGGTACCTCCTCTTTTGGAATTCAGTTGAAAATTAAGATGCTACAATTTAGGTCACGTTGTATGTTCCTTACAAATAGTCCGGTATGATCTTTCCAAATGTAGAACTCATTGTATGGCCCATACAAAAGTATTAAACGCCCATATCGTCACCTAAACACTTGACAACTGACTCTTTCACAAAGCTGCACGCATTTTTCACGCTTAGTTGTAGAAACGTAATCTTTTGTTCAACAAAGTCTTCGAGTTACATTGTGCGTAAATAAAAGGAACCTCAATTTTTTATGTCAGACGGGTTTGGACTTGGCCTTCATTTCATCTGATGGTAAGTGGCGATAAGGCCGTTGGATGGTAAGCGTGCGCACCCAGAAGCCTCAACTTTATGAGGCCCTGGCTCAGCTGCCTTTCATACCGTAACACAATACACTGCTGTTTGGCGGCAGACTTAGGTAACATGGTGGTAGCTAGCCAGGTGGACATAGAAAATGCCGTACCAAACCGAGTACTGATAGTTATCTGGAACTGGGAATCGAACCGGTCACCCCTGAGTTTTTAGTCCAACATTAGGCCACAGAGGCGGTTAAAATAAATATCGTTAACATAAAATTTTGATTAAAATTTTTCCTTTCTTGTCTCTATTTAAGACTCAATGTATCAGAGACAGAACAAAGCCTCAAGGTTTCATATGTGCACAGTTTTAGAACTTATACAGGAGATGTCACAAAAGAAAAAAGTTCAGTCGAAATTGTAAATTAGAACTGAAAATTAGAATACAAAACAATACAATGAAATCAAAAATCTAACAAACACTAAGTAAAAAATTGGTACAGTTAGGCGGCCTTATTGCTAAAAGCGATCTGTTCCATGTAAGCTTAGCTAACTTATCAAGCTGTAAATTCGAAAGGCGTGCACACTGCATTATTACAAAAGTGCTATAGAATAATAAAAACACTTCAGTCCTATATGTATAGGAAAGTTATCGAATTAGAAAACAACCTAGTGCAAGCCTACTGATTCCTGTTAAAAGGAAACAAATTTTGAAAGTTTTAAACACAATTTAAATTATTAGCAAAGTATGAGCAGATTTTAATAGAAGCATTGACAAAAGTGTGACTTCTCAAACGATTAATTACAATCTTTTAAAACAAATGACAATGGTTTCACGAGTTGACAGGCGACAATGAAAATAATAGACTTTTTGCACTTGGATGAAAAGGTCATTTCAATGGCTCTGTGAGACAGCCAGTGACATTTTGAGTGACGTTTTCAAAAGAGATCGTAAAGCTCATTTCGTTCTGGCTGCCAGGACGTTTCTATGGCGTGCAATTTGTGTCTATTCGAAATTTAAATTAATCGAATGTATAACTCTGTCACGTTTTGTTTAAAACAAACTGGTAAAGAGTTTCATTCAACAGTTAAATTAAATTTGAAATAAATAGAAGTCTATTTGAGCAAGAGCGTTAAAGTTCAACGTTTCTCATAATTAGAGAAAACAAAGTTTATATTAAACATTGAAGTTGTATGGGAATATGTTTGCATACATTTGTTAAAAGATTTAAGGTATACTCCCACAAAATTGAGTGGGCTAAAAAATCATTTCAGGGTTATAAACTTTTACCGCGAAAATATTAATCAGCAAAATGTCTGGAAAAAGAATCGATTTCGGGATCAAGAAATATTGTGTAAGGTCTTGTTCAACAGGATATTGTCTTATATTTTATTTAGATTAATTAAGGTAATTAGGTATTAAGAAAGCGTCGGTGGCGCAATGGATAAGGCGCGGGACTCTCAAACTGAGGGTTCCGGGTTCGAATCCAGACGTGTACCTAAGAGTTGTTTTTCAATTCAAGTACATTATCCGATTGCTTAACGGTGAAGGAAAACATCGTGAGGCAATCTTCACACTCCTGAGAAGAAATTCAAAGGTGTGTGTGAAGTCTACCAATCTGCACTGGGCCCGCGTGGTAGACTATGGCCAATACACTCTTTGTAGGAGAGTAGGCCTGAGACCCTGCAGTGGGGACACATATAGACTGTTGATGATGAAGGTAGTTCGAGAATACACTAACACTAGTAATAATCATTTGACATTGAGATACTAACAATAGTAATAATTATGTGGCATTTTATCTGACTGTTTCAAATAATAATAATAACGTGTTATGTAAAATGTGTAAATATGTACCAAGATGTCCGAGACAAAAAAGATAAACAATTATTATTAAGGGGCTACCAGCAAATAATCGTGATTTCTAAGTTCTTATCTAATCTGGCATACGGTATACGAGTATTAAGGGGTGACGCTTGCACTTCGAGGAAGAAGATATTTTACAAAAGCTGGATACAGAATGCCAGAATGCTATCTCTGTAAATAAAGCCCTCCGCGCTCCAACACAACAATTTTCGACGCGACTTTCTCGATCATGACATAAGTCGGAAAGGTCAAACCAGGTCATTATCTCCGTGAATACTTGTCAATGATCGGTTATGCACTTCGAAAACTTGACAGAGGGGCAACAATAACCGAAACTCACTATTTTTAAATTCCCAATGGCTTTGCACTTGGCCGTCATCTCATGCGAGTGAGAATATGGTCGTAGAATGCGCGTATCCACCGAGAAACTCCAATTTATTGAAGCACTTATGTTTAATGCCGGAACGCAATGATGCTATAACACTTTTGTTTACGGTCAGGTTTTGATGGTGGTAGCAGCCATGCTTTACTTGCACCAGAAATTCCGAAGTTGTATGTAACCAACGTAAGACTAAGGATTTCGTTATAATGAGACTTTGCCCAAAATATATTTTCAGCCAGGTCTTTGGCATTATTCTTCAGTACTCTTTCATTGTACAAAATATACCTATCGAATTTTAAACGTAAATAACCCATCAAGGTTTATCTGTACATCTAGATGGATCTCGCTTTCAAACAATGACTTTTGAGGCTATAATTTGGAGTCCAAACCACTGTATTTCAACTCAAACTAGAACTTACTTTCCCTGTTATTTAAGTTAAGCCCAGTCACGTTCTCAAGTTGGTTCGGTACGGAGCCATATTTAACTTGTACACACATGCGCACAGCTTGTTAACATGTATAGCTTGAATAGAATCTCGAATGTATTGCGCACGGGCCTTTGACATAAGTTAGCTATTCGTCAAACTGTGAGAAAACAACTATGCCAACGCTATAGCGGAAGGTAAAAAATTCTGAATGCTTTGCTATAAATACGAATTATCAAGTAAACAAATACTCGTATCAGTCGCTGACTTTGTCTCTGTGACGGAATATTTCGTTTCACGTGCCATCATCATCATCATCTACAGCCTATATATGTGGCCAGGCCCATTCGTAGACTTCACACACACCTTTGGGTATCCTCACGATGTTTTTCCTACACTGAAAAGCAAATGGTAATGATTTTTATCATTCGTACATAAATTCCAAATAAAAATTCAGGGTCAGGATCGAACCCAGACTTCGATTGTTCAAGGACTGACGCTCTACTCACCCAATCGAGCAACCATGGCTTCTGCAAATGCGGTACATCAGAGATATTCCGAGCATAGACCTTTTCATAGCCGCTGGGGATTTAGAGCTGGTGGATCAGGCGTGCCGTGAGTGTCCACGCTTCGTCTCAGTCCTATAGGTTCAGAACCAATAGGGTACTTCTCATTGAAATCGATTTTACGATTTCAAACTGTTCCAGCGCTTGTCGGTATATTGTTAAAGTTAACAATTAAGATAAGATTGCTCGTTGATTTTGGTCTGACATTTTTCGATGCATAATACTTTACCTCATGATCATCATCATCAGCCGGGATAGGTACATTGCTGGACATTGGCTTCTTTCATGGTATGCCACATTGACCGGTGCCGAGCTGCTTGCACCCACCGACTCCTCACGACCTTAACCAAGTTGTCAGTCCATCTAGTGGGAAGACAGCCCGGTAGATGCTTCCCGGTACGTAGTCGCCACTCAAGAAGCTTTACTCCTCAACGGTTATCGGTTCTTCGAGCGATGTGGCCTGCCCATTGCCACTTCAGATCACTGACTCGTCGAACTATTTCGGTGACCTTAGTTAGTCTACGGATTTCCGCATTCCGGATTTTATATTTCATCTATTATGATTTTCAGTACGTTAATTATTCATATTCTGAATGGAACCCTCGGTGCGAAACTCTGACTCGCACTTGGCTGGACTTTGTTTCCGTAGCAATCAAGTAAAAGCAAAATACTACAATAGTTCATTATACTCGCACTATATACTGCTATCCCACTTTATAACAACGCGATACTGTACTTAGAGATGAGTCACAGTGATTACTTACATCGAATATGTAACAACAGAATAGCTAAGAGTCATCAGTCAGTCATGTCAGCTGAAAACATCCAATAATCTTCCCCCATGGTACGCCACAGAGACTTGTCCCTCGCTTGCAGCTAGCGACTTCCATCTGCTCTACATGCATTTCAGCTTAAGAGTCTATGTTGGTAAGACCACGTGGCCGCGTTCAAATTTTGATTGTTTTGTAGCTGTCCCTATCTGAGCCCTATCCTACCCGAGCGCGTACGGTGAGACAGCATACATTACGCGAAGTTATCCACCCGTTATTTGGATGTTTTGTAGTCCAGGGATCATTTGAAGGATTATTAAGGTATATTATGTAACCATTTTTTTAATACAGTATACTAATGAAATTTCAGATGTCGGTGGTTTTTTCCAAATTGTTCTAAATCGATTCATACTCTTGTAAATCAGGTTCAAAGTTGGGCCTTTTTATTGCCGTAAAATACAATCCTCTGACGCCCTGTAACTCTGGAAGTATATATTTAAACGAAAATCTGACTCACCACCGACACAGATATTTGTTTCTAGATTGTGTTTTGAAAATTTCATAGATTTTCATAGCTTAATACTCAAAATATGACTGGACTACGTTTGTATGGGCGCTTTGACACCAGCATACCCTCTTAACTCTAATCACTCTGAAAACTGCTGTGGATTCAGATATGTATTACAGAACCAAGCCATATCTTCCTCTGGATAAATTAGACAGTCTTAACTTATTCCTAAATAGGTTTGACCGTTCGGTAATCTAGCTATCAGTATGTTATCTAAGCAGCATAATTTATAACACTGCACTATTGTGTGACGGTGATGAGAGATTGCCAGCTAAGTGCCGCATCCATTCTACGACCGTATCGCAACTTCCCATCAGTTGAGATTGAGTTGAGATGTAGACCGACGGCCTATTGTATAATAGCAACTTGACAACCATGGCGATTATAACAAATTCCTTCATGAAAACTCGTTCGTGGAGAGATCTATTAGGGACTAACAAGAGATACAAAATATAATCGCTACGTCTCATCTCAGATAGTTAATTTGGATAATATATGTTAAGTGCAGTATTAGAACGTTTTATTAGAAAACACGTTTTATATTTGCATGCTATTACTACCTGCAAAAGAATTTGTTTACAGTTCTTATCAGATTTGATATAACATTTTAGAAAATTATTCAAGAAACGTAATTACCAATCCGTGTTTAAATGATCAATGTGTTTAATTAGGTATAGGGAAGATGGAATCAAATTAGAAATCCCACCAAAATAAAAATACGTAATAATTATGATTTTTTATTTGCATTTTGAAAGGACTGAATGTCACAATTTTAAAAAAAAAAAGTTTTTTAGAATAGTAAAATGCTTATTAGATTTAGTTTTCTCATTGCATTTTATTGTATTGTATATAACACATAAAACATTATTTTACGAGATAACTCAAAATATCGAACAAGCGCCATATATTTTAACGCTCTAAAACACGTGTGACGTCACAAATGTCACCTAATTTATACGGAGCGTTTCAGCACCGCGTGACTAGAATTAGTTTTGATAAAAATGATAGCGATATTTACCTTTTTACATGGACTTTCGATTTAGACAAAAATATTTTTCCATGCATCTTCACCATTGTATCAATTAAACATTATACAGACCTTTACTGCCAAAACTTTGTTATGAAAATGTATGTATTCGTAAGTAAACCGAATATAATTGTAATGATAAAATGTACTAAAAACTTTTCGTACGCTTGTCAAGGAAACTTAATTTTCTATGCCACGCTGGCTACGAAAGTAAACAAAGTTCTTGGGAAATAATCTTCAAAGTTCAACATGTTAAACATGCTTTCCTTAATAATATTTTATTATTATTATATGTACGAGTAACTCTTTTGAATCTCGAATCTTGCTATTTCAAGACGTGTCCGGTGTTCTAGAAGGCTTGCGTGAGGACACAGGTCCTTAGAGGCTCCTTCGAGACTGTAATCAAGCAAAGCAACAACTTTTCGTTTGATAATTTAACTTACTACCATAAGTACTTAATCATAGTGATATAAATTTCAGTGATCTTCACTTAGACGGATATCTATGCACTTAACAAGTTATCGTATTATTTGCCAACCACTAGTGCAGCCGTAGCATGTGTAAGAAATTAATGGTCGGGACACACTTAGCTCAGTGAAGTAAAAGAAACGACAGCTATTATATAAATGCGAAAGTTTGTTCGTTTGTTTATTAGTTTGACCTTTATTTACGCCGTAATAGTCTGAATCACAAGTTTTTTTTGTATAGAGATAATTAGAGGGCTGTAAAAGGACATACTACGCTAAGAATTATACGTGGATGAGCCGCGGACCAAAACAGTAATAATAATAAGCAAATTAGAGACACTTAAACATGGACAAATACGTGCCCTATATCCGTTCAAGTTTCTCACTTCTGAAACCATATCTCTTAAGCTTGATTCGATACTGCATGTTCAAAAACTTTGAAAATGAGAATAAACTGTTTAAAATAAATAAATAAAAACAATATACACCTAACCTATAAAAGTCGGACATAATCTTGGTAAACATTGTGTCGTTTTTGACGTGGTAACGTCTTATAAATCGATGAACGACGGTTGCACGCACGAAAACGTGTCACGTTGCGCCTGAGCCGAGCGTGCAAGCAAAAGCCCGGAACAAGCGATAGAGAGACACGATCGGCCTAAGCGTTCGGATTATGACGCATCTTTTCTTATTCAGTTATCGTGTAAAATTATCGTCCGTAAACTGACTTTACAGACAAGATATTTGTTATTGATAATCTAATATTCTCTCTATCTTTGAAGAAAAAAAATTGCGATGGAAATAGCTTTTGCCTCGTCTCATCGTGAATGAATGAAAGCCTCAAATAAATTTCATACTGTGTTGTTTATAGCGTAAGCCTCCATTGTCACTTTCCACAGCGATTTCGCTGTTTTAATTGCACTTTTACTCTCATACTTGTTTGTGAAAGACAAACACGCGGTGGCAATGAATCCCTTTCCTCTTTTATCGTAAATGTATTATTGTTTGCATTTATGAAATTTTGATAGTTTTTATTATTGAGTTAAATGAGTATGGTATCAAAAATGGCTGAAACGTTTATTAATGCATTTTTAATGTATTTTAGTAAGTGTCTTCACTTAGTGACCCACATTAAAATTTTGCAACCAAATTATAAAATCAATTATATTTTATAATTTGGTGGTCAAAATGAAAATTTCGTACAAATTTCACTCAAAATTAATTTTTATAAAACCAGTTTAACTACGAAACCCTACACTGCGCGTGGCCCGACGACACGCACTTGACCGGGTTTTTGAATTAGTATCTGCCCCGAATAGCAGAGCAACTATTAAAACTTGGGATAAGTTCACTTAAAAAATCATTTCATTTTTTGTAGAAGGATAGTTGAAAGGCCAAGGAATGACACATTTTATCCCAATCGAACAAGTAGTCTATAAATATTTAAGTACACTCGGGCTAAGCCGCGTGCAGAAGCTAGCATAGATTGAATGAACATATGAACACATACTTGTAAATAATTTATAATACTGTGCTTGGTGTGCCGCTAGCACAGGGGTTAATATCCGTATAGTGCTCTAGTGACAAGATCGAGATGATTAAGAGTCGCGTGCGCCATTGTGTGAGCCCGGATTTCCATAATGTGGGACCGGTTCCAGACGCTTCCGGGAAACTTGACTAGTGTTGCGTCATACTAGACTAGACTGCTTATGTGAGACAACAATGGATCTCTTCAAGGACATAGTTTGGCTTTTAAACAAGAGTACACCATCTTCAGCAGTGCATTTACAGCAGATGATAGGGATACCATGCTGGATCACATTGTCACTCAATATAAGACGAAATCAGATCTCACTGTTTTAGAATATTTTTTAGAAAGATTGAGTCACTGCATCCGAGCATCTTGGTCTCGAATGTATTAATTAATTGCTAATTAGCTTACTTGTTAATATTATTTTAAACAATTTTTAAAGTCTAATTTTTGAAATATTATTATAACAACGAATACTTTGACTCAAAAAAGGACAACGAACTTTTGCTATACGTAACCGAGGCACACAACTTGTTGCGCTTCCTAAAATTACTCCATTAATATTAATAAATATTTTACGAAGTTCATCAATCAATTTAAAAAAGATAAAGTTGCACTCGAAACTTTGTTGACATTTAATTTTGCTGGGTTTATTCATCATCAACAGCCTATAAAAGTCCCCACTACAGGGGCTCAGTCCTATTCTTCTACAGAGAGTTTATGGGCCATAGTCTACGACGCAGGCCCGGTATAGATTGGTATTGATTGATTGATTCACACACACCTTTGAATTTCTTCTCAGGAGGAAACCTGCATAAGGTTTCCAAGCGATTTTTTCCTTCACCGAAAAACCAATGGTAATGATTTCTATCATTCGTACATGAATTCCAAATCAAAACAGCCTTCTTTTATTCAAACAATATAAATAAGATGACACGTGATAGTTTGTTTTTGTAATTTATACACCTTTTAAATTTAATTAAAGACAGTACAGACCAAGCGGTAAAACCGCAACATATTATCATCATCCGGGAAACGTTCACTGCTGATCATAGGCTTCCTCCATGGTATACTACACCGTTCCAGAGACGCTTGCATCCAGTGACTCTCATCATCTAGTTCATCTAGTAGGGTGACAGCACGGTACACGTTTTCCGAGTCGCAGTCGCCACTTGAGAACGGTTATCCGTCGTTCGTCTAAGGATTTCCCCATTGCGGATTTTTCACGTAGACAAATTCCGAGAATTTGCACATGCACTGTGAACCCATAGATTGTCCGATGTGTTTCATATCTAACAGTGGGCTTATTTAATTACTTATAATGATGCATCATAAATTTATGAATTTAAATAACTAATTGGTAAATAATAGTTTGTATATTTAGTCATGAAATTTTACCAATGTAGGTTATACACACAGCGACTTATATTATAACTTACATTAAGCGACTGAACCGATGTTGATGAGATTTCGCACGATCATGCTCGTATTAGTGTAGCATTTATAGGGCCTTACCGTTAGGGTCACGCAAACTTTGTTGCGGCAAAGCATAGATATCAATACTTATCGTGGGAAAAATGTATAACTTAATTTTCTATTGCGCTTGTTGCGTCATTACACTTGACGATAAGGCTTTTCACATATAATAATGTTTTAAAATGTAAACCATGCCCTTTGATATCCTTATATATCCTTACCTTTACCTTCACTCTGCAAAACCATTCGTATAGCAGCGGTGAACTCAATGAGGTCAGAAAGCATCGTTATGAATATCCATTAGTATGAGTAACAAATAATAAACCCTGACAAACTGACAGTAATGGCATTGAGATCAAACCGCGGCGTTCTAACCGCTGCATCTAGACAGGGCTGAATTTTGCGATATCCGAAAAGAAGAAATTTCTTTGTAGAAAGCTGAGCGTTGCACAATTTGACGATCACTCAGCCAATACTGGGTATTATAAATTCCATACACGTTCGGTCTCGCACGTAAACTTGAGTCGAGCAGCTGGACCGGGCGGTGTTGGCCAGTTGACTGGCGCTTTGCTTTCCAGACGCGTTCTACAAATTTACTTAAAGTGCGATAAAGTTATTAGATACTCTATATCGTTCCTTCCCTGTATTTCTTCCCTTTAACTAAAACCTGCAGGTGTCGTGGTTTTAGATAAAATTTCTGGTCTATCATTTAATGCAATTGCTAAAGGCCTTCTTATGCGATATTTTCGATGACACTGATTAATTCACATCGAAAAAATTAATACAGAAATTGTTCTGAATAAAAGAGCAAGAAAATCTAAAAAGGTTTCTAAGGTGTTGGTTTGTGTATCCGATTTAAATAATTGACCAATCAACAATTAGCTTTTACAGATAAGATAGTCAGCTAGTGGGATGTCATTTGTTTCAATGGTTAGGGCCATTTTTCACATCCGTTTTATTACATTTAAGAGCCAACCTACGGTAAGCCATTGCATTACACGAACTCATTGGACTATGCTGGGCCTATTAGATGGAGAACTGGAGAAAACTAAACCAAATGGGTCTTTTAGTCCAGACCAAATGCGACTAACAAAAGAAATAATGTCTTATTTTGTGGATGACAAAGAAAGTAGACAGGATGACTTGCGCCATGGCGACAGAGAATCGAAAATAGCACAGGCACAATGTCCAGCGTAATAAAATCCGGAATCTCAAAATCTGTAGACGAAATAGGGTCAATGACATAGCTCGACGAGTTAATAATCTGAAATTGGCAGGGCAGTATCTTGTACACTTATAATTTTAAAAGACCATTATCTATAAGTGATTTAGTTACCCTTTTTGTATATTTTGGTTTAGTTTATTTGTACAAAAACATATACAAAGTACGAAACAGGTAAGACTTTATGTTTAAAGCAAATATGGCGTCGATAAAATGACATTTGACGCTGTCACTTAGTACAAAAAGAATGATTTTGTACAATTGAAATAAATGCAAAAATTAATTCTAGTATATTTCTATACATATTTAGATTATTACTTGATTTTTTAAATAGTGTACAAGTGCAGGCCGAATTTGAAACAACTCTTTTGCCGCGTTTGCGCAATAACTGTACGAATCATTCTTTCTGATTATGTGCCTAACGCATCAAGCTGGGTGTTACCCCACCTTTCTTACAAATCACACTTGCAGAGCCGTAGTTGGCCAACCGGTTGGTAGCTTATGACCGCTTACACAATAAACTTAGAAGTTATAAAGTACCTATAAGTTTTAGGAATATTACTTCATGAGTGACACGACACATACGTTAAAAAGTCAAGGGCGATATCATTCAGGTGTTACATGCAATAAGTCGCTAACTGTACAAGTGTACAAATCGACGTCATGGTATTTACGAAGGTGGTGGTACTTTCCTGTACTCGCATACTGTATTTTTCAACCGAATTAAAAAAAGGAGGCGGTTCTCAACTCGACGTGCCTTTTTTATGTTTGTTGTTGTAAAAGTAATTTTGAATGGAATTCGTACGAAATTTCACACTTTGACGTCTCCAAATATATTTTATCTTTTTTTTTAAAGGTAACAGTAATTGTTAATTTACATATTATGAATAATTATACTATACAAACAGCTAAAGAGATAAGAAAGATAAGAGGTGAATTTAATGTGATCGTCATCATCATCAACAGCCTATATACGTCGCCACTACAGGGGCTCAGGCCTACACTCCTACAGAGAGTATATGGGCCATAGTCCACCACGCGTTGGCCGCATTCGGCCGACTATTACTCGTTAACCTGTAAAGCCAACTTAGTCGTGATAGTTTTCCTTTTAACTTTAGTATATATACTAGTGCTGTGACTTTATTCAGATTTTAAAAGGGATAATATAGTGATAGATAGACAGATAGAGTGGTAAGGGGAAGATCGATTTTGACAAAATTTATCACTTTTAAGCGTTATATTTCACAAACGGATTTACAGATCGTTGGAGCAAAAAGTGGTGTTCCTAGACCCTCAATATTTTTGAAAGACCTATTCAACGATACAACACACAATAGGGTACACGCGAAAAAATATGTCATCCCCAAGTTACAACAACAACAGCAACAACCGATAGCTTACTTTTAAATCAAGTACATTAAGTAGTTCCCGTGGGATAATCCAAGTAAGTCGCGGGAAAAATTACTGGTAAAATATAATGAGATAGTTTTGTTACCAGAGAGTACGTTTTAATTACTTTCTATCTTATACTCGTATGTAATGTTAGAACGGTTGCTATCTCTAACATCAAGCGGCGCGAGCGACACGACGCGGTCACACGTCACCGAAAATGGACATGCAGGTGCGCGGGCGCACGCTGATTCACTCGCGGCCGCCGTTCACAGCTCCAGATGCATCGCGTTAGCACGAGCGTGGTACAATGCTACGAGATGCTGGCGTTAGTAGATTACTTCGGGGAAAATGTATATTTATAAAAGATATCAAAGGACACTTGAAATTTGACACGTAAGTACTACGAAAAAAATTCTACCGTAAACTAATCGTAGGGAAACCCCAACTAAACCCCTCCGGTTACCATCCGCTGCGCTCATCAGAAAGCTCTAGGGCCTCAAAAGAGCGCATCCAGTGCACCCCTCGTGCTATGAGTCTCATATTTATTGGGCTGATGTGCTAGCCCTTAAAAACTTCGCAACGGAAAGGGTGCCACGCCGTTTCCGTTGCTCTCTCGGGATCGAGGAAAGACATTCAGAGCCCAACTCTGTCTGTCTCCGGTCCGTAACATTCTACTACAGAAGTAAAAATATAGACTTCAAATTTGAGCGACAAAACTGGCAGGCACTAATGTCATGCGTAATTACCAATTGAGTTAATTTATTCCCCTTTTAAACTGTCTTCTTCGAAAAGCTAAATGATTCTAGGTGCTACTTAGATTCAAACTTAGTTGTAGATTAAATCCTGATGTATTGAATTAATACATAATGTAATACAAATATCGTTTATTGTTTGAATACAGGTAGGATTACAAAAGATTGTTGTCTTCGTTCAAAGTATCACTGCATTCTACCAAATGGTTATCATAAAACTTAACATCAATAAATTAATATAAAAAAAAATTCATAAAGAAGCTTTTATTTAAATGCTCTAAAAAGGAGAAAATAAACTTTAAAACTTTAAATTAAATCAAACCCATCAATTGATTACATTGAACAATTTTTATGCTATAAAAGCTTGTCGCGTGATTTTACTTGTATTGATGTCGATATGGCGTACCATGAAGGAGGCCTATGTATTAATGAACCAGAATACAATAATTATGTAAACTGATCTAGAGAAAAAAGTATATATTTTATAAAATAGGTAAATTTACACACATCTACACTCAATCCCCAAGTAACGTGTATGTGGGAGCCACCCTTAAAAAATATTTTGCAAGATTTTATTCTACCACTTTGTTGACGTGATTAATATGTATACCCGTACTAAATTACACCTTTTAGTAGTAAGGCCACCTCTCTAAGCAAAGCCGCGGACAGACAGACGGACCGACCAACAGAGCGAAACTAAAAGGGTTCGTAGTTTGACTGCGGAACCCTACAAACAGAAGTGTCAGAAGTTGAGCGTTCTTATTTCAACAAATAAGTTTTACTCAAACCCGCGCGGAAAATGTCATCAACTTCTTCTGTTTCTGATAGCCTGGTAGTTCAAATGATTTTTCAATAGTTTGGTAGGAAATTAACCTGCGCTATATAAACGATATTGCACGCTCCGCACTGCACTTATGTCAACCTGGTGTTCTGGTATTAAGATGAGCCCGAATTGAGGGTCGGTGTCGCAATGGATAAGGCGCGGGACTCTCAATCTGAAGATTTCGGGTTCGAATCCAGCCGTGTACCTATGAGTTGTTTTTTTCAATTCAAGTACATTCTCCGAGTGCTTAACGGGGAAGGAAAACATCGTGAGGAAACCTGCATGTCTTGAACAGGCATGTGAAGTCCGCCAACCCACACTGGGCCACTCTCTGTCGGAGAGTAGGCCTGAGCCCCTGCGTCCCCACTGCAGCATTTAGTATTTTTAAAAGCTTTTATTTAACTTGCAATGTTTGTATGTATGTATGTATGTATGTATGTATGTTCGGGTCAAATCTTGCAAGCTGAATTAGAAGCACTTCCTCTTATCCTAGGGAGTTGAAATTGTGTACGTTGGTTCAGTTCCGATGACAATGCGTTTTTCTGGTACCAGCGAGCTGGTCTGATGCTGGAGTCAGGAGGAATAAAGAGAAACTCTTCAATAGGCCCCTCGAATTCGGGCTCATCTCAAAATCAGAATACCAGGCTGACATAAGTGCAAGGGAGCGTGCTATATCGTTTCTATATATCGTATCGTAGCGCAGGTTAATTCCTAACAAACTACTTAAAATCATTTGAAGTACCAGGTTAGCAGAAACAGAAGTAGTTTTGATTTAGCTCACATGACATATTACGCGCGGTTTATTCTACTAATGAGAACGCGTAGCTTCTGTCACTTCTTTTTTTTAAAATCTAAATAGATTCATTAACTTTAGACTTTAGTTGAAGTGTTTTAGATTCAAAATGCTATTTGTCTCTTTTTGGCCCAAGGGAATGAAAGAGTAACCACATAATCAAAACAAGTCGTGATTGTGCATTATATCAGTACCTAGTCTGTGCAAAGTCTGTGATTATATCCTCTGTGTAAATGCTGAATGTCATGGATGTCATGCATAAATGCCAAAAATACAGCTAAAAAGCGTGTGTTTATGTTAGTTTGGCAATGGTTTTCTAAATAAATTTAAGACAAGATAGTGTCACTCAATTGAGGCTGGACAAGGCAGCGTATGCAATAATCATCGGCTGCAGAAGTCCACTGTTGGACATGAGTCTCCCTGTTATGGCGCGCCCACACTACACACTACGAACCCTTTTAATTTCGCTCTGTTAGTCGGTCCGTCTGTCAGTCCGCGGCTTTGCTTAGAGACCCTTACTACTAGAAAGGTGTAATTTAGTACGGGTATACATATTAATCACGCCGACAAAGTAGTAGAATAAAATCTTGCAAAACATATTTTTAAGGGTGGCTCCCATACACGTAACTTGGGAATAATATATATAGTTTTTCTAATACTTGTGCTCAGAAAGTGATACGTTTTGTAGCTGTTTGGCGTGCTAAAAGTTCGTGATTTCAGAAGCTTGTCTTAAAAACGCAAGGCAAACGTGCGTTTTTCTTATTAACTAGTTATAAAGCCAAAAGCACTAGTACTTTTTTTTCTTATTAACTGAAGGAATGTTTTTCATTCAAAAATCAATACTAGTATTTTTGCCGAGTCACTGGGCAGTATTTGCAACACACTCTTGGCCACAATCTCAATAATAGACTACCAGGTTGACATAAGTGTCAGAGAGCGTGTAAGACAACTGTTCCGCACTAACCTCCGAAAAAAGATCGGGGTCTGTTTAATTAGATACTTTTTGCTGCATTCACATGCTCCAAGAGGATTGGCTTCAGTTCGAGTGTTTTTGAAAAAAGAACGCGGGCCTTCGCTTTTTAAATATACATATTTAAATTCGAATGTGGATAATTCAATTCATTTAATTTTATGGAGATGACAGAGACCTTATGCCAAGGTATTATATATCTATTTTTCTCTCTTTGAAGTTGTAGTTAGACTCCATCTTAGGTATGAGGTCCTGGTACTTTCGTCTTCATATCATCCGATGTTAAGTGATTAAAGTCAACAAATGGAAGCGTTCTCACCTAGAAACGTTACTTAGGTATGCTTTCTGTGCTAACCGGAACACAATCATCTTCATCATAATTTTACTATTGTTATATTTTTTCGCAAATGTATTATTAAAAAATGACGGTCGAAACTAGTTTCGCGTTTCCCCCCGTATATCTTTTAAACTATTGCTTTTAAAAATCTGAATACTTCACAATAGTATGTACACTGAACTTATAAGAAAAACTATCAAGACTAAGCTGGCTTTGCAGGTGAATGGGTAATAGTCGACTAAATTATAAAATAGACTTCGAGGTGCCATAATGAAAGTTCCGTACAAATTCCAATCAAAATTACTTTACATCGTCCTGGGTGGGCCTAACTTGCACTTCAATGCTTTTTAAAATTGAAATAGATTCAGTAACTTAACTAGACTTTTTTAGTCTTAAGAAACACGTCGATAACTAAAAAATAAAAAATAAATTAATATAAAAAAAATTTCATAAAGAAGCTTTTATTTAAATGCTCTAAAAAGAAGAAAATAAACTTTAAATTAAATCAAACCCATCAATTGATTACATTGAACAATTTATATGCTATAAAAGCTTGTCGCGTGATTTACTAGTGTAGATGTATGTAGATTTATCTATTTTATACAATACATACTTTTTCTCTAGATCAGTTTACATAATTCTTGTATTCTAGTTCATCGACACATAGGCTTCCTTCATGGTACGCCACATCGACATCAATACAATTAAAATCACGCGACAAGCTTTTATAGCATATAAATTGTTCAATGTAATCAATTGATGGGTTTGATTTAATTTAAAGTTTATTTTCTTCTTTTTAGAGCATTTAAATAAAAGCTTCTTTATGAAATTTTTTTTATATTAATTTATTTATGTACATATATGTAGGTCTACTTTCAGTTTATTTATTTTTTGAAAGCTCCAGTGTGAGTGCCGAGGGAAATCTCTCTTTAGGGTTAGAATAGAATAGAAATAGTTTATTCGGCGTACTTACAGATTACAGTACAGTTCATACATTTATTTTAAATTTGCTCTGCCGGTTAGGCAACTCAAATTGTACAATTTTCTTTGTAATATTTTTATATGTAAAATAAACAAAAATATATACGAGTATATATGTCAAAATTCGAAATTTATATGTACGTTAGTATTACAAAAACAATTCGTAATTAAAATGTAATATACTGTCGCTTTAAATAATTTTTCGTTTAGATCTTTTATATCACAGATTATATACTAGTAATTTATTTGGTGAAAATTTCAACTGCAATGTTGTTTTACGGTTCAAAAGAGACCTTGCTCGCGGACCAAATACATTCATATTATTTTTGACGAAGACGAACACAGAGTCATATCGGCACACTTTATGTATGCAACTGTAAAATAACATCAATTAAAAAAATAGTACAATTCAAATTATTAAAATTAAACCGCTTTTTACTTGGGCCACGACCTGACGATGGTAAAATAAATTGCGTCGCGAGTCAAAGAGCAAGTGAACGGAGATCTAGATGGCTCGCCTTTTAGCTTTTAGTGACATGACCATCTCTGTAAGGACTTGTTTTTAGTTGCAAATACACTAGGCCTCAGGTCAATATATAATGTATTATATAATGTTATTTAGTTAGATGTTATCTTTATCTGTTTCACTTCGACTTAGATAATATACCACCATTCCACAAAAGGGTTTTGGGGAATTGAATTCCTCGCAGGCTTCTGTGGTTATCGAGTCGCTTAACATCAAAAATATTTGGCGTCCGATCTCCTTTCGCAATCTGTACGAGAATTGAAATATATATTTTTAAAACTGGCCACGTACATTTCGTATTAGCGCGTCTAAGATTTCGTACGTTAAAAGAAAATAAATAGGAGTTTTTGCATGTGAAAGTTTACATATAATGTTAATTTTTGGGAACACATAACTAAGGTTGTCTTTATCAGGCTCATATCAGTACACTTTTTGTTTCACTCAACTTGCTATCAACTTCTCTCTCTCTCTCTACGTATTATCTGCCTGTCAGTTCGACAGTCTGCCATTATCACATTTTGAAAACCTCCGACCCCGGCCAACTTAAACGTAAAATAACTGGGTACTTAAACGAAAATGTAACGAAGCGAAAACCCAGTAACAACCCGAGTTATTAATTTTTAATGAACAACCCTACAGAGTTCGGAACAAAATTAAAACGACTACTTTATTCACATTACCAACTCATTAGCCAGAAAACCGAAAACATCGTTGGGCGAAAATATGGAAAGTTTATTTAGAAACCAGCTATCGACCCACATGATTACCAGGAACGAGCATTTATTTTTCTTAAGTAAAATTTAGCTATACTAAAATCATACTAAGCATTGTTTTCCAGGTCGTCGGTCCACCTAGTAGGGGGACGGCCTGGTATACGTTTCCCGGTACGTGGTCGCCTCTCGAAAACTCTTACTCCCCACCGGTTATCGGTTCTTTGAGCGATATGGCCTGCCCATTGCCACTTCAGCTCACTGATTCGTTGAGCTATGTCGGTGAGAAATTCCGAGCATAGCTCGTTCCATTGCTGGCTGAGTGACTTTGAGCTTGTTTATTCGACCCAGAGTAAAATACCACGTTTCGGTTCTGTATGTCATCAGTCACCAGTATGGTTAAAGTCGCGGGGAGTCGCTGGATGCAGGTGGCTCGGGACCGGTCGATGAGACGTACCATGAGGGAGGCCTATGTCCAAGAGGCATGTTGATGATGATGAGATTGTTTTTACTTAGCGCCTCAAAGGCACAACCCATTAATGTGAAATTTGGCACGTATGCAGCGATAGCATGTCGGTAGAACTAATATAGAGCTACTTTAGGACATGCTATTGGCCAAGTTGAAGGCAAAAGTAATGGTGTGTAATTATATATAGGCATAGGCCGGAGAAAATGTCGTTGTATGGGCATATAAAGATTTAATTAACAGCTGGTCGTGTTAAAAAAATTGCCACGCAAACGGAACATGTTCTGGATTCACATTTAACATAATTGTTATCTTGTAAAAGTGCTAATAATTTCTGAAATCTACGTAAACTGAGTCCCGGGCTGGCGGAAACTAGCTTGTGATGAACTTATATAGCGTTAGTACTTATAAGTTATGTAGATTTTATTTATTATGAACAATAACTCATGGCCGTATAATATCGGGTTTAGAATGGGATAACAACTGATAATGAACGCCACTCCCCATCCTTTCCGCGTCCTACTGTAGCCACGGCAAAGGATATGGTGGAACGTGAGATAGAGGAAATTTGAGACGGGTCAGCAGCGTCTCCCTACGTATCGACTCATAGACAAAGAAGTTTGTCATTTACGTTCCTAGACAACTTGTAGCCAAGTGCTTCTATTTCTAGGGTTCCATACCTCAAAAGGCAAAAATCACTTCGTTGTCCGTCTGTATGTCTGTCAAGACCCTTTTTAACCGACTTCAATAAAGGAGGAGGTTTTCAATCCGACGGGTATTTTTTTAAATGTTTGTTACCTCAGAAGTTTTGACTGGGTGAACCGATTTGGATTCAATGTGGTCCAGTTCTGACATTGGCATACGTGAGAAAACTATATAAATCTTAAATTTGCCGTAATAAAAGTTGACTTTTAGGGCGATTGAAGTTCATTTCCAGTGCTTTTTGAACGCATTTACTTGTCTCAGGAACGCGTGGAGATATCAACTTGAAATTATTATCGAATACTCAAGTCTGCCATCATTAAATCTGTGAACAATCAAACTCATAGGTCATCGCAATAAAAATATAGCTGTATTTCAGACAGTTTCCATACAAAATGCAAGGGAACCAAAACCTATAGGGTACTTCCCGTTCACCTAGAATCCTGAAATTTGGCAAGCAGCAAGGCCTTACTTAAAGTCATAGTTCGACATCACTAGCTACACACCCATAAACACTAATGCGCACATAGATTATAATATTTTATATCCTGAAATAAAGTTGTCTCATTTTAACAACGTGTATTTATTACAAGAGCGACGAGTATACTCGTAGCTTTATGTGGGAAGCTTTAACGTCAATTTACATTTCATCTAATGACCTATTGTTTATTGCACATAATAATAATAACAAAGTCAATTATAACTACAGTTGTACAATTAGAGTGGCCTATCCCTAACAAGAGACCTATGGCTTTGTATCAACCATATTGTTCATTCATTGATCACCAAGCGGAATTCCTATGATCTGCAGCAAACAGGTGGACGGATGGATGATCATTGTAAGGTGTTGGTGCGCAGACGCAGCGAATTATCTATCGACCGACGTCTAATACAACCAAAGCCACGACCAAGGGAAGCCGAGGGAAGATGATACGAGGGCAATTTTGGTATTTGTCTAACCGCCTCCGTGGCCTAATGTTGGACCAACGTTCCGGAGGTCCCGGGTTCGATTCTTAGCGAGGGTACCCTGGCTACTTGGTTTGGTTGGTGGTAGGACATTTTCTATGTCCGCCTGGCTGTCTACCACCATATTACCTAAGTCTGCTGTTGTCTTCCGGTATGAAAGGTAGCTTGAGGCTTATGGGTGCGCACGCTTACCATCCAACAGCCTGATCGTCACCAACAGATGAGATGAAGGCCAAGTGCACACCCATCATGCATACAAAATGAATATTTGTTAATATTCCGATGTATCTAGAGAAAAAAATGTAATATGTATATTTTGAAAGCGTGTCTCGACCTTATTGAATAACTTATGTATTGCCAACATTAATTTTGCCTTTATAAATTAATGTGATGTATCAGAAACTATTTAAAGCTATAACTAATTAAGTGATTAATTCAGTCTTAATTGGCCAACTAAGAATTAAATTGAATCAAAATTGATATGCTAGTACAGACTTTTCTAGTACTGGTAGTACTAGACCACATGGTCAATTATCGTGCTGGTTAAATTGGTTTTGTAGGATGAAATAT
The DNA here is from genome assembly GCA_910589575.2 of Carcina quercana. Lineage (NCBI taxonomy): Eukaryota > Metazoa > Arthropoda > Insecta > Lepidoptera > Depressariidae > Carcina > Carcina quercana. Next base: position 11,629,607 of record OU342439.1, on the reverse strand, counting down.
TAGTGTTTCAACCAAACTATGTTTAATTTTTTGGGTGCACTGTGTGATGAAGGAATTGTGTTTTGAGGTACATTGTGTTAGTTAATCATTTGTCTGTGTGTTGTATGACTTAGTACTGGAAACTCATAATTTAATGAAATTTTTAATTCAATTTACATATCAATTTCCTGCTTAGATACATCGTAAAACAGTGCAAAACTGTCGTAACAAAACGCACGAGAACGACGGTATATCACGTTACGTAAAGCCATTACGTCACGCGGACCTGCGCAAGCGACGACCTCTGACATGACCCTAGTGATGCGCCGCGGGTCAAATTTATCGATAGCTCTATAGATATTATGTAACGGGATTTCATAGACGTCTAATAGAATGTTGAGATTGAAATGTGTTTTATTTTGTGATAAAGTAAGACCAGTATTTTAAAGTTTTATCAAAGAAAAATGGAGGAGATATAATTCAAAGACGAAATCTAATTGTAATTAGTTTAATGAATTTACTTTAGTACTGCTATATACTTGTTTCATAGAAAATAAACATAAACCGCCTACAATTTATATTATAAAAATATTTAAATTCAGAATTCAGAAATTTACTAACAAACTAAATTCGTTATCGTAATTGTCATCGAAGTGAATAAGATTATGAAAGATCAGAGATCATCATTTATGATTTACGACGACTACATCCAAAATGTGGTGATAATATTCATAAAAGCTCCAATTCGAAATTTGGATTGTAAAATTCGTTACAGCCTTGGTTATAACAGCTGGTAATTTCTAAATAATTTTTAGGGCTCAGCACCTCAAAAAGAAAAAAGGAACGCTTATAGGATCACTTTGTTGTACATCTGTCTGTCTGTCTATCAAGACCCTTTTTCTCAGGAACGCATAGAGATATCAAGTTGAAATTAATACCGAATACTCAAGTCTGCTGTCCCTTGGATCTATGAAAAAGTCGAACTTATAGGCCAATTCAAAAAAAATAATATAACTGTATTTAAGTCCATTTCCATACAAAATGTAAGACAACCAAAACCTATAGAGTACTTCCCGCTGACCTAGAATCGTGAAATTTGGCAAGAAGCAAGGTCTAAAAGCACAACCATAGGAACAAATCTAAAAACCAGCATTTTTTAAATTTTACCACATCAAAAAATAGCTTTTTCATTTTTACAAACTTAACTTTGTAGTTGAAAGCCATACATCGGCCATCAGCTAGCCATTCAGCTACAAAGTTAAGTGGGTTTCTCAATAAGAATTACATTTTCGGTAGAACATTGGTGGGTGCATATAACCAACCAACCACATATTATTTATGATTTTCAGTAAGTCATTTTTACTTCATATTCATACCACATTTTCACAATTTAATATTTATAGATAGGCTAAAATTCTTAAATTCGCTGTATTTGTTTTTGATGGCGAAAACTTTGTAGGTTTTACAGTTTTAGGTACAATATTATATTTTTTTCATCCTAGGAACAACCCTTGGCCATAATCTTACTGAAGTTAAGGGTCGATATGGATGAAGACGAGAAGTCTTGGTTCTAAAATGACTATCACTTATTAAAACCTCGACACTTTTAAGTAAATCAGTCCCGTGAACATATTTTTAACGTTTCGAATCTCTGTGGCTTGGATTTAAAATAAGACCATCACATGTCATCCCACGGAGGTCGTTAAAGGCGACTAAGGAAAAAGTAAGGAAAGACAGGCAGCCTGACAGTGTGGTGACTATCTTAGTCATCAACAAATCTCATAGAAAGTCTGACGTGGCCTCCAACAACGGTCTTATGTAGCCGATTATAAATCGATAACTAAGCCCTTTTATCGACTTTTTCCCGCACTACCAGCACATTGCGTAGGGCAACTGTATCGTCACGGACATACCCTCCGAGTGGTGCAACAAACTAATCTGATCCTAATGAGATTTACTAATTCCATATTTTGAAACTTAACGTTAAAAATCCTGTTCTTTGGTAACTGTGTAACTGGCCATATTTCATACATAATCCTAGCTAAATCTTCCATGGATTAGCTGTTAACGTTTGAATAGTCTACGGTGTTTCTAAATTCGAATGAAAAACCGTTGTCTACATTTCGGGTGGGAATCTACGTAATATGAAGATGATGCTTAAGCCAAAAGTAAAGAAAAATATACGATAGATTACTAGATAAATCTAAGAACATGTTTGTGTGGAACAACAAAATTCTGACAATGAGCCAATCGGAATCCTGTATGTAAAAAGCTTATTTACAAATAATTATTGCCTTTGTCATTTTTCTGCCTTGCTTTGGTCATTTAAGTTTGTTTGTCAAAAAATTTTATGATGTCTCAAAATCTACACCAGATAGAGACCTAGCTCTTAATCAAGCAATATATAGACGTTTTGATGTGTTTTATTGTTAGCCAGTCATTCTAAATTTCTTCACTGTTATACCCTGCTACGAGGCGCTGGCAGTAATGAGGATCTCTGTATAATTCTACTGTATACAGTTTATGCTATAATAGTTACCCACCTTTGGCGGCTGTTGCCATACTACTAAATATTGAATTGACTCTGCCTACTCTTTCACGAAAAAGAAGATAACTTCTCAATAATCTTTAGCTTTCGTCACTATAGGTACATCCGTCTAAAGTCCACGTCAGTATTCCGTAATAAATAAATAACGCTGGAGAGACAAGGAGAGACAAAGACCCAAGCTCTTCACTCCTTGTCCCTTGATAATGCGCCTGTCACGCAACTTTCGTGATACAGGAACAAAGAAATGTTGGGATTCAATCCAACTCCAACTTATTTATCACTTGCTCACTAAATATTCAACTAGTCACTTACTCACTAAATATTTGATATCTTTGTTTTGTAATGAGAGATCCACTGTGTAATAGTGGACCGATTATTGAGGGTCTATATCAGGATTTACGGCTGAAATCACAATCTGGAGGTTTGATTAGCAGTGGAGCAAAAGTCAACCTGGAACATGAAAGGCGGGTTGGTGATCGCAATTAGCTATCGGTGGTGGTAAAGTAGGTAGTTGGTACAATTGTACCAACTAATACACTTTCGTATATAATAATACTAGCTGTATTTATTTATTTTATTCGGAAAACTTTCGTCTAAAGATCTTAAAAATAAATAACGTATAAATTAGCTTTATTATGATTTTAGTAACCCCCGACGCAAAAATAGGGGTTTTATAAGTCATGCGTGTGTCCGTAGACACATCATACGTAGAAAGTATGTGTGTGTGAAGCTTTGACCCAATAATATTTGTTGTTGTTGTTTATATATTCGGGCTTCGTTTGAAGTTCCGTACCGCTCCCGTACCTCAGGAACAGACTCAGGCGTTAGACCTGTACGATAACTATTTTATGAAATAACATACATTTCTTTTTAGACAGATAATAATATAAACTTAATTATTACGTTTATATTTGTACCAAAGTATATATTTAATTTACTTACTACTGTATGCCATTTAGAAAAATATTACGCACACATTTTTTAGTTGTATACAAGTGTAAAATATTAAGATATTAATGGGGCTTTGAATTAAACGAAATTAAATTATATGCCGATGCTGTATTGTTAAGGTTAAAAAGAAAAATAAATACTTTTTCATTTTTCATTTTTTTCATTTGACCCAATAATGGTTTATGTTTCCGTATTTTTATAGATAAAATTATATTTTTACAAATACAAATCAAGTAATCGAAGTCGAAGTGTTCACTTTGTAAATGTACGTTTTTTTATTATTATTGTATTTTTATTATTATTAGTATTGTATAAGATCACCAATGGCATAATATTAATTTCCATATTAAAATCAAGTAATATAAAAATCGTTAAATACATAACATTATATATAATAATAATAGATTTACTTAGAATATAATCTTTTTATTGATCCCCGAAACAAAAAGAGTGCTGTTATAATTTGATATGTGAATGTTGCAGAATGACCTTTTTTGATTTAGTTTGCTCTGTTTTAAAGCTGACTTGATTGAGTGTTTTAATTTTTTTAAGTATAAATTAAATTTATCTACCCGTGCGAAGCCGCCATTTACCTAATAAGTTTCCTTCCCTTGTCGACAGGACTGAGGAAGCCACAACTAGAGGGCAGATGGAGCAAAGCCCTCTGTACGTTCACAAGGAATATGAGGTACGACGAATTAGGAGACTCAAGTCGCTCGTACAAGATTCCTTGTTTTCAACCGACTTCAAAAAAATAAGAGGTTCTCAATTCGACGCGTCTGTTTTTTTTGTATGTGTGTTACGCGATAACTCCGCCAATAGTGAACCGATTTTGATAATTCTTTTTTTGTTTGGTAGAGCATATTTCAGAGGTGGTCCCATATATATTTTATCGAAATTGATTGATCGCTCTTTGAGAAAATCAACAAGACCCAAATTGTTACGCCACGGAGGACGTTACAATGACAAACTTTAGTAGTTGTGTTTGTGGTCTTCTTCAGACGGATGAAGAGCCAGGAGACGAATGGGAGGTGCAGAGGTCCCGGGTTCACCTGGGCGTACTCATCGGTAGCGGCGCCTTCGGACGAGTGCACGCAGCCATCCTGGACATGGCTGGCGGGGAGACCATCACCGTGGCTGCTAAGATGCTGACAGGTATAACCCTGACATAGCAATGGCATTGATGTATATTGCATTAATATAACCTCATCATCATCATCAGCGCCGGGAAACGGCCACTGCTGGACATAGGTCTTCTGCGTGGTATGTCACATTGACTGGTCCGACCGGCAAGTGTTTTGCACTTGCATCCTGCGACTCACTTCGACGCAAACTATGACGTCCCGTACACGACAAGTGTACGTGGTCGCCACTTGAGAACTGATACTCCCCATCTGATATCGGTTCTATGTGGCCTGCCCATTGCCACTTCAGCTCACTGACTCGTCAAGCTATGTTGGTAGCCCTAGTTTGCTCACGGACTTCTTCATTTCGGATTTTATACAAAGAGAAATTTCGAGCATAGCTCGTTCCATTGCTCGCGGAGTAACTTTGAGACCACGTTTCGGTTTCATACGTCATCACGTCATTACATCACTGGCAACAGGTATTTTGGACGAGAAATAATGTTTTCCGAGTAATAAATACCAGTTTTCAGTTCTTTGTGAACGCGTATAGGTAAATTCACTTTTATATTTCCTTTAAAAATTCCAGAAAACGCCTCAGAAGAAGAAATGCAAGACTTCATGCGGGAGATTACAATGCTGAAGCACGTGGGATCACACAAGCATGTGATCCGTCTCATAGCGTGCTGCACTCGACGGGCCCCCTTCATTGCTCTGTTGGAGCATGCTCCTAGGGGAGACCTGCTGACGCTGCTCCGGTCAGCGCGGGTCAAGAGGAAGGAGCAGCAAGGGTCTGATTCTACGAGGAGGGTCGATAGTGATCTCAGAGGACGTCCATCGGAGGCTGATTGTAAGTTTTTGACTTGTTTATTCGGTTCGGTTCGGCAGCTGCTTGAGCAGATCTGAATGAGGTGGAGGAGCAAATATCTGATTCTACGGGGGGGTTGACAGTGACGTCAGAGAACGTTCATCGGAGGCTGATTGTAAGTTTGGGTCTTGTTTATTTGGTTCGGTTCGACAAGTCGCTTCAGAAGATCTGCTGAAAGTGGTTTGGTTGTCATGGAAGAGGAGGAAGGAGCAGCAAGGGTCCGACATTAGTAAATAGTCAGTTTCAGGTCCAAATTACTATTTCATGTTTTGTGATTGTAATCGTCACTTACCATCAGGTGAGATGAAGGCCAAATGCCCATAATGGATTTAACAACACCACATTACACACTATACTGCATAAAATGCACTAATATTTTGACCTCTACTTAGAAGTCAAACGATCTACTTGTTCGATCAGGATAAATTACAGCATATATATCCTTTTACAACTATCATATTATTCCTATACGAAAAATCAATCAAAAGTTACGACGTGGAGGAAGGACAATCCACACTTTCGCATTTACCATTGATGTGGATAGAATACCTGATATAAAGCGAGACGAAAGTGAAAAATAAGCTCACTGTGAATAACAGAAACTCATACCTGTTTTAGTTAATATCATTCGCCCACACGATTGTATTTATTATGTGAGAAAACTCAGTGTACCTCACTTTGTGTTTATCTCACGTGTAAGTTGTTAGATTGTAAATTGACACAATGTACAAAACCTATTATTTAGATAATTGGTGACCAAAATGTGCTGTGTTTAATCTTTGCCAAGATTAGTTTTTAATAATCTATTACTAACAAGAATATACAAATTTTCCAGCGGACAGAAAGCTTCTTCCCTGGTAAGAAGAAAATAACAGTATTAAATAAACATGAAAATCCGCCTACTACTTTCACAATAGCAAAAATATTTAATTCTGCTATCGCGTTTGACTCATTTCAAGGCGTTTTTACGATGAATATTCAAACATCGCTTTTTATATTTTGAGAAAATTTATAGCTGTAAATAAGTATTTGTTTATTTCATTGCCTACTAGCATTTGGCCAAGAATTGGTCTGCTTGGACTTTAGAAATTATATCAAAGGAACTACTCGTTCGATCTGGAAAAAATGTGGCTTAATTTCTTTTCTGACGCTTCGACTATCCCAATACAAAATTCAAGTCATTCTGACCCTTGAAGGACATATTGAAGGACGGGCTAACACATAAACGAACTCACTTTGAATTTCGAATATTTGTATGGATGAATACACATCGCTTGCCCTTATGGAAACGTTCTAATCTTCGACACCTTGCCATACGTTAATTATGTTAACGAAGAATAAAAGCAATAGACAAAGATCAATAAGGTTCTCTAAGGAGATAAATGGTACAGCAAACAGAGGAAAATCAGGACTGCTTTAGTTCATGGTTGACACCCGTACAGCTCGCATGAAGTAGTCGGGGAATGGAACTCATTGTTTTCGTCTGTATTCCCTAGAGCTAATCAGAGATTCTTTAAATTGAGGACGAATATTTGGAGATCATTGTTCGATGTATATGTTAAAACAAACACATTTTTCAATGTCGTTTCCATTCATTCAATGTTTAGGAAAGTACGAGTATCCCGACAGATGATGTTGAGGAATCAATATAATTCACTATGATTATTTATTTTCAGCGGAATATACAAACCTGAGTGACTCGGACCCCCCTCTAACGGACGACAAGCTTTACCTAGAGGGCGACAAGCCTAAGAGCAAGGATCACTACGTGGCGGAGCCAGCGCTGCAGCTGGACGGCGGCACCATGAGGGAATACGCCCTGCAGGTCGCTCTCGGCATGAGGCATTTGGAAGAGAGAGGGATCACGCATAGGTCAGTGTTATTGTTTTACATCTGCCTATATCCTGACATTGTCCTTATACAGTCCAGTCAGTCCATACAATAAATATAGTATGTCATAGATAGATTATATGAATCCTTCCTTGGATCCTTCCAAATAAACTATTATAAACAGAATGAGTGGCCGTGCCCCCAGATAGCATTTAGCTACATTGTCAAATTTGTAAGTGTATTAATACTTCTTTTAATGTTTATCCTGCAGGTGACATTGATATAAAAAAACAATAGATGCGTTTAAAAAGGAACTAGGAACCGACTTTTTTGCTACGGAGTCTTACGAGTATAAATAGAATGTTTACTAGTTTTACTCAAATCAGTTAGCGGGGAAGTAGATGAGATTGTAATGAACGAAGGAAGAGTTCCATAAAAATGAAATGGGACCACCCCTTTATAGATATGACCTAGAAATAATCATTAAAATAGTTTCATAATCGGCGAAGATGTCGAATGTATGTTACACACAAAAACATATAGTCCAACTCAGAACCTCCTTCGTTTTTAAAGTTGGACAATTTTACTCATTTTCATCTAAGCATGTAGGTTGTAAGTTCGATGACCATCCTCACAAACCCTAGTTGTCAGAGTTGTTGAGACGCCACAGTCCTCTGACATGGCTCATGTAGCTACAACCTGTCGTGGATAGTAAGCTTGCGAAGCACAGAATCATGATTCAGCCTGCAATGTCCTATCCAAACTGGGGAGTTTCACAAAGATATTTTTTGACAATGTCTCCACCGAGAATAAATTTTACTGTCCAAACTATTAAAACATTTTTGAAGCTTTTAGTATTCAACAATAAGTTTGTAAACACAAAATTAGCCGCTGGGAAATACGGCAATTTCATACTTATTGATTGAAATGTTGAAATTGGCTCGGCCAAATGGAAATTGTCTAAAAGATTGAAATGTTTTTCGTAGGCAAATGCACAGACAGGATTGCGGGTGTTTTACGTAGTGCAGATCTGTTCGGACGAACAGTGAGCCTGTTTTACTGAGAAAATCCCGGGGTTTTCCGAGAACTCTCCCCGACAACAGCCGGCTTTCTAGCCCCTCCCGAATACCGGCCCCGATCCCAGCCGAGCTCGGGATATATTTAATTTTGGCGAAACCTTCGGGACAAGTGCGCAACTCGGAGCCTTTTGTTGATATTATAAATAAATATCTCGGTATTATTCCAGCGTGCCGTGAGAAATTTTACACTGAACCAATATAAATTACAACACTACCTTTGCTAATTACTGGCGTTGAAGAAAAGAACAGGGTATTTCAGGAGGTTATTTAGGATATGGCATGTTTTGGGGAGGTCTATTTTTAGCAGTGGACTTTACTCGGCGGATGTTGATGATGATAAACACTTTTTCCTGTTGAATAGGTTTGCGTTTGTCTATGATATCAATTGATGTTAATTGTTCACCTTCTATATAGAAACCTCAAACTAATAAAGCTGTGCTACCTTTCACACCAGAGCTATTAACACTGTTATTTGGCGGCAGACTAAGGTAATGAGGTATCAAGGCGGAGATAAGCAATACCCTATCACCAACCCCTACTGGGAATCGAACCTGGGACCTCCTTCTGAGTCCAAGCGTTTATTAACTAGGAATTGTTTTCAGTGATGCTACGTCGATAATGATGGCTTAAAGAAATATTCGAACAAAAGTATAAAGTGTCGGATTTTATTCGTTTTGAAAAGAAGCGCCTGACAAGTTATTTGAAGCAATTTCGTTTTGTTAGTTAATATGATAATTCAAAAGAGAAAGGGCGCTGAAGGCGGTCCGCCGCCGCCACGCTCCCGCTCGCTGGGTTGTCGCTTCGGTTTAATATCAAGTCTTTACAAATTCAGTTGTCATTTATTCTATTACAACTTGGGAATACTATTCTTATTCGTTATAAGCACTAAGGTACTTTTTCTGGTATCTATAAATATTCTATGTTCTATTACTTTGTTAATATATATAAATGTCCATCATCCATTACCAAAATTCGTCGGGGGCTGCCATTGCCTAATCTGTTTCCAATTAAAATGTAGAAGTAAGAAAATAATTTTGAAGTAATTTTTTAAATGTAAGATGGGTTTGCACTTGACCTTCATTTCATTCATTGGATGGTAAGTGTGCGCACCCAGAATCCTCAATGTAATGAGGCGCTAGCTATGATACCGGAACACAACAGTGCTATTAACACTTCTTTTGGGCGGCAGACTTAAGTAACATGGTGGTAACTAGCCAGGCAGACATAGAAAATGCCACCTAAAATGCTATATGGAGATGGTTAATAAGGCGGTATCAATTCAAGACTACATAAAAAATTAGGTAGGTACCCAACGTAATTTCAACTAGTGACATATTTATAAAACTGCAAATTTTAGTTCCTTCAGGACCCAATCCCAACGGATTTTTTCGGACTTATTATTGTAATAATATGTAAGCTTCTTTTTATCTAGTTACTTACTTCAATTTAGTCGAGGGTTTCTCAAAAAAATATTTAACTCTTTTCCGATTACAATATTTACGTTTGTCGTGTTTTTTTTTTAAATCTTAAGAGGCTATGTTGGTGAGACCACGTGGTCGGTTTCAAGGTTGCATTGTTTTATAGCTGTCCCTATCCGAGCCCTATCCTACCCGAGCGCGTACGATGAGACAGCATACACTACGCGAAGTTATCCACACGGTTTTTGGATGTTTCGTAGTCCAGTGATCATTTGAAGGATACAGTATATTATGTAGCCATTTTTTCAATACAGTATATTAATAAAATTTCAGGTGTCGGTGGTTTTTCCAAATTGTTCTAAATTGATTCATACTCTTGTAAAACAGGTTCAAAGTTGGGGCTGTTTATTACCGAAAAATACAATACTTTGACGCCCTGTAACTCTGGAAGTATATATTTAAACGAAAATCTGACTCACCACCGACACAGATATTTGTTTCTAGATTGTGTATTGAAAATTTCATAGATTTTCATAGCTTAATACTCAAAATATGACTGGACTACGTTTGTATGGGCGCTTTGACAACAGCATACCCTCTTATAAAACCAGTTCAACTACGGAACCCTACACTGTGCGTGGCCCGACATGCACTTGGCAGGTTTTGAAACGAATGTTTCACGCAGACCATCGTAACATGAAATTAATAAATGTCTAATATTTATTCGTTATCCAAGATCGTCCGATGGAAGTACCAACAATCGACATCCACTTTCAAAGCGTAGTCATTATGACATATCATTGAAAATTGACTCTTCACGGGAATCTAATAGAGTCTTATCCTCACCAGGCATTTTTTTCCAGCAGCCGTATTTTCCATTCAGGTCTCAGGTTTATCTGTATTTTGTTTACAGCAACATGTCTCTGAGGGCTCATTGCTCATTCATACGAATACCTATCGATGTATTTTCGATGTCAAAAGTTTTACCTTGAAGATGTAATGGGTAAATGTACTCTGGTTTCTTTTGTAAGTAGATAAGGTAATACAGATTTTTAGGATCGAGAATTTAATACGAGTAACATCAGGTTTTGTAATTCATTCTGTTATTGCCGTTACGCGGACGTTACCCTGTTCGGAATGATGAAACTAACAGTTTCAAAAGGTTTTGACAAAACTTGTGGACAATTAGAAATCAGAAAATGATTAAAAACAAAGCGAGTTGACGCTATAAATAAGCATTGATTTTTTAAAAAAATATTGAATAGGCTTAAGTTTTACCATAATCTCACCTGATGTGCCGCGAACATATGGTCTCCTAGACCACGGTTCCCTATAAAGGTTTAAAAAAATATATTAAATAGGCTTAAGTTTTACCATAATCTCACCTGATGTGACGCGAACATGTGGTCTAGGATGGTTCACTATAAACAGCCTTTTGACTCTGTCCTTGCAGACATCTAGGTTGTAGCGCTCAGGAAACACAGAATCCGGCAGGGAAACAAATTATTATTATTTATGACTCTCATTATATTAATTATTCATATTCTATACTGAACCCTCGGTGCGGGCGTCCGACTCGCACTTGTCAGGTTTTTTTAAATCAAACAATAGCAAAATTAACTTTTTTGGTTGTGTTTGCTCTTGATGTGTCACAACCAGAGAGATTTAAATATATTGGTCACAACATATCCTATGCTTCTGGTATGTAATTGAATGCCTGACCGGACATAGGCTGTGTCGCGACAGGTAGCTAGATTTAAATAAAACAGCAAAACAAGTCGGCATTTAAACAAGTTTTGTTGATAAAACATCTCATTATAATACTTTGGTAGGTTCATCGTTTGCGGGTTTACCTTGAGCCCGGTTGCTTAGCAACGGTTGCTAGGCGACGACGGTACATGCGGCCTTTACCCATGACCTCTACTCCACTGTAACAGGGTATATTATTCCCTGCGGTTATTGTGGAATTTTGTGAAAAGCCTCGCTTTGATATATCACTTCCATAAGTAGATTAGAGTTTGAAAAACCGGCCAAGTGCGAGTTGGACACGCGCAACAAAAGTTCTGAACCATGGAAAGAAACGTACAGATATACATCATCATCAGCCGGGAAACGTCCACTGCTGGACATAGGCCTCCTTCATGTTATGCCTCATTGACTGGGCCCGAGCCACTTGCATCCAGCGACTCCCCGCGACCTTAACCAGGTTGTCGGTCCATCTAGTGGGAGGTCGGCCCGGTAGATGCTTCCTGTTACGTAGTCGCCACTCGAGAACCTTTACTCCCCACCGATTATCGGTTCACTGACTCGTCGAGCTATGTCGGTGACCTGAGTTCGTCTAGGGATCACGTAGAGAAATTCCGAGCATAGCTCGTTCCATTGCTTGCTGAGTAGCTTTGAGCTTTTTTATTCGGACCACAGTAACCGACCACGTTTCGAAGTACAGATATTATGACCTTGAAATGTTCATTTTCCCGCAAAACAACGTTTGTTGATTTTTGAATTATTTAAATTCTTGCAAAAGTCAAATAAAAAATAATTATTACATGTTATTATATTGAGGGGCTTTCTTTTAATGTCCGTTAGGAATCAAATGCAATTCAAGCCCAATCTAATTTGGTGTCAAGTACCTACCCAATTATTAACGTCACATATTGCCACATTGCAGAGACCTGGCGGCCAGGAACATCCTGGTGGACGGTGCCGGCGTGCTGAAGGTTGCGGACTTCGGTCTCTCCCGGTCAGGGGTCTACGTGCACACGAGGTCTCGGCCCGTGCCCCTGCGCTGGCTGGCTCCAGAAGCCATCCTGCAATCACAGTACAGCAACGCCAGCGACGTGTGGGCTTTCGCTGTGCTTCTATGGGAAATTGCTACTCTAGGTACGTTTGAACCCATAGATATTGTGTTTCGGCGCGCTTTGCTATGACGCTTTCACATCTCATAATTTGTATGTATTGTTTATATCTCTAAAAAGGCGCCATCGAAATTTCTTAATTCAAAATATATGTTTCAAATTCGGCCTGCACTTGTACACTATTTAAAAATCTAGCAATAATCTAGATATGTACTGAAAAATAAATTTTTGTATTTATTTTAATTGTACAAAATCATTCTTTATGTACTAACTAATAATCTCAAAGGTAGTAAAAACAGCAGCAAAAAGGGCCACACTTACCTACCTGCAACATTCTACTGTAATAACCAATCCGCCTGCCAAAAGTGCTGATTATGGCCAATCCCTTCATACAAACCCCGCTTTAGCGATCCATTAGGTTCATGCCCAGCTGTGTACTTAAGCACCTGTCTATGAAAATGCTGATTTAACCAAGTAATTTCCAGGCCTTCTTAATTTTTCTTTCGTACAATCTAGCGCCTTATGAAGAAGTGCAAGCAAAGATGCATGGAATTTTTTTTCTCCTAAAGATTTCATCGCCTGCCGCTATCGCTAAATGTGTGAGCGTGTGATAAAGGCTTTAGAATAGACCCCAAAGATGCCCAAAGTGACAGTGTAGACATAGTATTACATTTCAATGTTTTAAAAAAGTATAATGTCGAGCCTTTTTTATGTATGATGGGTACTTGGCCGTCATTTCACCTGATGGTAAGCGACGATGTGGCCTACGATGGTGCGCGTTGGTCTAGAAGGTGCCTGTTCACCCTCGACTTGAAGACACCCAAGTTATAGTTTTCAGGGAATACAGACGCCGGCAGCGCGTTCCACTCCCTGGCAGTACGCATGATAAAATTAGAAGCCTCAACCTAATGAGGCGCTGGCTATGCTACGTTTCATACAGGAACACAATAGTGCTATTAACACTGCTGTTTTGGCGTCCGACTTGGTGGTAGTTAGCCAGGCGGACATAGAAAATACCCTCCTACCAACCAAACCGAGTACCCCTCTGGGAATCGAACGTGGGACCTCCGGATTTTGAATCCTACATTTAGCAATACAGGCACGTTTTATGCTAAATTTCTTTCCCGTAACCTATTGAAATAGGATAGCTGGTTTTATGCAAAAAAAATATACACAATAATAAGGCATCCGTATAGTATATCGCATAATTAGTATTTCAGTATTGATTGTTAACATCCAACTTTACATTAAATCACTTTTTACACACTTTATATCGGACCACGCGGTCTCAAGGGTGCCTGCATAATATGTTCTCGTGAATTTCATGGGTGATGTAAAAGGGACTCATATTCAGGTGCTGGCTATGGATTGCAGCATCATTGGTAATACTTGTCAGTTATACATACATTACATATGATTGATTCCAGGTGGCTTCCCGTATGCGGAACTAAGCAACTATCAAGTGCCGCCATTCCTGACGGGGGGTGGCCGCCTTCCCCGTCCCGCGCGCGCCTCCCCCCGCCTCTACCAGCTCATGGAAGAGTGCTGGGCTGAAGACCCTCTCCATCGACCAACGTTCGCTGAGATCTCCGACAAGCTAACAGCTCAGAAGCAACTCTACGTTGACTTGGACTGCGTGTTCCCCCCTGAAGAAGAGAGTGGTTTGCACGATTATGACTTCGAAGACCGGTGACGCCATTAAGACTGAACTCTTTTTAATGTTGTTTATGTCCAGTCACTGAAAGCAGTGTCGTTTGAAGACAATCCAATCTTTACAATTTCATGTGGAATATCTTCTACATATTTTGAAAGATTGCGATGAAAGAAATTTTGTATATTTTATTAAATGTGTGATGGTATGTGAAAAGTACAGCGTTGAAAGTATCCCAATTCACCCTCGAACTACAGGCGCCCTCGCTTCGCTCGGGCGCCGAAAATATCTGGAGAACAACTGCTCACTCTTATCCCTGGTGTAACAAACAATATAATATTGTTTCCAGTCTCATTTAAAGGACATACGGTATCAATATTAGATTCGGTAACTGCAGCAACTGGTGAACGTTTACGGGCATCCTCATGGAGATAATTACGTCCATGTCTAAACCCACTGAACCACGTGTACACAGAGCGCATATGAGGCTTCCGATTGAAATCTCTGGCAACTCGTTAGAAAATCGTAGGACGAAAGCTTTTGAGTTATTCATTATAGTTCCCACACACAATTTACAAAACTACGCCACGATGAAAAAACATGACTATCTCGCAAATTAATAAGTAACTTGTTCGCAAAGAGTTCCATTTTCAATTTTGAAATTGTTTCTCTATTTCTTTTTACCCACGACGTTATACTAAAGTATTCATTAAAGATAAATATGATTATAAGATGAACAAAATACATCGATCAAGAAATGTGTGTGTGTATTCATCCATAAGGCCTAAGAACTCAAATTAATGTTAAAATGTAACACAACGACACTGTTTTTAATAACTGGTTTACCCCATCGATTTGCACAGTAAATGTTTATGAATATTATGTCGCATTTTTATCTAAACTATTTTTAAATGCAGAAATATCAAATTATCTCGTGCAGAGATTATATTGATCTCTGAAGAATCTGCAATCATGGAGACCCATGATTTCCTCTTCCCTTCTTCATTAATTCCCTGGAACTAAGGCGAGGTCTTACAATCGTCAAATGCTCCTTTCGTTTATTACGTGTACTTGTAAATAACTCAGAAATTCTTAACAAAATATCGTTGCACGTGCCACCAGTAAGCAAGCATGCCCTACGTCCACGATCCCATCCCACCTTCCATGTCCCTACAGCTAGAACCACTCATAAAGCGACTCTACATCGACGCTCCAGAGTCTCGCAATCGCAAATCTCGCAATCGAGGTTCCTCACCAGCCGCACGACAGAGAACCTAGAGTTCTCTTTTTATTTCCAGCATTGTGCCAGACTATGACCGTTATAGAGCTGCGAATAGCAACGGAACTATTTTGCTATTTATTTGTTTACCAATTAATTTTTATTCAACCTTATCAACTGCCTTTATATATCCTCACTGCAGGGGCTCAGGCCTACTCTCCTACAAAGAGTGTATGGGCCATAGCCCACACGCGTGCCCAGTGCCGATTGCTAGACTTCACACCTCGATTGTTCAAAGACTGACTCTCTACCCAAATGAGCTATCATGGCGTATTATTAACCTCATTTATGACAATATAATGTTTAGATTTGATTGAACAGTCGTGGTAGCTCAGTTGGATAGTGTGTCAGTCGTTGAACAATCGAGGTCTGGGTTCGATCCTGGCTCGTACCAATGATTTCCAATTTGTTATTTGCAATTCATGTATAAATGATAAAAAATTAAAAATCATTACCATTAGCTTTTCGGTGGACGAAAACATCGTGAGGAAACCTGCAGCACACTGCTGAGAAGAAATTTGAAGTGTGTGTGAAGTCTACAAATCCGCACTGTTCCCGCGTGGTGGACTATGTCCCATACACTTTCTGTAGGAGAGTAGGCCAGAGCCCCTGCAGTGGGTACATATATAGTCTGTATATGAAATGAAATTAATTTAATGAATATATTATGTATCCTGATGTTAGCTAGCTAGGTGAACGTATAAAAATGCCTCTACCACAAGGTGAATGATTTTAATGCAAGCATACATGTTCCTTATTTCATTTTTATGTACATAAAATATTTACAAGGTAATAAACTATTGATTTGATTTCCAACACTTTTTTTGCTGATGCAAAATGCATGAGTGCAGACTTGAAAATACGTTTTGTTAAATTAATTATGTTTCAGAAATTTTGAACATTAATCAAGATTGTCTAAAGGTAGCATTAATTTGAAACAATACTTGATCTAATTTAATTCAATATATTGAAAGGGAAATGCACGTAATACGTACAAACACCTGTTAATGGAATAATTGAAAGAATTTTATTTAAAATAATTAAATGATATGTAATGGAGAATAATCGGAAAACGTAAAAATAAAATAAAATACAGAATAAAATATTTTATTATTTACTGAGTGAAGGACAAAAGCAACCAGGACTGACCCTGAGAGTAAGCACAACTTACTGTAATAATTTTAAGTTCCTTCTAGCGTACTATGAGGTGACGTGATATGTCTGATGACATGCCGGTGATGACTGATGACGGATACCAGACTTCGGAGTTGATAAAAAGTTACTGACAGAAATTTCACATTTTCTTCCAGTGCGACATTTATACCAAGCATTTTGTCTGTTGTTATCACTGGCCTGCGGTCACGGTGGAAAGTGGCCTGATCCGGTACAAGACCCATTAGTTTTCGTTGCCAACCCTATAGAGGCTGAGATGCCTGGTCATTGGGTGCCTTTGAGCATCATGAAGGTTATGTTGGAGAAAAAGACACAATTCCCTGTTAGCAGTAAGCCGGATGATAAAAAGCCAATTGAGAAACCAATACCGACTCCAGAAAATAAATCAACACCAAAGATAAAACGGAACACGCCCCCTGAATATCTCTCGGAAGAATCTGAATCCGCAGAAGAAGAGTCAGAATCAGATTATGAACAAGAACCAGAGTCTGAACAGGGTCTGGAAACAGAACCGGAAGTATCAGAACAAGAACCAGAAGAACATGAATCGGAAGAACCGGTACAGGAATCAGAAGAACAGGTAGAGAAACCAGAAGAAGAGCAACCAGCTGCTGAGGAAGAAGGCACCGAAGAAGAACCAGTTGAAGAGGAAGCTGCTGAACCAGTAACACCAAAGAAGAGAAAGAGACCAAAGGCTGACCATCATGAAAACATTAGCTGAGTTTCTTTGTTATTGGTAGTTATATGGGTACAGTAGCACTAAAAATCATTATACATCAATATTTTAATAGGAAACTAGGTTATGGGTTTTGCGTCAGCAGAAAATATCGTATACAGAGTTTGCATATCTAACATATCATTTAAGCAATAAAAAAAGCCGATAATCCATATAAAATAAAAATTATGTACAAGTAAACACGATTTTATCGGTGCGTGTGGTCAAAACAAACAAAAAGAGTTCGCTGAGTACTCATTGAAGAGTTCCTCCATAATAATACCGGTTGAGCGCCTTCCGCGCTCGCCATTGTTCGGGTGAAGCTGTAGAGGTGGCAGAACGAACAGCATCAAGTCCATTCGAAAAAAAAAGGTCCTCCATCCACCCCTAGCTCCAGATCAGCTCGATGGTCCCAAATTATTGTATTGTCATCCGACTTACATAAAATTACAAAGTTTCAAATGGATACAACAATTGATTTGCAGGATTTGTGTACCCAGTGGGTTACATACTTATTTATTTTACAATTTGTAGGAAGACTAACAGTTAAGTATAGAAACAACATAAACACAAGTGAACCTAATTTAAAGCGTGTAAACACGACACGTTATACTTTCAAAACAGAAATCTTATTTATCAGTTTTTTATTAGCCATTTGTTTGAGAATATATAAATTGTTTTAGCCATTCCTAATACCCTTTCCACTTACCGACAAAATGTTAATAAAAACTATTCAAAAGCATAATCTCTTTCTCTCTCTCAGAATTCTCTCAAACAAAATTTATTTTAACATAACCTTTTAAAATAGAATAGCCGGCATTCGGATCGGATCGTAATGGCGGGAAATGAATTTCACTAACGTACAATTTTCAATAGCCATTACGCATGGTCCCTAGATGACGGTTTGAACAATAATTAAAAAATGTGAGTAAATAATAAAAATTGTGACTCACCGTGCAGTTTTATGTTAATTATACTTCCCGGCGTTATAATCCGATGCCTTATTTTAATATTTTATTACTGCACATAGCCCGCTATCTCATTTTAAAAGATAAGCCAAGATAAATTCAGTATAAAACTTTTGCCGTCGGAAACGCCTTAAGAATGCTGGTGTCAAAGCGCCCATACAAACGTAGTCCAGACATATTTTGAGTATTAAGCTATGAAAATCTATGAAATTTTCAAGACACAATCTAGAAACAAATATCTGTGTCGGTGGTGAGTCAGATTTTCGTTTAAATATATACTTCCAGAGTTACAGGGCGTCAAAGTATTGCATTTTTCGGTAGTAAAAAGCCCCAACTTTGAACCTGATTTACAAGAGTATGAATCAATTTAGAACAATTTGTAAAAACTACCGACATCTGAAATTTCATTAGTATACTGTATTAAAAAAATGGTTACATAATATACTGTATCCTTCAAATGATCCCTGGACTACGAAACATCCAAATAACGGGTGGATAACTTCGCGTAGTGTATGCTGTCTCACCGTACGCGCTCGGGTAGGATAGGGCTCAGATAGGGACAGCTACAAAACAATGCGACCTTGAACGCGGCCACGTGGTCTTACCAACATAGCCTCTTAATGAGTAGTGTCTTCTGATTTTAATTAACAAATTTAGACATCAATTATTATCCGTATCGTCTGAGAGGTTAGCACTGGTTTATTATTGATTCAATTTCTCAAAATCAATTTTATAGGATTTTAGACATTACGTAAGGTCCGCCACCAATTATATCCGAAACTCTTACCTATGGAGAGCGAGCAGAAACCATAAGACAACTCACTGATTATTTTCTCGTTGACTCGCGAGAGAGCAATAGCGATACATACTTCATTGGCGGCAGAAAGAGATATACATAGCATCACATTGTATCAAGAAAATCGACGTAAGCGACACATCATTCCTTGCTTGAAAACTAGAAGATCAATTAAAAAATGCTTTGTGCTAAACTTAGGAACCATAATTTCTTTCATAATTGCTTAAAAATAAGCTGATCATCTTAAGTCGATTCCTATAACAAACAATTTGAGTGCTTTAGAAGAGCAGACTTTGAAAAATAAATCTATCGAGAAAATTTGTCGTGTTTCTGGTTGTGCTATTCCTTGCAGGTGTCCTCGAGATATCTACACTAATATTATAAAGAGGAAAGATTTGTACCTATTTTTGTATGTTTGTAATGAATAGGCTCAAAAAGTACTGGGCCGATTTAAAAAATTCTTTCACCAATAGAATGCTACATTCTTCCAATTTGACATAGGCTACATTTCATTTTGAAAAAAATTAGGGATCCTTGGTAAAATTTGAACAATGTAACCGAAGGTGTAGAAAATGAGTCTTAAAATTTCTGAGGGGACACTGAAATAATTTTTTTTAATAAATAAAAATATTTGTGAAAAAAAGTGTTTTATATCCAAATTTCCAAAAATAAATAATTGTCTACCCCGTGCGAAGCCGGGACGGGCTGCTAGTCATTGATATAATATTAAGTCTCTATCTGCTACCGTACGTGAGAAAAATGGAATTTGACGATCCCTCAAAATCATTGGACTTTCTTATAGTGATACAAACATCAACTTATTCCATTCCAGCGTTGCATCCCTCGGCGATTATTAATCAATAACTTCTTTACATATTTATTTTTCTTTCATTATTTTTCTCGTTGTACTCCGTCTTATCTATCCAGCAATTTTGCTTCTGTACTATTTTATGTTTATGCTGAAACTGATATTCTTACTGTTTAATTTGTAGCTATCTGTCGAGATATTTTATTGGCCTCCGGTTTTTACGATTTATTTATGTTTTGTCTGTTTAGTTGTTGATCTTCTTAGAAAATAAAATAAAAATTAAGAATCACAGTCAGATGTATTGTTTGATAACCTGAAACCTACTGAAAGTCACATTCGAAAAATCGCTGGCAGAATTTTAATTAAAATCTTATAGGACATGGTCAATTTCACATCATATACAAACTTTCAAATAAATTTTCAATAGCAATTAGAATTCACCCAGGCTTGTAAATAGATTCAGTGGACATCCAAAATAACCTACAAAATTCTGTTCTCCCTTTTTAGGCGCCGACGCACACGACTGATGTTTGTTTAAAAAGTTGTAGTTTATAATGATAAACATATATGTATGTATAGCTCTTTATCTATACAGTAAGTTAACAATATCATATTTTCAATGACATTGAATTGGGGAAATTAATTAGTGACTTAATATACATAAGTGACTTTATGTATATTATTGAATTGATGATTATAAGATGAATTAAAATAAACATTGATGAAACCAAAAATTACACATTGATGAAACCAGAAAATAATCTACTGATAAGATATAGCCCTTTTTCGGAATAAAATGAGCAAATCATAATTGTACTATCTGAATAGATAGACCAAAAGTCTGTTGATTAAACAATTTAAACATTTTGAAATGAACAAAAGACAATGATGACTGACAAAACACAGCCAGGAACTGAACATATTAGATTACTTTAAATTGCAATAATAAGCAATAATTCTGTCTATATTTGGATACATTTTCAAATGTATATTTTAATGTAAAAATATAAAAGTTAAATGGTTTATTTTTCCTAGCAGTGCATTGTCTTAGGATAGCATAAAATTGAGATTACCTACCGATCATTTTAAAATATTAAGGAAATATTTGTCTGTAACATTTTTGTAAATGTATGCGATGTTCCTATTTTAGGACTATATCTAGTCTGTATTATTACAATGCGTTTAAAAGTACGTTAAGAAATGGTTATTCAATCAGGACATAGGCTGACCTATAAAATATTTGTTTTCCATTTTAGTTGGCGAAGAAGATTACATCCTTGGCACCGAAATAATAGAAAAATTGATATGAATTTTCTTTCTATAGATCAACATTCAATATTACATATCTGAAATGAGCTCCTACATAACTTTGATGTTGGTAATGATAATACTAACAATTAGTAAGCATGGATCGTTTGGAGGCAAATGGCCGGACCCAGAAAATGATCCTCTTGTCTTCATTGCTAATCCGATTGAAGCAGAAATGCCAGGACATTGGGTACCTCAAAGTATTGTGAAAGCTATTCTCGAAAAAATTACATTGACCACAGTAACACCATCAACACCACCAACTACACAATTGATGAGATTGTTTAAGATTAAGTCAACAACTGCATCAACGACCACCACAGAAGCACCAGAAAGAGAAGCCCAAGAAACTGAAGACTCAGGAGCTGAAGCCTCAGCAGCTGAAACCCCGGAAACTGAAGCCCCAGTAACAGAGCTACCAGAAACAGAGAATCCTGAAACAGAAGCACCAGAGCCACTAAAAACAGAAGAGTCGGAACCAGACACAGAAAAACCAGAGCCAGAAACTGAGCCACCAGAAACGGAGCCTCCGGAAACAGAAGCATCAGAAACCAATCCTCCAGACACAGAGCCTCCAGAAACAGAGCCTCCAGAAACAGAGCCTCCAGAAACAGAGCCCCCAGAAACAGAGCCTCCTGAAACAGAACCTCCGGAAACAGATCCACCAATTACAGAGGCTCCAAAACCAAAAACTAAGCGGCCTGCCCCGAAGAGGCCAAAGAAGTCGAAAAGACCTACAGACCAACATGACAATACGTCTTGATCTGTATCAAGTGAATGATGTACTTATTTTATTTATATTATTACAGTACATAATTGAAGTAGTGTAAAGTATTGTAGGAAACTAGTCCATCACCGTGGAACTTCAGTAAATATTGGAGATACATGAACAGTAAATTGAGATATAGGGATAGTTTTTTACGTGTTATTTACAGCTGATGCAGCGATCCTTTTTAAAAGCTTTTATTTAACTTGCAATGTTTGTATGTATGTATGTATGTTCGGGTCAAATCTTGCAAGCTGAATTAGAAGCACTCCCTCTTATCCTAGGGAGTTGAAATTTTGTACGTTGGTTCAGTTCCGATGACAATGCGTTTTTCTGGTACTATCGAGCTGGTCTGATGCTGGAGTCAGGAGGAATAAAGAGAAACTCTTCAATGGGCCCCTCGAATTCGGGCTCATCTCAAAATCAGAATACCAGGCTGACATAAGTGCAAGGGAGCGTGCTATATCGTTTCTATATATCGTATCGTAGCGCAGGTTGATACCTAACAAACTACTAAAAATCATTTGAAGTACCAGGTTATCAGAAACAGAAGAAGTTTTGATTTAGCTCACATGCCATGTGAGCGCGGGTTATTCTACTAATGAGAACGCGTAGCTTATGTCACTTCTTTTTTTAAATCTAAATAGATTCATTAACTTTAGACTTTTTAGTTGAAGAGTGTTTTAGATTCAAAATGCTATTTGTCTCTTTTTGGCCCAAGGGAATGAAAGAGTAACCACATAATCAAATCAAGTCGTGATAAACGTGAACGGGCAGATAGTAGGTGCATTATTATATCAGTACCTAGTCTGTGCAAAGTCTGTTATTATATCCACTGTGCAAATGCTGAATGTTATACATAAATGCCATAAATTGGCCATAATTGTCAAAAATACAACTAAAAAGCGTGTGTTTATGTTCGTTTGGCAATGGTTTTCTAAATAAATTTAAGACAAGATAGTGTCACTCAATTGAGGCTGGACAAGGCAGCGTATGCAATAATCATCGGTCAATAGTCCACTGTTGGACATGAGTCTCCCTGTTATGGCGCGCCCACACATGCACTGTGATAGGGCCGAGCCACTTGCATCCAGTGACTCCTCGCTAGCTTAACTTGGTCATCGGTCCTGGTCTGATAGTCAGGAGAAATAAAGAGATGGTCCCTCGAATTCGGGCTCATCTTAATTCCAGAATACCACGTTGACATAAGGGCACCGGAGCGTGCAATATCGTTTTTGTAGCGCAGGTGAATTTCCTACCAAACTATTGAAAAATCATTTGAACTACCAGGTTATCAAAAACAGAAGAAGTTGATGACATATTCCGCGCGGGTTTGAGTAAAACTAATATTTTGAAATGAGAACGCTCAACTTCTGTCACTTCTGTTTTTAGGGTTCCGCAGTCAAACTACGAAACCCTTTTAGTTTCGCTCTGTTAGTCGGTCCGTCTGTCAGTCCGCGGCTTTGCTTAGAGACCCTTACTACTAGAAAGGTGTAATTTAGTACGGGTATACATATTAATCACGCCGACAAAGTGGTAGAATAAAATCTTGCAAAATATTTTTTTAAGGGTGGCTCCCATACACGTAACTTAAGGATATGGGGATAATATATATAGTTTTTCTAATACTTGTGCTCAGAAAGTGATACATTTCATAGCTGTTTGGCGTGCTAAAAGTTCGTGATTTCAAAAGGTTGTCTTAAAAAACGCAAGGCAAGCGTGCGTTTTTCTTATTAACTAGTTATAAAGCCAAAAGCACTAGTGCTTTTTTCTTATTAACTGAAGGAATGTTTTTCATTCAAAAATCAATACTAGTATTTTTGCCTATTCACTGGGCAGTATTTGCAACACACTCTTGGCCACCATCTCAATTACAGATTACCAAGTTGACATACATAAGTGTCAGAGAGCGTGTAAGATAACTGTTCCGCACTAACCTCCGCACAAAGATCTCGGTCTGTTTAATTACATACTTTTTGCTGCATTGACATGTTACAAGAGGATTGGCTTCAGTTCGAGTATTTTTTAAATAGAACGCGGGCCTTCCCTTTTTAAATATACTTATGTAAATTCGAATGTTGATAATGATTTCATTTATTTTATGGGGATGACGGAGACCTTATGCCAAGATATTATATATCTCTTTTTCTCTCTTTGAAGTTGTAGTTAGACTCCATCTTAGGTATGAGGTCCTAGTACTTTCGTCTTCATATCATCCGATGTTAAGTGATTAAAGCCGACAAATGGACCTAGAGACGTTACTTAGGTTGCTAGCTATGCTTTCTGTGCTAACCGGAACATAATCATCTTCATCATAATTTTACTATTTGTTATACTTTTTTAGCAAATGTATAAAGAAATGTCGTTCGAAATGTACTTACTATTTTCGCGTCTCCCTCCGTATATCTTCTAAACTATTGCTTTTAAAAATCTGAATACTTCACAGTGGTATGTACACTGAACTTAAAAGAAAAACTATCATGACTAAGCTGGCTTTGCAGGTGAACGAGTAATAGTCGACCAAATTATTTAAAAAAATAGACTTCGAGATGCCATAATGAAAGTTTTGTACAAATTCCAATCAAAATTACTTTACATCGTCCTGCGTGGGACCTAACTTGCACTTGGATGGACTTGGACTTTTTTAGTCTTAAGAAACATTTACACGATAACTAAAAAATAAAAAATAAATTAATATAAAAAAATTTCATAAAGAAGCTTTTATTTAAATGCTCTAAAAAGAAGAAAATAAACTTTAAAACTTTAAATCAAATCAAACCCATCAATTGATTACATTGAACAATTTATATGCTATAAAAGCTTGTCGCGTGATTCACTAGTGTAGATGTTTGTAGATTTATCAATTTTATAAAATACATACTACACTACATTTTTCTCTAGATCAGTTTACATAATTCTTGTATTCTAGTTCATCAACACATAGGCCTCCTTCATGGTACGCCACATCGACATCAATACAATTAAAATCACGCGACAAGCTTTTATAGCATATAAATTGTTCAATGTAATCAATTGATGGGTTTGATTTGATTTAAAGTTTTAAAGTTTATTTTCTTCTTTTTAGAGCATTTAAATAAAAGCTTCTTTATGAAATTTTTTTATATTAATTTATTGACAACACATACAGCACAAGTCCCATAGCAATGTCGTACAAATAAGTAAGTTCTTAATTTTCTTTCGCTTTCTGTGATGTTTGTTTGACAAATACACATACTGTTTGTATGCATTGATTTGTGTAAGTCTCCTTCAAATAAATGGCAATCATATTATTTTCTGTTCATATCGGTAGAACTTTCGACACGTTGAGAATAACTGTAAATTTCTGTTAATTATTGAATTTTTGTTGCTCTCTTGTTTACTTTATTTTCTTCAATATGATTATCATAAATATCTTCAGTACTGTTACTTTTTGATCACCATCCACGTCCACTGCTGGGCATAGACCTCCTCAACGGTATGGCACATTTGCTAAACTAGATTTTAAAACAAATGTTAACTAGCTCAACAATAATTATGGCTTGTTTGTAGAGTAGTGACCTCTAATGGTTTTTTATCTCATTTATATTGTATTTGATTGTTTTTCCCAGAAAGAATAGAATTAAATAGTTAAAGCACATAGTTTCTACATAATTGAGACAATTAAGGTATGTACGAAGGTGTTAAGGTATTAGCAACTGCCATCTGACCCTCGAACCCAGAGGGGAGATAGACCATATTTTTTGCTATAAGTTCATCAAAGGCGCCTGCCTTCCAAAGCACTGAATCATTTTACTTATCAAACTATCAGGTGATTCAACCTGATAAGATATACTATATTGTAATTTGAGCCTACTGAAACAAAGGCTACAAAATTCTAGAATAATTTACCAAGGGTACAAACAAAGGTACTTTAAAATACCTAATTTATTTAAGTACCTGAAATTTTATCTTTATTATAATTTCATTGTTAATGCTGTATTTGCTGTGTTGTGAACTTTTGGACAGGAGCCTCAGTCAAAGACAAAGCACCTCGACGAATGAGCTTTCCGTGAGTTGGATTTGCCATAGTCACCACACTTGACATACGCATGTTGAAAAAGATAAGAAAGTGTGAGTGTGTGGGAGATGGTGTGTCTGTGGGAGAGGTTCCTCAATAATTGGAGTCTATGCTGATATACATAACAATTCCACTCAATAAATTTACTTCGGCAAATAAATCTAAAAATATACCGAAACAAACTATAGTCACTAAAGCAATCGTGAAGACAACAAAGATAAATAAAGAGATCAACAAGGGACGCTATGCTTCATTAAATCATTTAAGTTTTAGTTTTTTTTTTAGAAAGAAAGTTGCGGTAACAATGTTGAAAAAAGGCTACCCAAGCAAATCCAAGAATGCGTACCGCATGGTCCCAAGCGCCGCCGCCGCTAGCTCTGAAGCCGGCGCAAAAAACCGGCGCCTTGCCATTGCCAAAGTATCTTCAACTTTATGCTTTGCCACAATGTGGAAAAAACAAATACACCAAAATGAAACAGACTGCAAATGCGATAGAGATCAAATTGCTTTGTTCAGTTTCCTGACAGCTTTCATCGAGCCACTAGTGGTGCGGGATAGTAGTTGTGTCGATAGTAATACGTTTATCGATAGTGAAGATTAGTATGAAGATTTTTGTTAATTCTCTTGATTCTCTTACATTTGTAATAATGATTGTGTTTTAAAAAACTCAGACTTTGTATTCTAACTGGAAATCAATCACTATTTTACTTTAATTACTTTGATGTAGTGATTTAAAAGAAGAAGAAATATTAGTGGTAGTTGATTTGCAACTTTTTAAAATCATTACATTCATTGCTTCCGTTCTGGCTGTTGTAATTGTAGTTTTTTCATATAATTTAATAATATTTTTGGCCAGTTTAAAACATAGTGCTGTCACACTATGAATATTTAAATTATTTTTTCAATACTTTATAACTATTTTGCAATACGTTGTTACAACGAAGTTTGCAAAGATAACATTAATATCGACATCATCGATATCGATATAATCCAACCCGTTGACTGCTCTCAGATTTGCTGGCTCGCTCAGACAATCGTGCGTTCCTTTCGTTTTATAATAACTCAGTTGAACTTTAGCGTTCATCTGAGGAGTATGTGTGTTTAGTTTAAGAAAGATTAAATATAACGCGTGGTTTTGACTTTAAAAAACATTACTTAAAAGCTAGGGTTATTAAATAATAAAAATGGTGATGTGAGTACAGTGGCCAAACTGATTTGAGGATATGTTTTGGTGATGACTGATGTTGGTGGCAGTGGTCTAGGATTGGGTGACTGGATCTTGTTATTGGTGACAATAAGTTTTAATTGGCAGTATGGCGATGGTTAATTTTAGTTTTTGCCTCGTGCTCGTCCTGTATCAGCTGTCTTCGGCGGTCAGTGATGAGTCCTCATCAGAATCTACGGACCTTGGGTTTACAGGTTAGTTTCAATATCAACATTAGAGCGCTACCGTATCTTTCTTCCTTCAATTTTCAATATTGATATCGCTTCTGCATTTAGCTAGTCTCAAGCAACCGTATCTGATATGATAGTCTTTGATAAAAACCGATTGTAAACTTTTTGGGTTTTGGGACCAATTACTATATTTTGCATTTCAATATTTCTAATACTTATTTTGTAATAAATGTGCACTCTTTCTTACTATTAAGCGCTCCTTCCATATTTGATCTTAAGATATAAAAAAACATTCGGTGAAAACTGATAAATTCATAATTTTAGTTTTCGATAATTCAGTGTAAGTTGTCTGACTAAATAAAAATAATATATGTGTATAATTAAGTAGAGCTGTCAAATTTAGTTTTAGAATTACAGAAAGCGTAAAAGAATTAACACCACTGTCCTTTCCTGTTCCTATTTTGTGTTTTAAATCGACACCGCAATCGCCAATTTTACCGAAACCCGGTCCTTTTAGTCCCTTTTTTCGTGCAGATGTCAAAACCAAGAAAAAGATAAGCAAACCTAGCAAAAGGATCATAAACACGAAAAACAAGTATTACAAAAAAACGGACTAGCAGAATTATTTTGACTTAGCAACTTAAGAGGCTATGTTGGTAAGACCACGTGGTCGGTTTCAAGGTTAAATTGTTTTGTAGCTGTCCCTCTCCAAGCCCTATCCTACCCGAGCGCGGACGGTGAGACAGCATACATTATGCGATGTTATCCACCCGTTATTTGGATGTTTCGTAGTCCAGGGATCATTTGAAGGATACAGTATATTATGTAACCATTTTTTTAATACAGTATACTAATGAAATTTCAGATGTCGGTGGTTTTTCCAAATTGTTCTAAATTGATTCATACTCTTGTAAATCAGGTTCAAAGTTGGGGCTTTTTACTACCGAAAAATACAATACTTTGACGCCCTGTAACTCTGGAAGTATATATTTAAACGAAAATCTGACTCACCACCGACACAGATATTTGTTTCTAGATTGTGTTTTGAAAATTTCATAGATTTTCATAGCTTAATACTCAAAATATGACTGGACTACGTTTGTATGGGCGCTTTGACAACAGCATAGCCTCTTAAGCCACAGGATAAATAAAAGTTCTCTGATAAAATGCTTACTATCATTTAACACTCTACGTTGTAAAATCGGTTATATAAGAGAAATATAGCGTTAAATTCACTTTGCTCGAAGAACATACAGATGTTAGTATCAGTAAGTAAAGGTTTCAAAGGAGTGACCAAGCAAGACGAAATGTGGAAAGATTCCGTGCTAAATGGAGTGCCTAAAACCAGCTAGGGAACGGCGATTGTGATCCTTCCTCATCATCAGTTTTATTGAAAGTTCCTAATTCAAAAGTTTGAATAATTTGAAAAAAGTATCAATATAAAACCTGGAAAGTGCTGCTGAGGCTATTACCGTCGGAAGATTTTCGATCGCTTGTATGTCTTGTCTTAAAGTTATTTACTTAAATTATGCTTTGCATTGTTCTAGAGTAACTACTAACAACTAAAACAAAACTGTCTCACTCATTTCGAATATGAAATAAGAGACGGAGCTAATCAATAAGCATACCATTATTAGTGAAAGAGATGACACTATTTTAAATTATGCAACACTTTTTCGCCGCCAGGGCGCATGTGTCTATGATGAAATACTTATGTCACATTTCATCCAACTCGCGCACATGCAAAATTTTGATGCAACGAGCTAGCTCCCTAATAACAAATAGATGAATAAACAGAAATTCCTATTAGCAGCAATATAACACTAGCAACAATACAGAAGTATTGCAGTTTAGCAACTCTGAAACTTTAAATAATCAAATGAAAACTATCTCCGCTGCTCCTCTTTAAAAAATGTAATTTAATAAAACATTACATCATTTGCAACAATGTTTTTTAATTTTTTTTAAATTCAATTTATTAATTAAAAATTTAAATTTATTTTCAACAATCATACACTATTTTTGCAATAAGTCAGAAGTAACGAAACAGCTAATTTATCAACAAATGTTTAATTGTCCATTTAACTGACAACAGATAGCGATAAGAACCACAAAATTCGGTGGCACGGTTCAAATGTTATCTAGGGTGGACAGCCTGCCACCAATCTCCGTTGTTAAATTGGCCATATAGGATGACCAAAAATCTTATACCAAAGAGAACTTACCGCCAAAGTATGCTATGAGGGTAATGAATATAGCATATATACGCATGTAAACAGTATATCTGATTAGTGGTCGCAGCTATTTCCACAACACCTTTATCTTTATATCTTTTATATTAGTCTAGTTTTACAATTGCCAAATGTATTTTTAACTATAGGAGAACTTTTGAGCAATAAAAAATCCTTTGAACCTTTTTATGGTTGGTCTGGTAGATACACTGTTATATTAGTTGCTTCTTTCATTAGCCAAGTAATTAATTATTTCATTCATCTGCGGTTAACAATAAATAATTAAATTAACATTTATAAACCTTTTGCATTAAATCATCATCAACAGCCTATATGTCGCCACTGCAGGAGCTCAAACCTCCTGTCCTACGGAGAGTGTATGGGCCACAGTCCACCACGCCGGCCCAGTGCGGATTGATAGACTTCACACACAGCTTTCAACCTTCTGAGGGGTGTGCAGGTTTCCTCACGATGTTTTCCTTCACCAAAAGCCAATTGTAATGATTTTTATCATACGTACATAAATTCCAAATAAAAAATTTTAGCTCTTTGGTACGAGCAGGCTCACTTCATATATATTCTATGCTAATTTGAACTGTTAGATAAATCTATTATTTAGAAAGCTTCTAGCTAGCCGATTAGTTGCTAAACGCGAAATAGGATTCTGCTGCAGTTTTGTTGATCAATTATTCTAAATCTAAATCTAAAAATGACAATATATTGACATGATATAAAAAGTATATTTGAACAACATTTGCTTTCAAATATTGTAATAATATATTTACTCTACAAGTACGGTAATGAAATACAATGTCTAATATGTAGCAACCGGAGTATTGTGTTACAGAACGAGCTCTTTTCATCACGATACAATCGATGTAATACGGTCTTTATCAGCTCTATTTGGCAGTATCGACTGTTGCCATGTCGATAAACTATTGGCGCCCCGACAACATTCGCACTTTATCCAGATACCAAAAGAGACTCTCTGGACGAACTGGTTCTGGATTTGTATGAAGGTTATTCTCACCATAAAAGTATAATCTTTTAAAATGGGATAGCTGGCTTTCTGCAGTAATTAATTAGTAAATGAACATTTGTATGGAAGCATTATAAATGGATTCCCATTAAAACGCTTTACGCTTGACCACAATTTCACGTCTAGAAGGTGACTATTTTAATCTTCACTTAAAAACTCCCAAAATAACTTCAGAGAATATGGTAGGGCATTCCATATAGGTTGTACTCATGATGAAAGTGACAGCGAAACGCTTTGTGTGAGCTGTAGGAATTTCTACTGTATTTGAATGGCGATGACGGAATATACTCTCCCAAAAATGTATCCTGCAAAATACCAATAAGCAGACAACTTGACGTCTATGTTCCAGGTCTTGAAACTTAGCCTTGAGTACGAGTAATAAGAATTAACTATCGCGCAGACTACAAACATGTAAAGACAACAATGTAAAACCGAACCCATTGTAGCTCAGTTGGGTAGAGCCTTGAACAATCGAGGTCTGGGTTCGATCCCGGCTCGTACCAATGAATTCCAATTTGCTATTTGGAATTTATGTACGAATGAATCAAATCGGTGAAAGAATCGTGAGGAAACCTGCACACTCCTGGAAAGAAATTCAAAGGTGCGTGTGAAGTCTACCAATCCACACTGGTTCCGCGTGGTGGACTTTGGCTGTACTGTGGTGGACCTGTAGGAGAGTAGACTTGAGCTCCTGCAGTGGGGACATTATAGGCTGTTGATGATGATGAAGCTATCGCAAAACATGTGAAAGTCTTGTGCAGACATGTATCGATTTTGTCTATGACGTCATACATACCAATCGATAAGCTCACGTAAAATCTGATAAGCGGCAGACCTGGCGCCACAGTTTTACTGTTAACATTCAGATAGGGAAGCAGATAGTGAATGATCAAATTTGAAGTTAAGTGCCTGGTGTGCGTTGGAATCACGAGTAAATATTAGGATTTGTTTAATTTTCCGCTTTGATCTTGCCGAAGGTAGGAAGGTAGGCCGTATTCTATATCCGCCTGGCTAGCTACCACTATATTTATTACTTTAGTCTGAGCAGAGTGATAGCACTGAGGTGAGGTGATAGGTGGCATAGCCAGCCAGGGCCTCATTAACTTCAAGCTTCTGGTAGGGCATGCTCACTATCCAACGGACGTATCGTTAATTACCATCATACGTAAATAAGGGATCGATCAAAGCAATGACAGCTTCAATAGGAAATTGAGCTGTATCTTTGCTAAATTTTATATGGAACTTGAGATTTGTATGGAAGCTGCAGAAGCATTCTAAGCGAATTCCCGTAAGACAATTCCGATGGTAAAACTTTCATACTAAATTTCTTTACCGTAATCTTTTAAACAGAAAAGCTGGCTTAACTAGAAATATGACATCGAATTATAATATCAAAAAATGAGTTTCATCAACATCCAACTTCACAGTTGAAAATTTTGATGTTTACACATTATTTTTTATTATTTTTAAGAACGCCATCTAGGGACCATTAGCTGCGTAACGGCTATTGTAGTATAGGATTACAGCTGAACAGTGAAATTCATCACTCATCATAATCCGATGTTCTATTTTTAGGTAATTACTTACCAAAGCCAGCTATTCTACCTTATTTAAAAAATTATGGTAACAAAAATTTTGAATGGGAGCTTTTGAAACGAATTTTCTCTAGTATCTCGTTTTTAATGAGGACGCCATATTTCTACGATGAAAATTACAGCAAATACGTGTACATATAATCTTATTGCATTATCTTGGATGTGGCCAATTCTGTGACGTCACACGAAAAAACAAGCCATTTATTAAATTAACAAACAATTTAAAAGAACATGTAGCTAACGTAAAAAGATAAACAAATTGTTTTCATATCCAAAATAATTGCATTAAATCGCTAAACAGATAAATGTAATTACAAATCGATAATGATCATTATTGATCATTAATAGCAGACAAAGTTGTTACTAAAGGGCTTAAAAATGGATGCGTCGATTGATAATTGTTAAATAAATCCTGCTTTGATTAAAGCTGTGTTATGAGGTTTAGTGACGTCACTATCAACGGTCAAAGGTTGAATTTTAAAAATAGAATGCATTTTCAAACTAGACAACCCAAACACTGAGGCGGATTAAACTGGTTGCAGCATTTAGTTATTTTGCTATCACCAATCCTTTAATAAATCGTATGTCGACTTCATGTAAGTGTTTATGGGCGCCATTTTGAAAACCTCTGTGCCACCATAAATAAAACACATCTTTTTGAACAGCCAAATGTGTAAACAATTCTTCATACAATTTCCCGTCTAAAGGTCAATCCTTGAAGTTAAGGCCTAAAACGAAAAGTACCTCTATATTCTTCAAAATTATAATCAACAACAACCAAAAAATATCTAAGTTCGCTACAGCAAAATACCTACTCGATAAATGCGAGTATATCTAAAATGCAACTGTCATAGGTTAGATAAATAAACAGAATTAAAACGGACGGGCCGGGTGTAATCCGTGACGTCATCACCGGCGCCAGCTACCGTGTGTCGCCGCGCCGGCGAGCGGCGGGCGGCGGGCGGCGGACGGCGGGTGTCGCCTCTACGCACATGTCAGCCCCTGACACGACTGTTGCGGTATTTGACAACCACTATGTGGAAGGAATCCGATTTAGAACTTACTCATCGCCGAGTTCAGAGGATGGACCAAATATTATTATTAGAATTATTATTAACTAGTATGTACGTTGGTCCACGATTTCATCTTTGTCCTAGCTCCATGGAAGCTGGCCCCAAGACCGGGCACTTCTTGAAAGAGACTATACCTAGACCCTAGAATTCCACTGTTTTATTGATTTTCTTTTGATGCTTCTGAATTTACTGTCAATTTGAAAATTTGGAGTTGTGAAAAGGCGATATAAATTAAGTTCCATTCGACTTCTATTCTTGCTTCAAAGCAACGATTGTGCAGAAGTTAAAAAAAAAAGATTTGACTGTTTCTGTCAATTTTCCAAAACCCAACAAAAACTACTCTGCGACTTAATCATCCAATCTTGTTGGTATTTTATCAAAGGGTTTCAATGCTTAGTTATGTTGGATGAAAACGAGTATATAACTGACTAAAAC
This sequence comes from Carcina quercana, assembly GCA_910589575.2. Lineage (NCBI taxonomy): Eukaryota > Metazoa > Arthropoda > Insecta > Lepidoptera > Depressariidae > Carcina > Carcina quercana. The sequence continues at coordinate 11,595,666 of OU342439.1, read as the reverse complement.
TGCAAATCCTAAAACAGCCGAGGCTACAAGAAACTAGTAAAATATCACTTATCTCTTACCATTATCTAGTACTATACTATCATATTTCTAACAAATGAATCGCAATGAAATAGAGACAATAAACACCACCGCAAACGAAACCGATCCCTGCGACCCCAAGCGGTTGTAAGTGCCAGGGGAATGCCAGGGGAACAACTGTTGCTATATTGACATAGGGTCATGGTTTAGAGTGGAGACGGCGCCATGTCTAGCCTAGGCGCCAGACAACTGTTAAAATGGCGGAACACCCCTGCAAGGGCCGTAATCAGATAGGTGGGGCGTCACGATGAATGGTTGTTCCCAGGCGGATATTCTAATGATTCTAGTAACTCTACTGGGTAATGCCGAAAATATGACTCTTAAAAAGAGGGCACGATTATTATTCGATTATTTGACTGCTTTAGGAATAAGAGTAATATGTTTGAGGTTTAGTGCTTGTGTTGTTTTGTGATTGCGAAGGTTTTCCTCGAGACCTTTTGAGCAGACTATTTCAATCGGAATTTGATCAAATGAGAACGGATACATATCATTATCAGTTGGGAAACATCCACTGATATTTGTATCAAAGCCTTAGAAGAACTTCGACTAAGTTGAGACACTGTTTAAGAAAAAGTGTAGTTAAATGCCTGAGCCGCGAATAGTTTCGAAGTGCCGTCATCCCAGTGACAATCATGATTCTGCAAATAATCTTAAAGCACTTCATTAATTAAAATCATCGGAGATCATAAGATTTAAATGATGGCAGATGGCAGATTGTACATACTCGTATATCCAGAGAGACATAGACATAATAAACTTAGATCCCGGTTTGAAAAAACAAATTTCTGACTTCCACATCGAAATTCTGTATGTACACATAGATGCGTAAAATGGTGCGTCATATCCCGCCAACAAAGAACATTCTCTAAAATAAATGGGGCCAAGCGTTTTCCACGAATCCATGTGCATCACGCAACGAAAATCTCTTCGCGCCACAATGTTGATTGTCTGATAACTTGGCCGAATCGGAACGTTTTGGTATTGAAATAAAGCCAAATGTGAGTCTTGATACGACCAAATTCTAGTAAGATACTGCTGTTATTAAAAAAGAATAGAATTTTAATTGAATCAATGTATGATTCAATTGAAATACACGAATCAGTAAAGTGTACCTTTCCCATTTTACTAGACCTTGAGATAAATGATGAGAGCATTAATTACCGGAGTGATTTGTCATGAAATTTTTTTATATTCGGGATGTTACTGGCAGGTTATGTTATAACAATTGACAACGAAAGAGGTTTAACATCTAAATGCATTTGACCAGCAAGAATCAAATATTTAGACTATATTTTTAGTAGTAGTCAAAAGTTTTAACACCCCTGTTTATAGTAATTTCGAATACTATTCACATTGCAGCTTCCAAAAACAAGTCGTAAATAACTCAGAGAATTTTATAAAAAAGAAATTGAATTTGAATTAGATTGGAAACATGATATCTTACTGTGAGGAAAACAAAGCAAAAATTATTCAAATGTCAAAAATTTATTTGACAGCTTCTAACTTGCTGCCCGTTTGGCAATTTTGGTCGCATACTTACACAGAATAAATTATAGCAAGTTTGGAATGCAATTTGTCATCCAATTATGCTTGCAAAATCATCTACAGTTTTATTTATTCATCTATATGATTGGCATAAGATGAACCTCTATGTACCTGCATAATATTCGTAATACCAAGTATGTAGGAAATAATTTATTTTTTTCATCATCGATTTTTTTACTAGTGAATTGACCGGTGACTTAGTCCTCGTGGACTTCAGAAAGTATCGCACGGGAATTACTTGTTCGATCAGGGTAAAAATTAACCAATGTCCTTTTCCTGCCCTTTAACTATCTACAAAAAATAAAGGCAACTCTTCGATACATCGTAAAGGAAGGACAAACAAATAAATTCATTTTCGCATTTATAATGTTAGTGTTATTCATGGATATGGTTGGGTAATCTGATAACAAGATTTTTGTGGTGCACGTATATTGCACATGTAATATCCTAAATCCTAGACAACACAGCAGCGGCTTGCACTGGAGACACTAATAATAACTGATTTCAACATTGAATATCTTCCATGTGAAAGTTACTATGATGACGTGGGACCAAGCGCCAGTGCTGGTGTACCACAGAAGCTATAAATTGCAACAGGTAAACCGATACGGGCTGAAATATAAAACAAGGAGGCTAGTAGTGCGTAACGAATGACAGTTGCAGCTGACTTCCGCTGTCAGCCGGAAGCGAGGCGCCAGCGGCGCCTGCGCCGGCGTCCGCGGTTTTCAGGCATTCACACTGACGTCGCCGTAGCGGCCGGACGTCACGCGTCGCCGATCATGCAATTAAACAAATAATTATAACGCTACACTGTTTGGACAGCTAATGAATTTTATCTTTAGAACTTTTATGTTCTTTATTTGTGGTTCTGTCTCAGTGCGTTGCTTAGAAATATTTTTTCATGTTACAGTAAAATGTAACATGGGAACAGGATCACCCTATTTATTACAATAATGCATATAACTAATTTACATCTGTTCTCTAATTTTCTATCTAACAAAGAAAAACAATGATAACAACTCCATGCGACCTCACTTGTATGTACCCACTTGTACCAAACGCCCAACGCATTAAGTGTAATGTCTGATCCTGCAAATAGTACATTAATCCTATATGTCACGCTGTCGCAATGCACTTTACTAAGAAGGTCGTACGTATGCATAGTGGCCTGTCCACTCGCGGCAAGGCGACTCGACCGGGACACTTGACGGCGAGCTGAGCCAGGCAACTCGCGATGTTTTCATTTTATCTTGTGCAATAAAAATATACTTTACCATCAGGCGAGTAGGAGGCTTAGTGCAAACCCAGCATACAAAGGACTCGACTCAGTAGAGACCTATAAACATAACTTTGTAAACACTAGTCCATTAAATGGCTACTTTAATTATACATTTAAGAACACCCACATGTTTTCTGCAGTCAAACGAGTTAATCTACACTTACAAAGGACGATTGGCTGCCGATGTCATATATGGCGATACAAAACATAGTTAAGGAGTCAACTAGCGTCTGAGACATCTCCTTGAGCGATTGCACGTATGGAAGGCATACTTAGAAGTGTGCTATAAATCTATATTATATAGGAATGTATTTACATAATAATACCAGCTTTTGCCCACGACTTCGTCTACGTCTCCTGCAGGAAACATCCTACTGTACCTACTTGGTCGATCCACTGGGAATCGAACCCGGGACCTCAGGATTGTTTGTCCAAGCGTATAGCCATTAGGACACGATGGCGACTAAAGTATCACCTCTCTTTCACTCCACAGACAGACTCGCCTTGAACAAACTGAAATGCCAACATAATTACATTTTTCGAATTAACTATAACACGATCAATCACGAGCGGGCGCCTCTCTAGACATCAACATAATATACATATGTATGTCTTACCATATTTAGTAGGACCACATGCTTGCCAACCGTAAGTCCAAATTCATATGACATTCAATGGAGAGCTATACTCGTACGTAACGATTTGTAGGTCTTATTGAATTGGTTGTTGTGGAACGAGTGACTTTGTTTGGTAACTTGCGATTTGTAAAATAGGTGTTACTGTTTGTTTATAGGACAGTACTAAAATAACACAAGGTCTGCTATTAATGGAGCAATTTTGTTAGGTAGGTTTTAACCGCTCGCCTTGGGCTAATGACAACACAGTTGACTACGATTTAGAGGTTATTAATTCGATTACCAGTTAATAACTTTACTTATTAGGAATAATTTGTGTGCTATAACGTTGCACGACCTAACTCCATCACCCCCTGTTTACAATCGGTCAACCAGAAGAGCGTCTGGGTTCCACCTCTACTTAGGGGACATTCCGCCATTTCGCACGAAGCGTTTTGCTTCTTCATTTATTATGCATACAGCTGCGGAGAGTAATTCCGTTCCTGCTTCTGTTTCCCAGTTCTAGCCAGGCTAGATTGAATAGGCTATTTATAGGCAACCATGAATCTTAGCGTAACATTAAGTGATATTGTGGTCAAACGGAAGGTGGTTAAAGAAATGTGAGATGAGTGTGATGAAGAGGCTTGCTATTCCCAAATTCCAACACTAAAGGACAGATACTTAAAAATAGCCACGACTTTGTAGAGGTATTCTAAATTCAAATCGTATAATTGTATTAGCTTAGGGGCCGTCCATTAATCACGTGAGGCTTGAAAGGGGGGGGAGGGGTTTGACAAAAATCACGAAATGTCACAAGGGGGGAGGGGGGGTGTAGTAAGATATCACGTGTATTTATTTTTTCATTATTTTTTCAAACGCGCGATTTTTAAATCGAAAAGCGGCGTGTAGTGTGACCTTGACTCGCCGTTGCTAGACAACGAACGAAGTACCTTCTCACGCGCCGCCGACGACCGCCCGCTCGGCACGCCAATCGCCAGTTATTCTGTTGTTTTCGCGCCGAATACATGCGTAAACGGTTATAATACCTTAGTACGTTTTGCATTATTAAAACAATGTTTAAAGTAGGTGATCTGTATAAAGACCTTTTTGCAGAGTATAGGAAAGGAAAAAACCTAGTACCGCTCAGAAAGAATTTAATGAGTTGTGGGCTAGTGCGAAACAAAAATATACTACAAAAGAAGAATTTATGAAGTGGGCGAATGATCTTTTAGTAGATTACCGCCGAAAGCACCAAACAAAGAAATCTTCCAATATTCTTTATTATTGTTCTAATTCTCAAAAGGTAAGTTAAAACTAGTAGGTATCTATTTAAGGGGATTGTACTAATAAATAAGACTTTATACCTATAGTTTATTTACATTATAAATGTTATTGTTAAATCTTACAACATTTTTGATTTTGAGAAAATAAATATAGATAAAATATGCATAGCATATCTACTTTAAGTTTTACTTAAATCCAAAAGATATTATTTTATTTTTAGGTTATAAAAAAGTTATTTAAATAATCTCTTAGGTTTTTAATAGTTTTAGCTAGTCATTGGAATATTATATTCCATTCTATAAAAAATGCTGAATACACATCACGTGGCCCCATATGCCTACATATCACCGCTCGCTGGACTTTAAAAAGTAGGTGTATTGAGCTAAATCTTGTCTACGAGGCATGGGTTTATTAAACGTAAAAAACAAAGTAAAACGTAAGTCAAAGTAAGTAAAATGACACAAAAATATATCATGACATATACGATACCAAATTAATATATAAATTCAACACGCGCGCTTGCGAGCGCAAGACAATTCTAGTTTTTTTGTAGATACGAAAAATACACGTGATGTTGGATGGGGGGTGGGGGGGTAGTCTTAAACCTCACCATGTATCACCAAGGGGGAGGGGGGGTTAAAAAATGCTTAAAAAAAGATCACGTGATTAATGGACGGCCCCTTAGACACAATCACAGCCGGTCGGTCGTCGGCGCCTAGCCCCTTCCGCCCCCTCACAGCTACTACATACGTCCAAACAAACACTGCGTGGGAGTGACAATGTAATTCTATAGCTAGCGAAAATATTCCGCTTTTAACACTTCATTATTTTGTCTGATAAAAAAAGTTTATTTAACATCCAATAATCTCAATATGTTGCAAATGGTTGTTGTTTGTAAAATCCTAAAATTTAATTTATTTGTGTCGTGACAATGGGCTGTTTTGTTGTTACTACCCATCTCCTGCATAGTTTTCACTTAGTCGCTTCGTACGACACCCACGGGACCACGAGGCCTGTTCAACCTGGCTTTGATGACATCCAGGTTGTAGCTCTCGAGAAACATAGAAACCGACAGGGAATTCCACTGCTGCTTAGCTGTCATGAAGCATGTGTGGAATAATAAGTAGGAGTGGAACTGAGCCGTTCTTCTGGTTGATCGATTGTGGAAAGGTGACATTAGAATTAAGTCCTTAGATAGGTTTTTAAAAGACCGAAAGTCTGGCTACGGCTACGATTTACACCCAATATAATTACACACACATAATTACCACACGTCTGCAATTTAGACCTAGGCATTCCGATAGAACTAGTCTAGCCTATTAATGGTGTAGCTGTAACGAATTGACTAATGAGTATTTGATTTACGACAAAGCGTGGTCGAGAGCAACCAGTCCCCGTTGGCGGCGGGTCGATTCCGAAATAATAACTCAAGTTGGTTTTATTAATTGTCTTCTGCGTTTATTAATTTCGAGATTGTCATTCATTAATCAAATTCTGCTAGTTTCGTAGATGGAGCGAAAGGTTACTAGAAAACTAGTTGTTTTATTAATTGATTAATTATTCGTTCCTGAATAATTAATTACGTTACAATGTACGAAATGATGCGCAAACTAATTGATTATTCGTGAGTAATTCAATTGTAAATAATGAAAGTATGTTTTGGTATTGAAGTTAATGGTTTTGCATGTTTCTAATAGTAATTGGTAATTAGCATTGAAAAAAGAAAGTTCTATGTCCGTGGATATACGTTTGGTATAATATATTTTCATATTTGAACTTTGATTGTATATTGTAAGACTAGCTTGCATCAAACTAATTTTGGAGGTGTCTGTCCTTATTTTTATCGCCTGTAACAATATTTTTCAGCTCAGTAACTAACACTCCTATTCGCAATAAATGAGTTAGTACTGTATTGCTGTAAAAATCAAAATCTAAAAGCAATTAAACTTGACCTTGAGCACCAAAGGGCAAACTAATCCAAAATTGCTTCGTTTTAATTGCCACTTCTAACGTCTTCTAGACGAAATTTCAGGCCCGAAATAAATCCGATGCCCGTTATACTAAAAACAATTGAGTAGACACCATTGCGTTGATACAGGAATATTGACAATAATAGATAAAATATATAAGCATAGTAAACCTACTTAGAATGCAAGGCACAACATTACCATATGACGGGCGTTAATATATGCGGCAGATGACACTTAGAGCACACAGCATTCCATATATGACCTCGTTACTCATAACTATACAGTCGGTTTGTCTATCCCCAGCACGCGGCGCGGGCTACAGTCAAGTGCTATTCATAGTTACATTCATAGTGATGCAGACTGCGTACAGTTTCTGAACTTAAAGCCATCGTATACATAGGCACATAAATAAATAAACGTTTATTTTAGATTACATTGAGTATGTTCATGATCACATTAACATCCACTATTTTGCGGCTATCTGCGAATAATCATCATCATCAACCAAAAAACGTCCACGGCTGGACATACGCCTCCTTCATGGTTCGCCAAATCGTCCGGTCCCAAGACACCTTCATCCAGCGAATATACCGGTTTAATCTCAGCAAAAACATGTGTAAGTCAATTGTTTTGTGCAAACTCATGAACTGTCAACAAATATTTTGGTAGGAACGAAATGACAATAGCAGTAGGGTGAGTAGAAATAGTGATAGTCTCAATAAAGTTAGTAGCAATAGTGTTAGTACATGTTAATTAATAACTTACATTAATTGTTTGTTAAAATTAAGTTTTGATAGCGATAGTGATGGTATCAACAGTGCTAGTAGCAATAGTGTTGAAAGCAACAGTGTATGTAAGTTGGCAACAATGGTGGTAGTAGCAGTATGTTCTTATAAACAGTTTTGAAGGTAATACTGTAAGTAGCAATAGTGTTAGAAGCAACAATGTAAGAAGGTAACAATAGTGCTAGTAGCAATAGTGTTCGTATACATAGCTTAGCTACTATCAATATTGCTAATATTGATAGTAGCAACAGCAGTAGTAGGTAACAATAATGGTAGTAGTAAACATGTTGGCAAAATAGTTTTTCTACTAGCATTTAATATAAATTCTTGAAGAGTAAAACCAGGAGCAAAATACCACTGTTCAATACACACACAGTTGTAATATCGCCAGCGCCGGCGCCGGGCCTTGTCAATATCAGCGAGTATGCAAATATGACCAGTTTGCTGAGTACTCTTATATATGTATACGCTGAATATCGCGACGGCTGCAACTATATTTTCAACGGAGCTTTCTCTTTGGTCAAATTACATAATTTAATTAAATCGGAGCATTTTTTCTGGACTCTTATATTTTATATTCAATTAACTCCGCCTTAGCATTCCCGTTTGTTTAGATATTAACTGCATAAGTCCACTGTTGAACTCAACTCGTAGATCGCCACGTCGGATTTTATTGAGACTTTTGTGATACATAGGATCGGCAATAAATCATTTTAATCAGTTTTAAACTCAGAAATCCCCCAAAATTTAATAGCGATGGGATCATACGGATCTGCAATAAACTGACGCAAAATTGAGAAATTGATACTATTTCATTCAATGAACATTTCACGCAATTGAAAAAGATATTTGTTATTTTTACCTAATATTGTGGATTATTTAAAAGCATACAGTGAAGTTTATTTAGTCGTTTCTGTTGTGGTACGTCTATCTCAAAGTGGTGAGAGATTTGTTGGCGTCAAGATTATGAGTATTTGAAATAATAATTTTGATCTGAACTTTCTAATTCCATTTTCAAATAATCGAACTTGCGCCCGAAGGTTTCCTAATCTACTTAGCTGCAAGTTTGAAATAATATAGGTCAAGGTGCAAGATTCACTTCTAAAATGCAACCCAAACAGTTTTGTTTTTAAACTGCATCCTTGTCCTCTCATCTGAACCCTATTTCCATCAGAATCCTATTTAGAACAACATGTGCCGTTGAAAGGAAGGAACCGAGCCGAGTCGGGCTCTTCATAAATATTTTAATTCGAAAATGATGACTCGGCGGTACACGGACCTTTTCTTTTGGACTATTGTTTCGATGTTACATGTTTTTAATTGCCTGTTTGTAAATAAAACAAAACATCGTACCTAAATGAAACTTAAGTCCAAATAATAACTCATATACATCATGTTTTACAAATAAATATGTCAATGTAAGCATCGCACATCTGGAAACTGCTTCCTCCAAACGAATTGTCTGATAGATAGCTCTACATGAATGTATCTCCCTTACTCTATCACTTATTCTATTCTTAAAATCAAAGACTTTATTATTTTTGAGCTCTTTTAAATTAATTAACCATTTAATTTTATTTACAGGTATGTTCAAGCAGAAAAATAAAACGAGAGTCAGATGTCGAAGGTGAAGTTAATGCTATTCATAATTAAATATGAGTAAATAGATACAATTAAACATTTACATTTAAACTATATTCCAATAACAGTCATTAATATGATTCTCCTATGCAAACAAGTCTCTGAGTAACAGAAATACAGGATGTGTCTCACAGAGATAAGAATATCCAGACGCCGTGTTCCACTGAACACGTATGAAGGAACTATATCAGACACTTTCGTGTATTATACACACACACACACGCGCACACACACACTAACAAACAAATGGTACATACACCAAACAACATCAGACACTCAATATAAATCTTCAGAAACATTTAATACCTTATTTTGTGTGTTGGTTGTCGCCTAAGATGTATGTCGAAGGATGATATTTTGAGAACTAATTAATACATAAGAAATGTGTGTTCACCCTCTTGTAAAAGAGCAAAATGGTAGTTGAAGCCTACAAACCGTTAGCGAAGGTTACAATGAAACAGGTGTTCTAGTAATTAAGAAAGGGTCTGCCTAAGCCTATTATACGCAAGCCGTTAGATGCAATCTGCATGCTGACATTTGACCCCGCGGTTGGAGTTTAGATAATTACATGGGACCGAGAGAGGCTACAGTGACCTTAAAAGGATACACACAATAATAAATAATTTATTAGGTAAAATGTTAATGTCTTATAAACTACCTCTTTAATTAACAAAGGATTCGTTACTGGAGGTCTTAAGTGTACTGGCATTAATGCATAAAAGTGATTTAATCCAATTGCAAATATCGCTTGCCGCTTCTGATCTATATTTTGCTGTAGAGACTTCGATTGAAGACGACGATCACTCTTGGTCTATATTTGTGTCAAATGGTGATGACGACTCTTGATCTATAATTCGCAGAAGAAGGAAGGAATACTCCTGCTGATGACAATAACGGCACGTAATCTATCTTTCCGGGTGATGATGATGAGTTCATCATTAAAACTAATATCATTCTTGCAAGACCAGCAGTTAGAACTGAATTAACTACTTCATCATTATTAACCTTTCAGTATAACTACAATTTAAATATTCTGGCGTGACTGCGCAAGTAAAGAAATGATTCAAATACATAATTAAAGTTTCATAATTGTTATGAAATAACACGTTATCGGCGCGTGATTGGACTCATTTAGACTTAGCTAGTTTTTTCTATCAAACAACTAAACTCTACTAATCCACCATAATGATAGCGCCTTCCATAATTCCTTGCCAGCGGGTGCTTCTATTATTTTAATGATCGCGTGCACGCAAGTAAAGCATACTAAACTGACCAGCTGTTGTAGTATTAAATTTTATTTTAAACGGTCTCTTGGTTGTAATAATAGTTGTGTGCTTATTATATGTATGTACCACTACAGCAATTCATTAATTGCTCAATTAGTACATCTTCTTTATTAAAAACAATTAAATATTGCCTAATTATATCATCTTTAACATTGTCTAAGAATAGTCACTTATTCTCTAGTTAAAAATGCTTTGACAAGGTATTGGTATAAAATTAGTAGGCAATTAATATGAATTAAAATTAATGGTCTGTTGATAAAAGTAAAATGTAACGCTTCCGCGTTATTCGCCGGTAAAACGTGATAGACAACCAAGCAAATTTCACTATTTGAGTATTGTTCGAACGGTTTGAACACTGCACAGTGGTTTAAACCGTACAAGTCTTAAAACATTCTGCTACAAAGAATATAAAGCAATGTAGTTAAAAGTTATTACATGTGAGAATGTATTGAATACAAACCATAAATCTGTCTATGTTTTATACATCATGCCAACCTTAAATTTGAATAAGACTGAGTGAGAATGCAAACAGCTACATAAATCGCACTATAGCACGTTAGCAACCATTAGAATTAAAAACGTGCTCTTGAAACACAGCCAAGAGCATCAAAATGATTTCAGTTCCAAAACAAGAACGGGACGTGGCTACGGACGGCATGAAGGCATCTGGAAAACAGAGAATCGAATAGATGTACGGAAACGAAAGAATTGTGCAATGCCTTGTATCGCTAAAAGGTTAAGCAATATCAATTATTGTTACGAAATAAAACATAAAAGATGACATGAATTACTTAATAGTGTCTCTCTGTAGAAATTTGTGAAACGGATTGATATGTTATTTTATATTTAGCATGATATAGTTAACTAAAAGGTAGATTTAAAAATTGTTATAGATGAACCATATGCATAGGTTTGATTTGGTTTTCTAAACTTTCTAGCATTTGTTACAAGAATGTAATAAATACGGCACCAGTGCTGGAGCAGTGTGAATCTCCCATTAAGGATGTGATTCACGGAGCGAAAGCAATGCACTTGTGTGTGACTCACACTTTATCTTTTATTGCCACGCGCTTCTGTTGTTCACTGAAAGTCAATGTTACTGAACATTTAGTTGTTTTGTTTTATCAACAGCAGCGGATGCGAGGCTATCGACACGAATATCAATAGCAGTGACATTACTCGAAACGCTTGGATCTTTGATCGCAAACACACCAACAACTAAAGCTGAAATAGGGGAAATGTCCAATAAGACGGAATTTAGCCTTTCTATTTATAACTATTGCTACAATATTTTACTGCGTTCGATTCGAGATGAAGATTTAAATTAACAGTGATTTTATGACGAGATTTATTAGTAATCGTGGTTCTGCCACAACAACGTCGTAAAGTTAACTCATCACCTTTTATTTACGTTTTGATCTTTCCTTCGAAGAATACTTCGAATCACTCACATAAAGATTGTTCCACCAACCGTTCATTATGTACGATAAGTTCACTGCAGTCAATTTCTTGTCGACATCCTCTAATGCGGTTTAGCGATAAAACATCTCAGAACATAGAAACTCAATTAAGAAAAGGTGGCGTTATCAGAAACGGCGAAGGTAAGCGCGGCCAAAAAGGGCAAAAAGGACGGACGAGACAATCCCGTCTTGTGCTCCTTATCGTACCCCAGTCATTTGTCGGCGACATTCCCGGAATGGAGTCGGCGGATGGCCTAATTGACTTTGGTCGCCCACACTGTATCATAGTGCTATTAACAGGCGACGCCTCAAGTAGTCCCTTTTGTTCTCGACATGTCCCAACAGGTACTTCTACCTGTAGAGATTTGGCAAACACGCCACCCTTGTTTTTTCGAAGAATCTCTCACTACCTGGCCTCTTTTGATTCTCGAGTGGCGTTTGTGTTGTATTGTTTCTTCGCTTCGAGTGCTCACGACTTCACGACGCTAATTACAGTCTCGCCATTAGACTGTCTGAGAGAATGATTAATAACTACAACTACAAGACGTGAAAGCCTCTAGACCTAAAATACCGTCTTTGCAATTCCGTGTTTTACTCTATAATTACAATCTTAGACTTGTGTCCATTAATTTTCCATATACAAATTCAATTTGCTTAAGCTAACTATTAACTTCATTGCGACTTCTTGTTATGTGTATACATATATATCAACGACTTTCTGTCTTTAGATTTCGGTGTTATTGTGTGGTTCTTTGTCTTGTTTTTGTCCGCTGAGTCATCGTCTACCTGTCAGCGACACATCTAACGCCACTCCATCATTCCCCACCGCTTACATTCCTTGGACCAACCACAGGCGCTCATTATCCGTTAATGGATTTTCGAGAGCATGTTTTACTATCTTCAATTATTTTAAGAGCACTAAAGTGGACTGAGTCTCGTAAAATAACAAACTCACGCACGTCCTTCGAAGCACGTTTCCTTTTTAATTTTAAATTGAAACTGTAATCAAAGAGATATTGCTAAAAGCTTTACTTAACTTATGATATCAGCCCCTGATACTTGTAGCTTTAGAGGCAAATGAAACCTTTTAAAATATCCGTTTCAAGTTCGCCTTTATTTTTACGCAGTACACTTCACTGCTCTCAAAGCTTCTCGATTGCCAATGTCTCACTGTCTAAAATTACTATTGATGCACACTCACAGGTTTCCGTTACTTAATGTTGTCTTCCGGCGACCTGTAAATTGATCCTGTCGGCTGTAAATCTCAGTGGGGTTGGACCGATATGGCTAAAAGCATCAATAGGGACCGACCTAAGTCGAGGTTCGTGTAGTTTGATAAGACAGAGTTTTTGTGGCGGGACGAGTTCCAAAGATAGCTGGGACTGTAGATAATAAAACTCGGCAGGACGGCACTCAAGAGGTTTGGGACTCGAGATTAGGAACGTCTGTTTAAATAGCTGCGGTCGCTTATTTGTTTTTACTTGATTATGTACATAATACGACTACGATTTTAGTGCTGATAGTTTTATCTAACGTAACATTACACATGGTTACGTTAGAATTACTCCAGTTTACATAAAGCGTTATGCTTAGTATAATTTTAGATATGTAACAACATTTTGGTAGAACAGTTGGCGAGCATCTGTTATCGAATCAAAATTCATGCTTTTCGTCATTCAATCCTAACCCCACCTGTTGCTGTCGATTTAAGTTTAATCCTGTATCTTACAGAATTACACCCGTCTGTTTTCTTGAGATTCTGTGATAAAGTATCTTTAATGATGGAATCTCAAATTTATTTGGTTATTTGTAAATGGATCTTTTAATTCCTAGTCTGTCCAAAGAACTTTATATATTTGTTTAAATGTGATTGAAACCTTATTTTCTCACGCTTCCTGCTTTCTACAGGACCGCTTCTAAACCCGTTTCAGTTTGGTCTTCCGCGTTGTCGGTTGTCGCCGCATTAATTCGGATTTACTTGCATCTGTCCCTACTGAGACATTTATCACGCCCGGTACATGTTATGTGTCAAAATGAACGGGATCGCTGCGTTCGCGAGTGCCTTTTTTACTCCTTTCATCTCCTTCACTCCTATATCAATCGATAAAGACACCAGAGCTATAGTAAATCGTTAGGATTAAGCGATATTTTGTGTGATCAACTTTAAAGCGTAGCTCTAGGGTGTAATATTGTTTGTTTTGTTGGTAATGCTTTCAAAGTATCGTAATGACTCGCAACGGTCGCATGAGCGCATTCAGTATCCGTCTTTTCTCACGGAATGTCGTAATTGCCAAGTTTGGATTGGGATTTTCGACTTTATCTCTTCACCGTAGCGTGAACATTAGGTGTATTGCTAGAAGTGGCCTGTGCGGTGTATGCGCGTGCACAGTTTATCCTTGTGCTTGCTGGCGCCGGCGCCGCACTTATAGCGCTATTTTTTCCCGCGGCGCTCCACGTTTAATCATAATTTATTCATTAATGTGGTAATTTATTCGCGTTTTATAAAGCGGCCGCGTAATTTTCTAGTTTGCGGCTATTGTTGTCTCTGTTTTTATTGTTTTCGGTATCACGATTGGCAGTCGAGCTGCGTGGTGCTCTGATAGTGCGTGGGCGCCAACACGACGGTTCACCTCTGCTATTTAATTAGTCTATCGCGTGTCTCGTCTTGTGGGAATGTGGATGTGAATCTATAGTTTCCCTCGTTTATAAACCCATCAAATTATATCGTAACCTGTCTGGTTGTTATAGCTGCGTCTATGAGGTCATGCGGTGGAAGTGTGTAAGCCACTCTAACCACATCGTGGCTACTGTTCAGGCTCGACCCACCCATATTTTACTAAACTAACCTTGTTACCTAAATTAGTTCGGACTAGTAGACATTACATTGTACTTGTTCATTCACAGACTATAAATATCTTTAGACAGAATAGGAATTCACTCAGAATGCTTCCACAACAATATTTTAAACTAGCAAGGGCGGATCCACCGTTGTGGGCACGATGGGCATGCCCACAACCTTAATAGACTTGTAACTTCAAACTTTTATGGACTATTGATATCGATAGACTGATGATAATAAACGATATGCCTTATTAAAATTTAAAAAACACAATCAATCATGATACGTGCGTGATTCGAAACGCAGCAAAGAGCCATAGACGATACGCTGACATGTTATGGCTTATGTCACATTTTTGACAACTTATTGCCGTGCCGCCAAAACTTGCGAGCCGCGTAGCAAGGGGTGCGTGGCGCTACTTAACTGGCGCTGGCCGACTTTACTTAGTACCTACTTTTGTTTGTGCTGTGAAACGTAAGCAACCTAGCATAACCTAAAAAAGATTACTTATAAAGAGTAAATTACTTTGATTATTTTTTGAACATAATATATATTGTTGTATCATGGTAAGTTATTTTAATGAAATTATTGCACACTCCGCGGGGTGTGCCTTATTATCAGAATATTTTCCAGAGCAGTTTTGACAACAAAAAAGTTTTTTTTTCTGTCATTCTGTCACCTTAAAATGTTAATATCCATACATCTTTGTTAATGGGAAGGGTGTGGCTTTCCAATTTCACTGTGAATTAATTTTTTTCGACCGGTTATCCCTTAGAAAACAATTAATTAAATAAAAAAAGGGCTAATCGAAAATCTTCACTTGCTTGTAACGAGATTTATGAACGAAGTTGAGGGTTTATCAACTTGATCGTGTATCCAAAATAT